>OU896722.1:15600192-15880342 GCA_918026855.4 Phaedon cochleariae | reverse complement strand
CTCACATGGATACCCCTGGAGCATATGAGTTCGCAACTATTATATAATCGAAGTTTACACTGTAACTTTGCATTCTAGCATCTGACATGTCTACAGTTATAGCAAATTCGATTGCACTGACCATATAGGACGACTTCGAAGAACATATGACGAGAACAATCGGCAAGTGAGATACTTCGACAACATCAGTCTGCACACTGTATTTCTGTTTTTTATCATCTCACATAGATTCTGAAGCATGAAAATTCGCAACGATCATAGGAGACGACATCGAAGCGGGTATAACGCACACAATAGGCAGAACGAGAAACTTCGACTTCTACTATGTTTACTTTGTAACTTTGCATTCTAGCATCTTGAATGCCCATTCAAGGAGTATATATGACAGCTCATTATATGCGAGTGGAGTACTATACTTTTTCATATCGACTAAAAACTTCGATTCCAACAATAAAGAGTCGGTAAACCGGCGTGTTCGCCAAAACTTCGAATTCATCTATCTTGATAATAAGTCGGTCATACATCTTGTAGGTAGACATTGTCTAGTGTATCCTGAATCAAGATAACGCTTACAACAGGGAGAACAAAAACTCCGGCTTCGGCTATGTTTGCACCATAACTTCGCATTCTAGCATCTCTGTATTCTTTCATCTCACATAGATACCTCTAAAGCATGAAAATTCGAAACGATCATATGAGACGACATCGAAGCGGGTATAACGCACCCAACAGGCAGAACGAGAAACTTCGACTTCGACTATGTTTACTTTGTAACTTTGCATTCTAGCATCTGACATGCCTACAACAATAGCAGGTACGATCGCACTGACCATATAAGACGACTCCGAAGGACATATAACAAGAACAATGGGCGAGTGTAGATACTTTGATAACATCAGTCTGCACACTGTATCTCTGTATTCTATAATCTCACATGAGTTTCTGTGGAGCGTATCAGTTCGCATCGATCATGTGAGACGACATCAAAACAGGTATAACGCACACAACAGGCAGAACATGAAACTTTGACTTCGACTTTGTTTACACCGTTGCTCTGAATTCTAGCATCTGACATGCCCACAGTTGGAACAGATACGATCGCACTGACCATATATAAAGACTCTGAAGGACATATAACGAGATTAATAGGCAAGTGAGGAGACTTCGACAACATCCGTATGCACACTGTATCTCTGTATTTTATCATCTCACATGAACACCTCTGGAGCATATCAGTTCGCATCGATCATATGAGACGACATCCAAACGCGTAATACGCACACAACAGGCAGAACAAGAAACTTCGACTTCGACTATATTTACACTGTAACTTTGGCATTCTAGCATCCGACATGCCTACAGTTATAGCAGATACGATCGCACTGACCATATAGGACGACTTCAAAGAACATATAACGAGAACAATAAGCAAGTGAAGATACTTCGACAACATCAGTCTGCACGCTGTATCTCTGTTTTTTATCATCTCACATAGATACCTCTAGAGCATGAAAATTCGCAACGATCATATGAGACGACATCGAAGCGGGTTTAACGCACACAACAGGCAGAACGAGAAATTTCGACTTCGACTATGTTTACTTTGCAATTTTGCATTCTAGCATCTCGAATGCCCATTCAAGAAGGATATATGACAGCTAATTATATGCGAGTGGAGTACTATACTTTTTCATATCTAATAAAAACTTCGCTTCCAAGAATCAAACTTGATAATGAGTCGGTTATACATCTCATAGGTAGACATTGTCTAGTGTATCCTTGATCAAGATCAAGCTCACAACAGGGAGAACAAGAAACTTCGGCTCCGACTAAGTTCACACCGTTACTTCGCATTCCAGCATCTCTGTATTCTTTCATCTCACATAGATACCTCTGAAGCATATATGTTCGCAACTATCATATAAGACGACATCGAAGCGGGTATAACGCATACAACAGGCAAAACAAGAAACTTCGACTCCGACTTTGTTTACACTGTAACTCCGCATTCTCGCATCTGACATGCCCACAACAATAGCAGGTACGATCGCACTGACCATATAAGACGACTCCGAAGGACATATAACAAGAACAATGGGCGAGTGTAGATACTTTGATAACATCAGTCTGCACACTGTATCTCTGTATTCTATCGACTCACATGGATACCTTTGAAGCATGGTAGTTCGCAACGATCATATGAGTTGACATCGAATCGGGTATAACGCACACAACAGACAGAACAAGAAACCTTGATTTCGACCATGTTTACTCTGAAACTTCGCATCCTAGAATCTGACGATCGCACTGACCATATGAGACGACTTTGAAGGACTTATAACGAGAACAATAGGCAAGTGAAGATACTTCGACAACATCAGTCTGCACACTGTATCTCTGTATTCTATAATCTCACATGAGTTTCTGTGGAGCATATCAGTTCGCATCGATCATGTGAGACGACATCAAAACAGGTATAACGCACACAACAGGCAGAACATGAAACTTTGACTTCGACTTTGTTTACACTGTTGCTCTGAATTCTAGCATCTGACATGCCCACAGTTGAAACAGATACGATCGCACTGACCATAAATAAAGACTCTGAAGGACATATAACGAGATTAATAGGCAAGTGAGGAGACTTCGACAACATCAGTATGCACACTGTATCTCTGTATTTTATCATCTCACATGGACACCTCTGGAGCATATCAGTTCGCATCGATCATATGAGACGACATCCGAACGCGTAATACGCACACAACAGGCAGAACAATAAACTTCGACTTCGACTATATTTACACTGTAACTTTGGCATTCTAGCATCCGACATGCCTACAGTTATAGCAGATACGATCGCACTGACCATATGGGACGACTTCAAAGAACATATAACGAGAACAATAAGCAAGTGAAGATAATTCGACAACATCAGGCTGCACGCTGTATCTCTGTTTTTTATCATCTCACATAGATACCTCTAGAGCATGAAAATTCGCAACGATCATATGAGACGACATCGAAGCGGGTTTAACGCACACAACAGGCAGAACGAGAAATTTTGACTTCGACTATGTTTACTTTGCAATTTTGCATTCTAGCATCTCGAATGCCCATTCAAGAAGTATATATGACAGCTAATTATATGCGAGTGGAGTACTATACTTTTTCATATCTAATAAAAACTTCGCTTCCAAAAATCAAACTTGATAATGAGTCGGTTATACATCTCATAGGTAGACATTGTCTAGTGTATCCTGGATCAAGATTAAGCTCACAACAGGGAGAACAAGAAACTTCGGCTCCGACTAAGTTCACACCGTTACTTCGCATTCCAGCATCTCTGTATTCTTTCATCTCACATAAATACCTCTGAAGCATATATGTTCGCAACTATCATATAAGACGACATCGAAGCATAACGAAGGTATAACGCATACAACAGGCAAAACAAGAAACTTCGACTCCGACTTTGTTTACACTGTAACTCCGCATTCTCGCATCTGACATGCCCACAACAATAGCAGGTACGATCGCACTGACCATATAAGACGAATTCGAAGAACATATAACAAGAACAATGGGCGAGTGAAGATATTTTGACAACATCAGTCTGCACACTGTATCTCTGTATCAACTCACATGGATACCTCTGGAGCATGGTAGTTCGCAACGATCATATGAGTTGACATCGAATCGGGTATAACGCACACAACAGGCAGAACAAGAAACCTTGACTTCGACCATGTTCACTCTGTAACTTTGCATTCTAGGACCTGACGATTGCACTGACCATATGAGACGACTTTGAAGGACTTATAACGAGAACAATAGGCAAGTGAAGATACTTCGACAACATCAGTCTGCACACTGTATCTCTGTACTGTATCTCTGTATTCTTTCACCTCACATCGATTTCTGTGGAGCATATCAGTTCGTATCGACCATATGAGACGACATCAAAACATGTATAACGCACAACACAGGCAGAACAAGAAACTTCGACTTCGACTATGTATACACTGTAACTTTGCATTCTAGTATCTGACATGCCTGCAGTTATAGCAGATTCGATCGCACTGACCATATAGGACGACTTCGAAGGACATATGAGGAGAACAATAGGCAAGTGAGATACTTCGACAACATCAGTCCGCACACTGTATCTCTGTATTCTATCATCTCACATAGATACCTCTGGAGCATAAAAATTCGCAACGATCATATAGGACGACATCGAAGCGGGTATAACGCACACAACAGGCAGAACGAGAAACTTCGATTTCGACCATGTTTACTTTGTAACTTTGCATTCTAGCATCTAAGATGCCCATTCAGGAAGTATATATGACAGCTCATTATATGCGAGTCAAGTACTTAACTTTTTCATATCTACTAAAAATTTCGATTCCAACAATCAAGAGTCGGTAAACCGGCGTGTTCGCCAAAACTTCGAATTAATCAATCTTGATAATAAGTCTATACATCTTATAGGTAGACATTGTCTAGTGTATCCTGAATCAAGATAACGCTTACAACAGGGAGAACAAGACACTTCGGCTTCGACTATGTTTTACACCGTAACTTCGCCTTCTAGCATCTCTGTATTCTTTCATCTCACATAGATACCTCTAAAGCATATATGTTCGCAACGATCATATAAATTGACATCGGAGCGGGTATAACGCACACAACAAGCAGAACAAGAAACTTCAACTCCGACTATGTTTACACTGTAACTCCGCATTCTCACATCTGACATGCCTACAACAATAGCAGGTACGATCGCACTGACCATATATGACGACTTCGGAGGACATATAACAAGAACAATAAGCGAGTGAAGATACTTTGACAACTCCAGTCTGCACACTGTATCTCTGTATTCTATCAACTCACATGGATACCTTTGAAGCATGGAAGTTTGCAACAATCATATGAGTTGACATCGAACTGGGTATAACGCACACAACAGGCAGAACAAGTTACCTTGATTACGACCATGTTCACTCTGTAACATTGCATTTTTGAATCTGACGATCGCACTGACCATATGAGACGACTTTGAAGGACTTATAACGAGAACAATAGGCAAGTGAAGATACTTCGACCACATCAGTCTGCACACTGTATCTCTGTATTCTATCATCTCACATAGATACCTCTGGAGCATATAAGTTCTTAACGATCATATGAGACGACATCGAAGCGGGTATATTGCACACAACAGGCAGAAAGAGAAACTTCGACTTCGACTATGTTTACTTTGTAACTTTGCATTCTAGCATCTGACATGCCTACAACAATAGCAGGTACGATCGCACTGACCATATAAGACGACTCCGAAGGACATATAACAAGAACAATGGGCGAGTGAAAATACTTTGATAACATCAGTCTGCACACTGTATCTCTGTATTCTATCAACTCACATGGATACCTTTGGAGCATGGTAGTTCGCAACGATCATATGAGCTGACATCGAATCGGGTATAACGCACACAACAGACAGAACAAGAAACCTCGATTTCGACCATGTTTACTCTGAAACTTCGCATTCTAGAATCTGACACTCGCACTGACCATATGAGACGACTTTGAAGGACTTATAACGAGAACAATAGGCAAGTGAAGATACTTCGACAACATCAGTCTGCACACTGTATCTCTGTATTCTATAATCTCACATGAGTTTCTGTCGAGCATATCAGTTCGCATCGATCATGTGAGACGACATCAAAACGGGTATAACGCACACAACAGGCAGAACATGAAACTTTGACTTCGACTTTGTTTACACTGTTGCTCTGAATTCTAGCATCTGACATGCCTACAGTTGAAACAGATACGATCGCACTGACCATATATAAAGACTCTGAAGGACATATAACGAGATTAATAGGCAAGTGAGGAGACTTCGACAACATCAGTATGCACACTGTATCTCTGTATTTTATTATCTCACATGGATACCTCTGGAGCATATTAGGTCGCATCGATCATATGAGACGACATCCAAACGCGTAATACGCACACAACAGGCAGAACAAGAAACTTCGACTTTCTACTATATTTACACTGTAACTTTGGCATTCTAGCATCCGACATGCCTACAGTTATAGCAGATACGATCGCACTGACCATATAGGACGACTTCAAAGAACATATAACGAGAACAATAAGCAAGTGAAGATACTTCGACAACATCAGTCTGCACACTGTATCTCTGTTTTTTATCATCTCACATAGATACCTCTGGAGCATGAAAATTCGCAACGATCATATGAGACGACATCGAAGCGGGTATAACGCACACAACAGGCAGAACGAGAAATTTCGACTTCGACTATGTTTACTTTGTAACTTTGCATTCTAGCATTGTAACGATAGAATCGTTACATTTATATTTAATATCCATTAATGATCATTGTCGTCCCTCTATGTATAATTATTAGAACTTCAACTCACAGAACCGCAGGAACAGATCAACCGCATATTGATCAATTAGTGATCTGTATCATCATAAGTTCCGTTCAGGATAAAAAAGTTAGAGGGCGACAGAATCGAATTGAGAACGATAAGAGGTTCATGATTTGCATGAGCTCTCCCCTTTCTGAATTTGGCAGCGAAATCAACAGGTTGATTCTCCATTTTTATATAAATCCCAACTATCTTTATGTTGAATCTCTCACCTTTCTCCGCAAAAATATCAGAGTGGTTTCGTGTTTAATCGAAGATATTAGACAGGTACGTAGTATGATTCCAATTTAATTGCTTGATTAATTTAGCAGCATGGCGGCTTGAGTGAATGTTCACAAATTTTTTTCAAAGGTTCAATCTTCGATTATCGTTGTAATCATTTTGAATTTTCGATGAATTTTAATTTCCTAGGAGGAAGCATTGCTCGAATATCCAGTGGCGTAGCAGATTGATGTGTTCATCGTTTTTTTGATAACTACAAATGTTGATCTTTAAGAATTGACTGCGTTTTCGTTTTCACAGCACTTGGTCTTCAAACCCTGTACAAATCCAAGGAATTTACAAATTAATTGTACAGCAAGGAAGTCAGAGTTGATATACTTACACGTTTAGTAAGAATTTTACTGGAAACCAGTCTAATCAATTGGTGGCCTGGAAATCATCGATGGAATCAGTTCAGGTGAGTACCGAAAACACATGTTATTTTCTATTTGAATAAATTTGAATGTGTGCATTTCAACTCACCTGAATCTGTTTTCAAGATCACCAGGTTTCCAATAAAAGGAAGATTTAAATTTGCTATATTTTCCTGTATAGAAATATCTATCTCAAAATTGTCTATCTGAGATAAATATATATCTTATCTTAACTTATCTCAACTTATCTTTTGTGATCATTCATAGTATTGATCATGTGTCCACATTGAGGACATATTCATCTTCATTATTTTATTGTATCTTTTGCTACTGTGCCATTGAAAATATTCAAGCTTTTTAATGAATTATATCTTTTATACATTTTTGAAAGATTTTGTGGAGACTCATTTGACCAGTTAGTAGTCAAAATCATATCTAGGAATCATATTACATACACTGGGTGATATCTTTTACTTGAAGCCACTGATTGATCTATTATTTGAGATCATAAGTTGATCTGTTATCTTAGAAATTCATTGAGTTACTTCTTGTAGCAACCATATGAATCTTTTCTCTTGAAATATATTTACTTTACTTCAAATATTGGGAATTTAAATATTTGATATCTACTTTATACCTGTTGATTTCAGAATCAATTACAGATTCTAATTTTCTCTATACTAATTTTTGATTATCCTTTCATGAAATTGGAATGAATGACTAGCTCACTCAACACGTGTTGATTGAGAATTGTTACATCATCTAGATATAAGACCATCAATTTTAGTTAATCAATTCATATAGGTTCAATTTAAAATTAGAGCTGATTGAAAATTGTTAATCCAAACATTTATTGGGTCACTCATTTAATTTTGGCTTGCATGCTAAAGAGTGATTTTCAGTATCTTGAAAAATAATCAGCCTCTATTGTCTTTAACATTTCTTTCTTCAACATTGTTTTTTTTTACATCAGCATATCATCCTATAGATTTGTCAAAGGATAAAGCCAAGTTGTAATTCTATAACAAAAAAAGTTATCAGAAATCTAATATTCTTGATTGTTTTTCATGCAATTAACGACAACTACGACAATCCTGAAATATCCACGTTCCTGAGTTGAGGTCGAACATTTGAAGTCTGGTTGGTGTATGTCAAGCTGACTACATAAAATACCTAAGGAGACACGATAGATCCAGGTTCCTAGTTTTAGGAAAACTCCAGAAACCAAGGTATTCTCCAAACATAACACCAACAGATTCAGCAGCGACACTATAGAGTTGTTTCTTTTGTTATAGCAGAAAATATGCTAGAATTTGATTTCAAGTTATAATTGTTATCTTGGCTTATCATTTATACTTGACAACATTCATTCATCACATATGAGAACACTCATACAATCTTGTACAAATTAATCATTCATCAAACTATGTATATTGCTCATATAATTTAGTAAATTATATATATATTGAGTAATAGTTTTATTGTTCCATTGTAGAAAGGAAATTTATCTTTTTTTTATTTATAGGAACTTTGAATTTTTATCCTATTCAGTGAACAGAAAATTCTGGCGTCCAGTCACTAGGTAATTTCAAAACCCCTTGCTTGACACAATAAAACAAATCAAAAACTGGCAAGGCAGTCCAAAGAACCACAACCCTATTCCACTGAAATAGTCTGGGCAATCAAAAACGACACTTTGTCGTTACAGCATCTCGAATGCCCATTCAAGGAGTATATATGACAGCTAATTATATGCGAGTGAAGTACTATACTTTTTCATATCTACTAAAAACTTCGATTCCAACAATCAAGAGTCGGTAAACCGGCGTGTTCGCCAAAACTTTGAATTTATCAAACTTGATAATAAGTCGGTTATACATCTCATAGGTAGACATTGTCTAGTGTATCCTGAATCAAGATAACGCTCATAACAGGGAGAACAAGAAACTTCGGCTTCGACTAGGTTCACACCGTTACTTCGCATTCCAGCATCTCTGTATTCTTTCATCTCACATAGATACCCCAGAAGCAACTATCATATAAGACGACATCGAAGCGGGTATAACGCATACAACAGGCAGAACAAGAAACTTCGACTCCGACTTTGTTTACACTGTAACTCCGCATTCTCGCATCTGACATGCCCACAACAATAGCAGGTACGATCGCACTGACCATATAAGACGAATTCGAAGAACATATAACAAGAACAATGGGCGAGTGAAGATATTTTGACAACATCAGTCTGCACACTGTATCTCTGTACTGTATATCTGTATTCTTCCACCTCACATGAATTTCTGTGGAGCATATCAGTTCGCATCGATCATATGAGACGACATCAAAACATGTATAACGCACAAAACAGGCAAAACAAGAAACTTCGACTTCGACTATGTATACACTGTAACTTTGCATTCTAGTATCTGACATGCCTGCAGTTATAGCAGATTCGATCGCACTGACCATATAGGACGACTCTGAAGGACATATGAGGAGAACAATAGGCAAGTGAGATACTTCGACAAGATTAGTCAGCACACTGTATCTCTGTATTCTATCATCTCACATAGATACCTCTGGAGCATACAAATTCGCAACGATCATATAGGACGACATCGAAGCAGGTATAACGCACACAACAGGCAGAACGAGAAACTTCGACTTCGACCATGTTTACTTTGTAACTTTGCATTCTAGCATCTAAGATGCCTATTCAGGGAGTATATATGACAGCTCATTATATGCGAGTCGAGTACTTAACTTTTTCATATCTACTAAAAATTTCGATTCCAACAATCAAGAGTCGGTAAACCGGCGTGTTCGCCAAAACTTCGAATTGATCAATCTTGATAATAAGTCTATACATCTTATAGGTAGACATTGTGTAGTGTATCCTGAATCAAGATAACGCTCACAACAGGGAGAACAAGACACTTCGGCTCCGACTATGTTTACACCGTAACTTCGCATTCTAGCATCTCTGTATTCTTTCATCTCACATAGATACCTCTAAAGCATATATGTTCGCAACGATCATATAAAACGACATCGAAGCGGGTATAACGCACACAACAAGCAGAACAAGAAACTTCAACTCCGACTATGTTTACACTGTAACTCCGCATTCTCACACCTGACATGCCTACAACAATAGCAGGTACGATCGCACTGACCATATATGACGACTTCGGAGGACATATAACAAGAACAATTGGCGAGTGAAGATACTTTGACAACTTCAGTCTGCACACTGTATCTCTGTATTCTATCAACTCACATGGATACCTTTGAAGCATGGTAGTTTGCAACGATCATATGAGTTGACATCGAATCGGATATAACGCACACAACAGGCAGAACGAGAAACTTCGACTTCGACCATGTTTACTTTGTAACTTTGCATTCTAGCATCTAAGATGCTCATTCAGGGAGTATATATGACAGCTCATTATATGCGAGTCGAGTACTTAACTTTTTCATATCTACTAAAAATTTCGATTCCAACAATCAAGAGTCGGTAAACCGGCGTGTTCGCCAAAACTTCGAATTGATCAATCTTGATAATAAGTCTATACATCTTATAGGTAGACATTGTGTAGTGTATCCTGAATCAAGATAACGCTCACAACAAGGAGAACAAGACACTTCGGCTCCGACTATGTTTACACCGTAACTTCGCATTCTAGCATCTCTGTATTCTTTCATCTCACATAGATACCTCTAAAGCATATATGTTCGCAACGATCATATAAAACGACATCGAAGCGGGTATAACGCACACATAAAGCAGAACAAGAAACTTCAACTCCGACTATGTTTACACTGTAACTCCGCATTCTCACACCTGACATGCCTACAACAATAGCAGGTACGATCGCACTGACCATATATGACGACTTCGGAGGACATATAACAAGAACAATTGGCGAGTGAAGATACTTTGACAACTTCAGTCTGCACACTGTATCTCTGTATTCTATCAACTCACATGGAGACCTTTGAAGCATGGTAGTTCGCAACGATCATATGAGTTGACATCGAATCGGGTATAACGCACACAACAGGCATAACAAGAAACCTTGATTACGACCATGTTCACTCTGTAACATTGCATTTTAGAATTTGACGATCGCACTGACCATATGAGACGACTTTGAAGGACTTATAACGAGAACAATAGGCAAGTGAAGATACTTCGACCACATCAGTCTGCACACTGTATTCTATCATCTCACATAGATACCTCTGGAGCATATGAGTTCTTAACGATCATATGAGACGACATCGAAGCGGGTATAAGGCACACAACAGGCAGAACGAGAAACTTCGACTTCGACTATGTTTACTTTGTAACTTTGCATTCTAGCATCTCAAATGCCCATTCCAGGAGTATATATGACAGCTCATTATATGCGGGTGGAGTACTTTACTTTTTCATATCTACTAAAAACTTCGATTTCAACAATCAAGTGTCGGTAAACCGGCGTGTCCGCCAAAACTTCGAATTTATCAATCTTGATGATAAGTCGGTTATACATCTCATAGACATTGTCTAGTGTTTTCTGATTCAAAATAACGCTTACAACAGGAAGAACAAGAAACTTCGACATCGACTATGTTTACACCGTAACTCCGCAATCTAGCAACTGACATGCCTACAATAATTGCAGATACGATCGCACTGACCATATAGGACAACTTCGAAGGACATATAACAGGATCAATAGGCAAGTGGAGATACTTCAACAACATCAGTCCGCACACCGTATATCTGTATCATATCATCTCACATGGATACCTCTGGAGCATATGAGTTCGCAACTATTATATAATCGAAGTTTACACTGTAACTTTGCATTCTAGCATCTGACATGCCTACAGTTATAGCAAATACGTTCGCACTGACTTTAAAGGACTCATGATGAGAACAAAAAGCAAGTGAAGATACTTCGAAAACTTCAGTCCGCACACTGTATCTCTGTATTCTATCATCTCACATTGATACCTTCGGAGCATATCAGTTCGCAACGATCGTATGAGATGACATCGAAGCGGGTATATCGCACACAACAGGCAGAACAATAAACTTCGACTCCGACTATGTTCACACTATACCTCTGCATTTTAGCATCTGACATGCCTAGAGCTACAGCAGATACGATCGCACTGACCATAAAAGACGACTTCGAAAGACATATAACGAGAACATTAGGCGAGTGAGGATACTTCGACAACATTAGTCTGCACACCGTATCTCTGTATTTCATCATCTCACATGGATACCTTCAGAGCATATCAGTTCGCAACGATCCTATAAGACGACATAGAAGCGAAGATAACGCATATAACAGGCAGAACATGAAACTTTGACTTCGACTATGTTTACACTGTACCTCTGCATTCTAGCATCTGACATGCCTAGAGCTATAGCAGATACGATCGCACTGACCATATAAGACGACTTCGAAGGACATATAACGAGAACAATAGGCAAGTGGAGATACTTCGACAACATCAGTCTGCACACTGTATTTCTGTGTTTCATCATCTCACATGGATACCTCTGGGGCATATATGTTCGCAACGATCATATGAGGCGACATCAAAGCGGGCATAACTCACACAACAGGGAGAACAAGAAACTTCGACTTCGACTATGTTCACATTGTAACTCCTCATTCTAGCATCTTAGATGCCTACAGCTATAGCAGATATGATCGCACTGACCATACAAGACGACTTCGAAGGACATATAACGAGAACAATAGGCGAGTGAAGATACATCGACAACATCAGTCTGCACACTGTATCCCTGTATTCTATCATCTCACATTGATACCTTTCGAGCATATCAGTTCTCAATGATCATATGAGACGACATCAGATCGAGCACAACAGGCAGAACAAGAAACTTCGAATTCAACTTTGTTCACACTGTGGCTCTGAATTCTAGCATCTGACATGCCTACAGTTGAAACAGATACGATCGCACTGACCATATTGAAAGACTGAAGGACATATAACGAGATTAATAGGCAAGTGAGGAGACTTCGACAACATCAGTCTGCACACTGTATCTCTGTATTTTATCATCTCACGTAGATACCTCTGGAGCATATCAGTTCGCATCGATCATATGAAACGACATGCAAACGCGTAGAACGCACCCAACAGACAGAACAAGAAACTTCGACTTCGACTATATTTACACTGTAACTTTGCATTCTAGCATCCGACATGTCTACAGTTATAGCAGATACGATCGCACTGACCATATAGGACGAGTTCAAAGGACATATAACGAAAACAATAAGCAAGTAAAGATTCTTCGACAACATCAGTCCGCACACCGTATCTCAGTATTCTATCATCTCACATGGATACCTCTAGAGCATATGAGTTCGCACTCATCATATATGACGACATCGAAGCGGGTATAACGCACACAATAGGCAGAACAAGAAACTTCGACTTCGACTATGTTTACTCTGTCACATTGCATTCTAGCATCTGACATGCCTACAGTTATAGCAAATACGATCGCACTGACCATATAAGACGACTTTGATGGACTCATGATGAGAACAAAAAGCGAGTGAAGATACTTCGAAAACTTCAGTCCGCACACTGTATCTATGTCATGTCTATCATTATAGGGATTCCCTTTCGTGCGCTCCAATCGATAAGAAAAAAATCTTTGGAGCATATCAATCCGCAACGATCATATGAGACGACATCGAAGCGGGTATAACGCACACAACCGGCAGAACAAGAAACTTCGACTTTCTATGATTATAGGGTTTGGGGTTAGTGTTTCTAGTAAAATTGTGTGTCTTTGTTATACCGCTCATAGGGGTAGGTTTGAAATTAGATGAACTGCCTTGTGGAGGATTTTTCCAAACATTACGAGGTTTTCCAAATACTTGGCTGTTCGTGAAATATTTTTGTGTTGGTGCGTTTTGTCTGGGTTGACTTTGGATTTGGCCCCTAGGAAATTGGGGTTGATTTGAATTCTGTTGAGACGAGAATTGTGATTGATTGAAACTCTGAACCGGGAATTGCGGTCTAGTAGCACTGAAATTATGGGCATTATTTTGGAAAGATAATCTTGAGTGATTATGGAAATAATTTTGTGGTACTTGGCCTCGTGGTTCATTCATTTGAGGTCTCGGAGCAATGCTAGAATGCGATTTCTGTAAATATCTAATATTGTTGTCTTCAATGATATATTTTTGTGCTTCGGCTAGATTATTTGGTTTCATTGAACGAATCATCGAGCTCTGAGGTTCTCTCAGAACGACAAGTAAAATGTGCATAGCATGTGAATCATACAAAGCTTTTTTGCTTCTTTTTATTTCAACATCATTTTCGTGCAACTTTATGTAATTGTGAAGTAAATTGAGGGTTGTCTGAACTCGAGAATAAAACTGTAAGGAATTTTCATTGGAATTTAGTCTAAGTGAGCCTAAATCAGAAATTAAACTGCTTTCGTTTCTCTGATCACCGAGATGTGTGATCAACAAGTCTTTAATGGTTGGCCAATTATAAGTGCCACTAAGAGAGAATACATCTTCGGCCGGCCCGGTGAGCTTGGAAAGCACACTATGTAGTAAAATTTTCTTTTGAGAACAATTTTCAAATCCTGGCCGTACATCGTAATATTCATTCAATAAATCACTGACCGTTTGGAGGTACCTGTAGAGTCTACAGGAATTTCCATCGAATTCAGGAACAATTTGTAGTAGTTTCATATCGAATACGTTTGGTGGGTTTGGCATGTTTAATGAGATTAATTCTATAGATTTTTTGATTGATTCCGATTGAGACTGATTGTTAAGGTTCAAGGATTGCAAAGATTGACTAAGAGTTTCTTCTAGTTCCGCACTGATACCACTAGTAATGTCTGATTCGGATTCAGGATCAGAGGAAATCAATGACATAAGGAAATAGCAAATGAATATAAGGAATCAATGAGTGACTTACCATAAGTTCCAATTTTTCATTCATCTTCGATGGTTGCCAAGAGTTAATGGATTTTCGATGGACGGCTTCTCTGGTACTTCTCGATCACTGGTTCTTCTCGATGAAGAGTTGATACCCAAGGATATCTACGATAGATGCCTTCGAGTATCCTACCGACTGCGCCACTTGAGTTTTCTGGAAAACGAAAAACGTTTTTAAAAAACAAGATCTACTTTTTATTTAACACAACCGATTCGTGTGAACCTTACGAACAGAATGAATTAGTTGAATGACATGAATATGTGAGAAACCTGGAAATGCATATCGAATGAATTTTGTCGAGTCGAGTAAACTGCAGCGTCTGCATCTTCGGGTTGCGAGCGGCTGGTTCAACAACATAACTCACGTGAATATACTTCGACAACATCAGTCTGCACACTATATCTCTGTATTCTATCATCTCACATGATTACCTTTGGAGCATATCAGTTCGCAACGATCCTATAAGACGACATCGAAGCGGGAATAACGCACACAACAGGCAGAACAAGGAACTCCGATTTCGACTATGTTAACACTGTAACTTTTTCATTCTAGCATCTGACATGCCTACAGTTATAGCAGATACGATCGCACTGACCATATAAGACGACTCTGGAGGACTCATAACGAGAACAATAGGCAAGTGAAGATACTTCGAAAACTTGAGTCCGCACACTGTATCTCTGTATTTTATCATCTCACATGGATACCTCTAGAGCATATGAGTTCGCAACTATCATATAAGACGACATCGAAGCGGGTATAACGCATACAATAGGCAGAACAAGAAACTTCGACTTCGACTATGTTTACACTGTTACTTTGCATTCTAGCATCTGACATGCCTACAGTTGTAGCAAATACGATCGCACTGAACATATGAGACGACTTTGAAGGACTCATGATGAGAACAAAAAGCGAGCGATGATACTTCGAAAACTCCAGCCCGCACACTGTATCTCTGTATTCTATCATCTCACATGGATACCTTTGGAGCATATCAGTTCGAAACGATCATATGAGACTACATCGAAGCGGGCATAACGCACACAACAGGCACTACAAGAACCTTCGACTCCGAATATGTTTACACTGTACCCTGCATTCTAGCATCTGACATTCCTAGAGCTATAGCAGATACAATCGCACTGACCATATAAGACGACTTCGAAGGACATATGACGAGAACAATAGGCAAGTGGAGATACTTCGACAACATCAGTTTGCACACTGTATCTCTGTGTTCTATCATCCCACATGGATACCTCTGGGGCATATATGTTCGCAATGAGCATATGAGACGACATCGAAGCGGGTATAAGTAGTGTACCTACCTTTGCCTCAGGCCAAGATGGCCGCCGCCGGAAGTGACGTCACAACCGTTCCTGTGGCAGAAGGTGTTGGCTGCACGGAAGTGACGTCACAAGATGGCCGCCGCCGGAGATGACAGATGACAAGTGACAGATGACAAGTGACAGACAGATGACAAGTGACAGATGACAAGTGACAGATGACAATTGGCAGGTGACAGATGACAAGCGATAGGTGACAGATGACAGATGCAAGTGACAGATGACATGTGACATGGAGCCCAAGGGGTGACAGATGGCATGGAACACAAAGAGTGACAGGTGACAGATGATAGGTGAGAGATGCCATGGAACACAAGCAATGACAGATGAAGTACTCTGAACTTAGCCCCCTAGACTCTGGACTCTAGTGCTTATGGGCGTGTTCTCTTCTTCTTCTTTTTGAAAGGTGATGGATGACGTCACAATCTAGTGACTTTGCCCACAAGATTTAGGTTGGTATTACTACAATTGGTAGCACTTTGTTTCAAGGTCACCCGATATGCATGTTGCAGATGGTCGATGAGTCAGCCTTATCTCGACTTCGTAGAACAATGCCTCCTTTGTTTGCCATATGTTATCTAGCCTTCCTCTAGAACAATGCCGCCTTTGTTTGCAGGTGTCCGATTACGTAACAACCTCATCCGATTGCATCATCCTCATCTGTGAGAGAACAATGGGTCCATGGTTCTGACGCAGGTGGCCGATGAGTCATCCAACAAAGCCTCCTTTGTTCTCGCTGAGAGATATCATCAATCTTGTAACCTCATTTTGTTAGCAGGTGGCTGATGACTTCACGAGCCATTCAAGAATGGGAAAACTCTAGAGGTATACAGGGTGTGTCTGAAAGTGAGGTTCATGCTTACATCCTGTCGAATTTGCTCAATAGCTCATATCCTGGTGATTCTAACCTCAATCAAACGGTCATGTTCGGCTCTCATGGGTGTCCAATTACGTAACAACCTTATCCGATTGCATCATCTTTATTTGGGGTCAATTGTTCAAGTACAGATGGCTAAAGTGTCACCCAACAATGTCTCCTTTGTTCTCGCTGAGAGATATTCTTGAAACCTCATTTTATTAGCAGGTGCCTGATGACAACACGAGCCATTCAAGAATGGAAAACTTCAGGGGCATACAGGGTGTGTCCGAAACTGCGGTTCATGCTTACATCCTGTCGAATTTGCTCAATAGCTCATATCCTGGTGATTCTAACTTCACTGGAATCAAACGGGCATGTTCGGCTCTCATGATATTGTATACTGTCCCATTAAACTCATAGTGCTATCATCCTCGCCGAATACGATATATAACATATGCCGTATACGATAGACATTTGACATATGACAGATAACGCTTGATAGAGTATACCGTTAGTGATACTCCTGGTGCTCTAACCTCACCGAAAGCAAACGCTTTTTCATTATAAAAATATATACAGAACGGATTGCTCACAAAATCAATAGACCATCCCCCCTTCTCCACCTTCCGTGTTAAAAAACGTGACTCAGCCGACCAATCAGAGACCACTATCACATTTTGAAGATATCGTAATGATATTTCCGGTGCTTCTAACCTAGCCGAAAGCAAAGGATGAGGTATAACAGTTGTAAGGCAGATGGCGTAAGGCAGATGACATATGATAATAAAAGAATTGAAATAATGATATACAGGGTGATACAAGTAGCCAGAGTCAAATGAAAGATAGAAAAGACATATGCAGGATGACTAGAAAAAAAAAACCTGAATCGAAAAAACGTTACAAAAACGTCACAGAAACGCCACGAAAACGTTGAAAAATGTTAAAAGTCACCCGAACACGCTACATGCACATCAGATTGAACATACCTCTATGCAAATATATGACAGATACCGTATGCCATTTATGGTACTCCCGGTGCTTCAAACCTCGCCGAAAGCAAACGCTCAGGTACAACAGACGTATGGCAGATGACGTTCGATAGATATATGATATAAATAACCCAAGTTAAATGGAAGATCGGAAAGACATGAAAGCAAACGCTCGGATACAACAGACGTATGGCAGAGGACGTTTGATAGATATATGATATTGTCACAACAAAAGGGGGTTGTTTGCCACCATGTCACGATATAATGGTTGTTTCCATCCATATCGATTCATAAGGGGTAATGCTTGGCTCAATAGTTTGCGAGAGGTTATATTCAAAAAGGCACTAATAGTTTAGGGGTAGCTGAAAGTACGAGACTATATACAAACATAACAATATTTATTATAACATGAAACATTATGGGTCAAGTGATGATGAATATGGATAAACAACAATGAATATAAAGACCTAATAACAACTTACATTATAACGACCATCACGACGAGCTCTTGTCAAGTCATTTTATTAGATCTGCACTTTCTCATGAGAGTTCCTTGGTCAGTTTTCATAGTTCAATGTCGATGGATGATTTGATTAATTTGATTATATGTTTATGAAACCCGCATGGTTCCAAATTACTAATATACTGTATGTTCTACTCGTGACAATATGAATAACCCGAGTCGAATGGATCGTTGAAAAATGGTAGATAATTCCACGAGAAATCTTCCTCAGGAATCTCTGCTATAATTCCATCACTAGCAATACCAATCAGACGACCTCGACAGACCCAGTCAGCACATATATCCTTCCGTCGTTAACCTTGGAATATGTCGAACAACACCTACCTTCCCTCCCTATCTACCTTAGGTACGAACGTGACGAACATCATAGGAATTCCCTTTCGTGCACACCAAGAGATGAAAAATAAATGAATAAAAAAATACCCGTCATATCATCACGAAGATTGTTAAGATAACTCAGAGGTATCTTCGTACTAGGAGATTAATAGATATTATATGCTTATTCAAGCAGCAGGTCTTCGACTAACTGAATGATGTCAGTTTCATATCGAAATATACCACACAATTTCTACCCAAGATGCTCGCTTCCTGATAACAAAAAATCAAAATCGGACACCGACCAATAACAGTGTTGTTCTACTGGAATATACAAGTAACTAACCATGCACAACTGTGTACACGTATTAGCCAGTGAGCGAGTTTGATGAGAAAATATATACAGAACGGATCTAAGGATGAAAATTACATGTAACAACTAACATAATGATAGGTCATGTATGATTCACTTCTAGTAGAACAGACGTTAACGTATAGATACCATATCATATACCTACAGTGAACATTAAAAAAAATCTTTGAGTCGATCAATATAAAATACAGGGTGGAGAGGAAACACCTAATCAGAGAAATATATACGATGTGCACTCATAACGAATAACGTTTGACATGTTACATGCTACAGATAACATGACACATACGTGACAAAAAAAACTTACCAACCGACATCAGTGATCTGCCTACTAGCATTTAGCAGATTTCAATATAGGGAATATCAGGAAATTGAAAAACCACCATTAGAACACAGACATCAAAAAACCTTAAAATGGTCAAACAAGTTGATATCTACTGTCGAAAAAATTGCTGCATATGGAAGCCTGGAATTAGTCAAGAATAGTAATAAACAGTCAAGAAAAAGGATGAAAAAACCATTCCATATAGCCCTCTTGGAGTTCAGAAAATGTAAGGATTAGCATGTAAATTGAACAGTGACAGACCTAGTATGAAAGTAGCTACCTAGAATAAGATATTTGGTTTCGAATTTCCTCTATGAAATGTTAACATTGTGAGTGAAACACGTGTCTTGGCATTGAAAAATCGGTTGGTTAGTGGTTAGACGACAGATTAGAGATAGACATTATTGATAGCAAAAACTATTCATAAAACGGTTCAGAGATATACATTTCATAATAGATAAGATATTAATTTCGTAGAAAATAATTGATTAGCTATAGAAGCTTATTGATTGACGTGTGGACTTGTTTAACGATATTTTCGAGATGTGAGATAGGGGGCTGATGGAACGAACGGTGTTCTCATGGAGATATTGACAAACCAAGTACATATTCATTCGTTAATGTGATCATGAGGTGATGGATGAAACGATTTTCTCATTTAAACATATCTATCATAACAGAAAGAGGTGATGGATGAAACGATTTTCTCATTTAAACATAATCTATCATAACAGAAACAACGCAACCTATCAACCTCAACCTATCAGTCGTGAATATTCATTATGGAACCAAGCATTTTGGTGAATTCAAACGTTGTTATCTGTATCAAGATAGAATCTACATCCATTACGAGCAATCGAAGACCTGTAATATGTACCATCAATATTTCAACACTTTGTATATTCCTTTCGATACAAAACGCTGAAAATGACATGAGTCATCAAGGTCATCACATGAATGTGGACGTAGGCAGAATTGATTCACGAGAAAATAGTGCATTTCATCAGGAATGAATGAAAGATTCTCTGTTTCCATGTGTATGATTTGATGTTCCTTTTATCACATTTGATACTATTAATATTTCTAAGGTAGCGAGTTCCTACGCGAAGATGTATTTTTCCATATATAAATATACAAGGTGAGTCATTGAAGTGAATTGATACATATTTATAAGTTCATGTTGTTGAAAACGCGAGAACACATATAGGAAATGATATCGGATATAATGCAAAGAATAAGATGACTAGTCGTTGAGTGGTTATACAAGGGTGAAAATAACGAAATTTTCAATTAATTCCATAGGGGTCCTATACAAATTTCGCATTTACAATATAGGGTTGACATTGAAACTATAAAAGTGGAATAATCTCTCTGTCATAGAAAAAAAGGAAAAGCTACAATCACATAAATATTATAGAAATCAATCAGCATTATAGGAAAAAGAATACTTGCGATAGTAGTCGTTTTACGTATCGATGCATAAAATTTGGGGGGAGGTAATTCAATGTTCTTCGTGGTATTAGCCAGGTAAGTAGTTGTTTTCCTCCTGTCATTTATCATTATTGTTCTTTTCACGAACATCATTTGTGGATACATACTCACACACACCCTGAATGAAATGAATGAAAAAGGTAGGTATGATACAAAAATGGAAAAATATGAGCTCATACTTCTCCTCTTGTGAGTACATATATGGAATAATATCAAGATACAAAAAATAATACACAGGAACATATTTTCTTACTGACAATTTATTCACTATTCTGAATTCCATTTAATTACATTTTCGAAGATTTTTACATATTATATACATATATACATGTTGAACTTCCATACCCGCGATATCTCATTCCATTGCGAGGCACTGGATGATATCATCGATAAATGATCTGAAAACGATAAGGAATGATTTTGTATGATTTTTATTCTTCTTAGGATGATGAAAATCATACTCACGGATCATTCAGAATCAAAAGTAATGACTCCTCATCATCATCATCATTTTCTGTTCTATAAAAAAACAAATAATATAACAGTTGAGCATATCAACCATAGTAAAACTAACAAATCAATCATTTCCACTTCGTACCCCGCAATCATTGAACTAAAAAATAAATGAATAGATAAATGAAAACAGATGAACAGAAACCAGAGCAATTGATTATATACAAAATGAGTAGGATTATACTAACGGATCATTCAGAATGAGACATTCACCCTCCTCATCTCTATCGTCTCCCGTTCTACCAGAAAAAAAAACCAGAAACAATCACAAATTCAACATGATTCACTGCAAATACTTACAAATCAATCATCTCCACATCACCCTCAATCATCGATCTGAGAAAAATTAAAAAATAAATGGAAAGCCATAGCTATTAATCATATTCGAAAAATAATAAAAAGAAAATAATACTCACGAATCATTCAGAATAGTTCTATCAATATCCTCACTATTGTTTTCTGTTCTATCGGGAATTAAAAAACAATCAAAAATTCAACATAATTCACTGGGAGTACTCACAAATCAATAACTGTTGAATTGTCCTCCTCGACTTCATCCTCGTCCACCCTATAAACATTTTGGTGAGTTAGAGAATTGTAGGTATGTTTTGTTATACTCACTGTCTAATTTCAATATCTTCCTCCTCCTGCTCCACCGGATGATGCCATACAGGCACATTATTAAGTTCACTGAAACTGTTCCTGAAATGTGAAATATTTTTTTAACATTTTGGTCTATTTCTGAAAAATATCCTTCACTCACAATTGATAGGTCCACCGCTGACTAAGGGAAGCTCTGCCCTCTGTGAAGTAAAATTCTATTATGATCAACAATCTTTCTGAAAATAGGAAAGCATTACCATTTTTTATGACGTCATATGGCCAAAATACCCATTTTGCCCCCTTCTCCGCATTCAGGTATTCTTCACTGTTGAAAAAGGTATCCCTAAAGAGAGAAAGAAATGTCACCTCCATACTATGATAAAATAATGTCAAATATCACTCACATATTTTGAAAAGAACTGAGATTCTGTGAGAATTTCGTTAGAATATATAACATCGACCTATGCAATTCTGCAAAATAACAACTATGGAATCGTCTGTCGAGATTTGAAAAGAAAAAACACTGCTCCACAAGATATAGGAACATATTCATTTTCTGAAGAAAATACCAGACCAACTTGGATGTTGATAACGAACAAACATACAAAAAAAAAACAGGAGTCTTCATATTAACCCCAACTCATGTTGGACAGTTGAGGGGAAACATATTCTAGCTGTTATTTTCTTCTTTACTATCTTGTCATAGAAAAAGGTCACCACCCTCACTTCTCTCAGTTTTACCTATCTATACATAAGATATGATTGCTTAGATTATAGCATTTTTGTTTATTATCAATGTTTCCTATTGTTTGTAATACGCCACCAAACAAAAATAGGTCTAACCTATCGTAGCTTGGATGTGTCTATAGGTCTAACCTATCGTAGCTTGGGTGTTCCTAGACCGACCAAACAAAAATAGGTCTAACCTATCATAGCTGCGTGAAAAACGTGACGTATCTGATGTGTTTGACGTACGTCTTCGATGTTTTGACACGCTATCTGAACGTTGATTTGTCAGAAGCGTGAAAAACGTGACGTTTCTGACGTTTTTTACGTTTCTGACGTTGGTGATGTTTTGACACATGTGTTTTTTTCATAGGACGTTGAATGCATTCGTCGAAAGCGTGAAAAACGTCAAAAGCGTCACGTTTTTGACGGTTTTTGACGTTTTTTTGACGGTTTTTGACGGTTTTTGACGTTTTTTGACGTTTCCTGACGGTTTTTGACGTTTTTTGACGTTTTTTGACGGTTTTTGACGTTTTTTGACGTTTTTTGACGTTTTTTGACGTTTTTTGACGTTTATTGACGTTTTTTGACGTTTTTTGACGGTTTTTGACGTTTTTTGACGTTTTTTGACGTTTTTTGACGTTTTTTGACGTTTTAGACGTTTTTGACGTTGGTGATATTTTGACACATGTTTAATGTGTAGGTTTTGTTACTAACTCCATACATCACCTCAGGACAAACACTCTTGATGAAAACTCGATAGACAAAATTCGTACTGGTCAGTAACATAAGATTGAGTTCCACATAGACGAGATAGATATTACTCAGATCCTTGAAGCCGACCGAAGACTAGTCCCATCGAATGGCTTGGTTGAAAGATCTGGGTAGATCGGTTGTGTTCAGACCAATCCAATATTTAGCTCAACCTGAATTTGTATTTGAAAGTTTGTTAATTTGTATATCGCTACTTCGAAGTTGGGAACAAACTCTCCAGGAGTCGAAACTTATGCGTGGTTAGGAAGAGTGGAACCTTCAGCTTATAGTGGATTTCGAACCACTTCTAGGGTGCCGAAGTACTGACAGAATTACAAACAATAGGAAACATTGATAATTAACAAAAATGCTATAATCTAAGCAATCATATCTTATGTATAGATAGGTAAAACTGAGAGGTGAGGGTGGTGACCTTTTTCTATGACAAGATAGTAAAGAAAAAAATAACAGCTAGAATATGTTTCCCCTCAACTGTCCAACATGAGTTGGGGTTAATATGAAGACTCCTGTTTTTTTTTTGTTTGTTTGTTCGTTATCAACATCCAAGTTGGTCTGGTATTTTCTTCAGAAAATGAATATGTTCCTATATCTTGTGGAGCAGTGTTTTCTCTTTTCAAATCTGGACAGACGATTCCATAGTTGTTATTTTGCAGAATTGCATAGGTCGATGTTATATATTCTAACGAAATTCTCACAGAATCTCAGTTCTTTTCAAAATATGTGAGTGATATTTGACATTATTTTATCATAGTATGAAGGTGACATTTCTTTCTCTTTTTAGGGATACCTTTCTCAACAGTGATGAATACCTGAATGCGGAGAAGGGGGCAAAATGGGTATTTTGGCCATATGTCGTCATAAAAAATGGTAATGCTTTCCTATTTTCAGAAAGATTGTTGATCATAATAGAATTTTACTCCACAGAGGGCAGAGCTTCCCTTAGTCAGCGGTGGACCTATCAATTGTGAGTGAAGGATATTTTTCAGAAATAGACCAAAATGTTAAAAAAATATTTCACATTTCAGGAACAGTTTCAGTGAACTTAATAATGTGCCTGTATGGCATCATCCGGTGGAGCAGGAGGAGGAAGATTTTGAAATTAGACAGTGAGTATAACAAAACATACCTACAATTCTCTAACTCACCAGAATGTTTATAGGGTGGACGAGGATGAAGTCGAGGAGGACAATTCAACAGTTATTGATTTGTGAGTACTCCCAGTGAATTATGTTGAATTTTTGATTGTTTTTTAATTCCCGATAGAACAGAAAACAATAGTGAGGATATTGATAGAACTATTCTGAATGATTCGTGAGTATTATTTTCTTTTTATTATTTTTCGAATATGATTAATAGCTATGGCTTTCCATTTATTTTTTAATTTTTCTCAGATCGATGATTGAGGGTGATGTGGAGATGATTGATTTGTAAGTATTTTCAGTGAATCATGTTGAATTTGTGATTGTTTCTGGTTTTTTTTTCTGGTAGAACGGGAGACGATAGAGATGAGGAGGGTGAATGTCTCATTCTGAATGATCCGTTAGTATAATCCTACTCATTTTGTATATAATCAATTGCTCTGGTTTCTGTTCATCTGTTTTCATTTATCTATTTATTTATTTTTTAGTTCAATGATTGCGGGGTACGAAGTGGAAATGATTGATTTGTTAGTTTTACTATGGTTGATATGCTCAACTGTTATATTATTTGTTTTTTTTATAGAACAGAAAATGATGATGATGATGAGGAGTCATTACTTTTGATTCTGAATGATCCGTGAGTATGATTTTCATCATCCTAAGAAGAATAAAAATCATACAAAATCATTCCTTATCGTTTTCAGATCATTTATCGATGATATCATCCAGTGCCTCGCAATGGAATGAGATATCGCGGGTATGGAAGTTCAACATGTATATATGTATATAATATGTAAAAATCTTCGAAAATGTAATTAAATGGAATTTAGAATAGTGAATAAATTGTCAGTAAGAAAATCTATTCCTGTGTATTATTTTTTGTATCTTGATATTATTCCATATGTGTACTCACAAGAGGAGAAGTATGAGCTCATATTTTTCCATTTTCGTATCATACCTACCTTTTTCATTCATTTCATTCAGGGTGTGTGTGAGTATGTATCCACAAATGATGTTCGTGAAAAGAACAATAATGATAAATGACAGGAGGAAAACAACTACTTACCTGGCTAATACCACGAAGAACATTGAATTACCTCCCCCCAAAATTTATGCATCGATACGTAAAACGACTACTATCGCAAGTATTCTTTTTCCTATAATGCTGATTGATTTCTATAATATTTATGTGATTGTAGCTTTTCCTTTTTTCTATGACAGAGAGATTATTCCACTTTTATAGTTTCAATGTCAACCCTATATTGTGAATGCGAAATTTGTTAAGGACCCCTATGGAATCAATTGAAAATTTCGTTATTTTCACCCTTGTATAACCACTTAACGACTAGTCATCTTATTCTTTGCATTATATCCGATATCATTTCCTATATGTGTTCTCGCGTTTTCAACAACATGAACTTATAAATATGTATCAATTCCCTTCAATGACTCACCTTGTATATTTATATATGGAGAAATACATCTTCGCGTAGGAACTCGCT
Source organism: Phaedon cochleariae (assembly GCA_918026855.4). Classification (NCBI taxonomy): domain Eukaryota; kingdom Metazoa; phylum Arthropoda; class Insecta; order Coleoptera; family Chrysomelidae; genus Phaedon; species Phaedon cochleariae. The sequence continues at coordinate 15,853,733 of OU896722.1, read as the reverse complement.
ACCTTAGAAATATTAATAGTATCAAATGTGATAAAAGTAACATCAAATCATACACATGGAAACAGAGAATCTTTCATTCATTCCTGATGAAATGCACTATTTTCTCGTGAATCAATTCTGCCTACGTCCACATTCATGTGATGACCTTGATGACTCATGTCATTTTCAGCGTTTTGTATCGAAAGGAATATACAAAGTGTTGAAATATTGATGGTACATATTACAGGTCTTCGATTGCTCGTAATGGATGTAGATTCTATCTTGATACAGATAACAACGTTTGAATTCACCAAAATGCTTGGTTCCATAATGAATATTCACGACTGATAGGTTGAGGTTGATAGGTTGCGTTGTTTCTGTTATGATAGATATGTTTAAATGAGAAAATCGTTTCATCCATCACCTCTTTCTGTTATGATAGATATGTTTAAATGAGAAAATCGTTTCATCCATCACCTCATGATCACATTAACGAATGAATATGTACTTGGTTTGTCAATATCTCCATGAGAACACCGTTCGTTCCATCAGCCCCCTATCTCACATCTCGAAAATATCGTTAATCAAGTCCACACGTCAATCAATAAGCTTCTATAGCTAATCAATTATTTTCTACGAAATTAATATCTTATCTATTATGAAATGTATATCTCTGAACCGTTTTATGAATAGTTTTTGCTATCAATAATGTCTATCTCTAATCTGTCGTCTAACCACTAACCAACCGATTTTTCAATGCCAAGACACGTGTTTCACTCACAATGTTAACATTTCATAGAGGAAATTCGAAACCAAATATCTTATTCTAGGTAGCTACTTCTATACTAGGTCTGTCACTGTTCAATTTACATGCTAATCCTTACATTTTCTGAACTCCAAGAGGGCTATATGGAATGGTTTTTTCATCCTTTTTCTTGACTGTTTATTACTATTCTTGACTAATTCCAGGCTTCCATATGCAGCAATTTTTTCGACAGTAGATATCAACTTGTTTGACCATTTTAAGGTTTTTTGATGTCTGTGTTCTAATGGTGGTTTTTCAATTTCCTGATATTCCCTATATTGAAATCTGCTAAATGCTAGTAGGCAGATCACTGATGTCGGTTGGTAAGTTTTTTTTGTCACGTATGTGTCATGTTATCTGTAGCATGTAACATGTCAAACGTTATTCGTTATGAGTGCACATCGTATATATTTCTCTGATTAGGTGTTTCCTCTCCACCCTGTATTTTATATTGATCGACTCAAAGATTTTTTTTAATGTTCACTGTAGGTATATGATATGGTATCTATACGTTAACGTCTGTTCTACTAGAAGTGAATCATACATGACCTATCATTATGTTAGTTGTTACATGTAATTTTCATCCTAAGATCCGTTCTGTATATATTTTCTCATCAAACTCGCTCACTGGCTAATACGTGTACACAGTTGTGCATGGTTAGTTACTTGTTTATTCCAGTAGAACAACACTGTTATTGGTCGGTGTCCGATTTTGATTTTCTGTTATCAGGAAGCGAGCATCTTGGGTAGAAATTGTGTGGTATATTTCGATATGAAACTGACATCATTCAGTTAGTCGAAGACCTGCTGCTTGAATAAGCATATAATATCTATTAATCTCCTAGTACGAAGATACCTCTGAGTTATCTTAACAATCTTCGTGATGATATGAAGGGTATTTTTTTATTCATTTATTTTTCATCTCTTGGTGTGCACGAAAGGGAATTCCTATGATGTTCGTCACATTCGTACCTAAGGTAGATAGGGAGGGAAGGTAGGTGTTGTTCGACATATTCCAAGGTTAACGACGGAAGGATATATGTGCTGACTGGGTCTGTCGAGGTCGTCTGATTGGTATTGCTAGTGATGGAATTATAGCAGAGATTCCTGAGGAAGATTTCTCGTGGAATTATCTACCATTTTTCAACGATCCATTCGACTCGGGTTATTCATATTGTCACGAGTAGAACATACAGTTTATTAGTAATTTGGAACCATGCGGGTTTCATAAACATATAATCAAATTAATCAAATCATCCATCGACATTGAACTATGAAAACTGACCAAGGAACTCTCATGAGAAAGTGCAGATCTAATAAAATGACTTGACAAGAGCTCGTCGTGATGGTCGTTATAATGTAAGTTGTTATTAGGTCTTTATATTCATTGTTGTTTATCCATATTCATCATCACTTGACCCATAATGTTTCATGTTATAATAAATATTGTTATGTTTGTATATAGTCTCGTACTTTCAGCTACCCCTAAACTATTAGTGCCTTTTTGAATATAACCTCTCGCAAACTATTGAGCCAAGCATTACCCCTTATGAATCGATATGGATGGAAACAACCATTATATCGTGACATGGTGGCAAACAACCCCCTTTTGTTGTGACAATATCATATATCTATCAAACGTCCTCTGCCATACGTCTGTTGTATCCGAGCGTTTGCTTTCATGTCTTTCCGATCTTCCATTTAACTTGGGTTATTTATATCATATATCTATCGAACGTCATCTGCCATACGTCTGTTGTACCTGAGCGTTTGCTTTCGGCGAGGTTTGAAGCACCGGGAGTACCATAAATGGCATACGGTATCTGTCATATATTTGCATAGAGGTATGTTCAATCTGATGTGCATGTAGCGTGTTCGGGTGACTTTTAACATTTTTCAACGTTTTCGTGGCGTTTCTGTGACGTTTTTGTAACGTTTTTTCGATTCAGGTTTTTTTTTTCTAGTCATCCTGCATATGTCTTTTCTATCTTTCATTTGACTCTGGCTACTTGTATCACCCTGTATATCATTATTTTAATTCTTTTATTATCATATGTCATCTGCCTTACGCCATCTGCCTTACAACTGTTATACCTCATCCTTTGCTTTCGGCTAGGTTAGAAGCACGGGAAATATCATTACGATATCTTCAAAATGTGATAGTGGTCTCTGATTGGTCGGCTGAGTCACGTTTTTTAACACGGAAGGTGGAGAAGGGGGGATGGTCCATTGATTTTGTGAGCAATCCGTTCTGTATATATTTTTATAATGAAAAAGCGTTTGCTTTCGGTGAGGTTAGAGCACCAGGAGTATCACTAACGGTATATTCTATCAAGCGTTATCTGTCATATGTCAAATGTCTATCGTATACGGCATATGTTATATATCGTATTCGGCGAGGATGATAGCACTATGAGTTTAATGGGACAGTATACAATATCATGAGAGCCGAACATGCCCGTTTGATTCCAGTGAAGTTAGAATCACCAGGATATGAGCTATTGAGCAAATTCGACAGGATGTAAGCATGAACCGCAGTTTCGGACACACCCTGTATGCCCCTGAAGTTTTCCATTCTTGAATGGCTCGTGATGTCATCAGGCACCTGCTAATAAAATGAGGTTTCAAGAATATCTCTCAGCGAGAACAAAGGAGACATTGTTGGGTGACACTTTAGCCATCTGTACTTGAACAATTGACCCCAAATAAAGATGATGCAATCGGATAAGGTTGTTACGTAATTGGACACCCATGAGAGCCGAACATGACCGTTTGATTGAGGTTAGAATCACCAGGATATGAGCTATTGAGCAAATTCGACAGGATGTAAGCATGAACCTCACTTTCAGACACACCCTGTATACCTCTAGAGTTTTTCCATTCTTGAATGGCTCGTGAAGTCATCAGCCACCTGCTAACAAAATGAGGTTACAAGATTGATGATATCTCTCAGCGAGAACAAAGGAGGCTTTGTTGGATGACTCATCGGCCACCTGCGTCAGAACAATGGACCCATTGTTCTCTCACAGATGAGGATGATGCAATCGGATGAGGTTGTTACGTAATCGGACACCTGCAAACAAAGGCGGCATTGTTCTAGAGGAAGGCTAGATAACATATGGCAAACAAAGGAGGCATTGTTCTACGAAGTCGAGATAAGGCTGACTCATCCACCATCTGCAACATGCATATCGGGTGACCTTGAAACAAAGTGCTACCAATTGTAGTAATACCAACCTAAATCTGGTGGGCAAAGTCACTAGATTGTGACGTCATCCATCACCTTTCAAAAAGAAGAAGAAGAGGACACGCCCATAAGCACTAGAGTCCAGAGTCTAGGGGGCTAAGTTCAGAGTACTTCATCTGTCATTGCTTGTGTTCCATGGCATCTCTCACCTATCATCTGTCACCTGTCACTCTTTGTGTTCCATGCCATCTGTCACCCCTTGGGCTCCATGTCACATGTCATCTGTCACTTGCCTCTGTCATCTGTCACCTATCGCTTGTCATCTGTCACCTGCCAATTGTCATCTGTCACTTGTCATCTGTCACTTGTCATCTGTCACTTGTCATCTGTCACTTGTCATCTGTCACTTGTCATCTGTCACTTGTCATCTGTCACTTGTCATCTGTCACTTGTCATCTGTCACTTGTCATCTGTCACTTGTCATCTGTCACTTGTCATCTGTCACTTGTCATCTGTCATCTCCGGCGGCGGCCATCTTGTGACGTCACTTCCGTGCAGCCAACACCTTCTACCACAGGAACGGTTGTGACGTCACTTCCGGCGGCGACCATCTTGGCCTGAGGCGAAGGTAGGTACACTACTGGTATAACGTACACAACAGGCCGAACAAGAAACTTCGACTTCGACTATGTATACTTTGTAAGTTTGCAGTCTAGCATCTTGAATGCCCATTCAAGAAGTATATATGACAGTCCATTATTTATGTGAGTGGAATACTTTACTTTTTCATATCCACCAAAAACTTGGATTCCAACAATCAAGAGTCGGTAAATGCACTATTTTCTCGTGAATCAATTCTGCCTACGTCAACATTCATGTGATGACCTTGATGACTCATGTCATTTTCAGCGTTTTGTATCGAAAGAAATATACAAAGTGTTGAAATATTGATGGTACATATTACAGGTCTTCGATTGCTCGTAATGGATGTAGATTCTATCTTGATACAGATAACAACGTTTGAATTCACCAAAATGCTTGGTTCTATAATGAATATTCACGACTGATAGGTTGAGGTTGATAGGTTGCGTTGTTTCTGTTATGATAGATATGTTTAAATGAGAAAATCGTTTCATCCATCACCTCTTTCTGTTATGATAGATATGTTTGAATGAGAAAATCGTTTCATCCATCACCTCATGATCACATTAACGAATGAATATGTACTTGGTTTGTCAATATCTCCATGAGAACACCGTTCGTTCCATCAGCCCCCTATCTCACATCTCGAAAATATCGTTAATCAAGTCCACACGTCAATCAATAAGCTTCTATAGCTAATCAATTATTTTCTACGAAATTAATATCTTATCTATTATGAAATGTATATCTCTGAACCGTTTTATGAATAGTTTTTGCTATCAATAATGTCTTCATCTGTCGTCTAACCACTAACCAACCGATTTTTCAATGCCTAGACACGTGTTTCACTCACAATGTTTACATTTCATAGAGGAAATTCGAAACCAAATATCTTATTCTAGGTAGCTACTTTTATACTAGGTCTGTCACTGTTCAATTTACATGCTAATCCTTACATTTTTTGAACTCCAAGAGGGCTATATGGAATGGTTTTTTCATCCTTATTCTTGACTGTTTATCACTATTCTTGACTAATTCCAGGCTTCCATATGCAGCAATTTTTTCGACAGTAGATATCAACTTGTTTGACCATTTTAAGGTTTTTTGATGTCTGTGTTCTAATGGTGGTTTTTCAATTTCCTGATATTCCCTATATTGAAATCTGCTAAATGCTAGTAGGCAGATCACTGATGTCGGTTGGTAAGTTTTTGTTGTCACGTATGTGTCATGTTATCTGTAGCATGTTACATGTCAAACGTTATTCGTTATGAGTGCACATCGTATATATTTCTCTGATTAGGTGTTTCCTCTCCACCCTGTATTTTATATTGATCGACTCAAAGATTTTTTTTAATGTTTACTGTAGGTATATGATATGGTATCTATACGTTAACGTCTGTTCTACTAGAAGTGAATCATACATGACCTATCATTATGTTAGTTGTTACATGTGATTTTCATCCTTAGATCCGTTCTGTATATATTTTCTCATCAAACTCGCTCACTGGCTAATACGTGTACACAGTTGTGCATGGTTAGTTACTTGTATATTCCAGTAGAACAACACTGTTATTGGTCGGTGTCCGATTTTGATTTTCTGTTATCAGGAAGCGAGCGTCTTGGGTATAAATTGTGTGGTATATTTCGATATGAAACTGACATCATTCAGTTAGTCGAAGACCTGCTGCTTGAATAAGCATATAATATCTATTAATCTCCTAGTACGAAGATACCTCTGAGTTATCTTAACAATCTTCGTGATGATATGAAGGGTATTTTTTTATTCATTTATTTTTCATCTCTTGGTGTGCACGAAAGGGAATTCCTATGATGTTCGTCACGTTCGTACCTAAGGTAGATAGGGAGGGAAGGTAGGTGTTGTTCGAAATATTTCAAGGTTAACGACGGAAGGATATATGTGCTGACTGGGTCTGTCGAGGTCGTCTGATTGGTATTGCTAGTGATGGAATTATAGCAGAGATTCCTGAGGAAGATTTCTCGTGGAATTATCTACCATTTTTCAACGATCCATTCGACTCGGGTTATTCATATTGTCACGAGTAGAACATACAGTATATTAGTAATTTGGAACCATGCGGGTTTCATAAACATATAATCAAATTAATCAAATCATCCATCGACATTGAACTATGAAAACTGACCAAGGAACTCTCATGAGAAAGTGCAGATCTAATAAAATGACTTGACAAGAGCTCGTCGTGATGGTCGTTATAATGTAAGTTGTTATTAGGTCTTTATATTCATTGTTGTTTATTCATATTCATCATCACTTGACCCATAATGTTTCATGTTATAATAAATATTGTTATGTTTGTATATAGTCTCGTACTTTCAGCTACCCCTAAACTATTAGTGCCTTTTTGAATATAACCTCTCGCAAACTATTGAGCCAAGCATTACCCCTTATGAATCGATATGGATGGAAACAACCATTATATCGTGACATGGTGGCAAACAACCCCCTTTTGTTGTGACAATATCATATATCTATCAAACGTCCTCTGCCATGCGTCTGTTGTATCCGAGCGTTTGCTTTCATGTCTTTCCGATCTTCCATTTAACTTGGGTTATTTATATCATATATCTATCGAACGTCATCTGCCATACGTCTGTTGTACCTGAGCGTTTGCTTTCGGCGAGGTTTGAAGCACCGGGAGTACCATAAATGGCATACGGTATCTGTCATATATTTGCATAGAGGTATGTTCAATCTGATGTGCATGTAGCGTGTTCGGGTGACTTTTAACATTTTTCAACGTTTTCGTGGCGTTTCTGTGACGTTTTTGTAACGTTTTTTCGATTCAGGTTTTTTTTTTCTAGTCATCCTGCATATGTCTTTTCTATCTTTCATTTGACTCTGGCTACTTGTATCACCCTGTATATCATTATTTTAATTCTTTTATTATCATATGTCATCTGCCTTACGCCATCTGCCTTACAACTGTTATACCTCATCCTTTGCTTTCGGCTAGGTTAGAAGCACCGGAAATATCATCACGATATCTTCAAAATGTGATAGTGGTCTCTGATTGGTCGGCTGAGTCACGTTTTTTAACACGGAAGGTGGAGAAGGGGGGGATGGTCTATTGATTTTGTGAGCAATCCGTTCTGTATATATTTTTATAATGAAAAAGCGTTTGCTTTCGGTGAGGTTAGAGCACCAGGAGTATCACTAACGGTATACTCTATCAAGCGTTATCTGTCATATGTCAAATGTCTATCGTATACGGCATATGTTATATATCGTATTCGGCGAGGATGATAGCACTATGAGTTTAATGGGACAGTATACAATATCATGAGAGCCGAACATGCCCGTTTGATTCCAGTGAAGTTAGAATCACCAGGATATGAGCTATTGAGCAAATTCGACAGGATGTAAGCATGAACCGCAGTTTCGGACACACCCTGTATGCCCCTGAAGTTTTCCATTCTTGAATGGCTCGTGATGTCATCAGGCACCTGCTAATAAAATGAGGTTTCAAGAATATCTCTCAGCGAGAACAAAGGAGACATTGTTGGGTGACACTTTAGCCATCTGTACTTGAACAATTGACCCCAAATAAAGATGATGCAATCGGATAAGGTTGTTACGTAATTGGACACCCATGAGAGCCGAACATGACCGTTTGATTGAGGTTAGAATCACCAGGATATGAGCTATTGAGCAAATTCGACAGGATGTAAGCATGAACCTCACTTTCAGACACACCCTGTATACCTCTAGAGTTTTTCCATTCTTGAATGGCTCGTGAAGTCATCAGCCACCTGCTAACAAAATGAGGTTACAAGATTGATGATATCTCTCAGCGAGAACAAAGGAGGCTTTGTTGGATGACTCATCGGCCACCTGCGTCAGAACAATGGACCCATTGTTCTCTCACAGATGAGGATGATGCAATCGGATGAGGTTGTTACGTAATCGGACACCTGCAAACAAAGGCGGCATTGTTCTAGAGGAAGGCTAGATAACATATGGCAAACAAAGGAGGCATTGTTCTACGAAGTCGAGATAAGGCTGACTCATCCACCATCTGCAACATGCATATCGGGTGACCTTGAAACAAAGTGCTACCAATTGTAGTAATACCAACCTAAATCTGGTGGGCAAAGTCACTAGATTGTGACGTCATCCATCACCTTTCAAAAAGAAGAAGAAGAGGACACGCCCATAAGCACTAGAGTCCAGAGTCTAGGGGGCTAAGTTCAGAGTACTTCATCTGTCATTGCTTGTGTTCCATGGCATCTCTCACCTATCATCTGTCACCTGTCACTCTTTGTGTTCCATGCCATCTGTCACCCCTTGGGCTCCATGTCACATGTCATCTGTCACTTGCCTCTGTCATCTGTCACCTATCGCTTGTCATCTGTCACCTGCCAATTGTCATCTGTCACTTGTCATCTGTCACTTGTCATCTGTCACTTGTCATCTGTCACTTGTCATCTGTCACTTGTCATCTGTCACTTGTCATCTGTCACTTGTCATCTGTCACTTGTCATCTGTCATCTCCGGCGGCGGCCATCTTGTGACGTCACTTTCGTGCAGCCAACACCTTCTACCACAGGAACGGTTGTGACGTCACTTCCGGCGGCGGCCATCTTGGCCTGAGGCGAAGGTAGGTACACTACTGGTATAACGTACACAACAGGCCGAACAAGAAACTTCGACTTCGACTATGTATACTTTGTAAGTTTGCAGTCTAGCATCTTGAATGCCCATTCAAGAAGTATATATGACAGTCCATTATATGTGAGTGGAATACTTTACTTTTTCATATCCACCAAAAACTTGGATTCCAACAATCAAGAGTCGGTAAACCAGCGTGTTCGCCAAAACTTTGAATTTGTCAATGTTGATAATAAGTCGGTTATCTATCTTATAGGTAGACATTGTCTAGTGTTACCTGAATCAAAATAACGCTTACAACAGGGAGGAGAAGAGACTTCGACTATGTTTACACTGTGTTACAGGTTTATCCTTCTATATCATGGGAACCTCAAAAATTATACTAAAACACTAAAACATAACGTTGAAATAGTTTATTTTCTTGAATCCTACCAGCTCACAGAATCACTTCACTCAACAAATGATCAGCTTAGCGTTATCATAGTAAGTAGGTACATGAACTTCATGATCCGTGCATGGAGCTTGTGGTGTTTGATGTAGAACATAAACCTGAAACAAAGTATGAATGTAATAGTGATTGAAACTGTTGATATTCAACTCACCTAACTTACGATCTTCCTCGTATACCTCTGATTAGTGGTCGTTCCAGTTCTGTGGGTGCTCTTCTCTGCTTGTCTGGTATGACTGGTCCTTGATAGGTGTTGTTTGTTGTTGATCTCTTGATATCAGCTTCTTCGTTAACAGAACAAGAATAGGGAAACATTCAACTACCCTAGCAGTTGAAATCTTCTTGGGGAACACACCCTTCAGTCCTTTTCCATGGTGTCTGAACCTGAATTTCTAGCCATTAGTCGAAACAGAAATCTGCAGGAAACTCCAGAATAATCATATCTATTTACTTCTTGAAGTTGATGGAAATCGAAATGGATACCTGAAAAATATAAGTTATTTAAATAATTGGAGAAAAATAATAATATCGAAACATAACCTATTTGATCAGATGATGGCTGTCACTGTATCTGTCCGTAAGTCCGTCTGGGTATTCTGTGTCACTTCATCGTGACGTGCTGTCACTTGTGTCATGTAACCATGTAACGAAAGTAACCAAAGTGAATTCTTCTGGCTGCGAATGGCTCGAGACTGCTCCGGTAGGTCACTGCGGATCACACCTGCACTACACTTGACATATGTCACAAACTTCATCGACAGTGATACCACTTTCTGACTGAGAAATTCCTACTTTTCTACTTGGCGGGTTCGAAAGAAAAAAAAAAGTCTTTTTCCTGGTATCCATGTGGATCGTGAGATAAAAGCAATCGCAATTGCGTATAATTAACACAAATTTCGGAAAATTTTGAGATAATATTAGTTGTGGACACTGGAGCAACTTCTCTTAGAAAAAGGATATGATTTCTCACATTTTCTGAATTTCGAATCTATATTAGAAATCACTTTGAGGCCACCCAACACCTTCAGGTATGTCTCACTTTCAGTCAGTACTTTCTGCTGGAACTCATTGTCGAGTATCTTCAGTCACAGTGATCATATTTACTTCTAGGCCTCATATCTCATCAGTCATAACTCATAACATATAAATCAGACTTCAGAGGTTATAGTTACTGGTTCCACCAATATAAGTACACCAGGACCTGAGTACCTACTATAGGTTGTCTTCACCTGACAGGAGTCAGACTCAGACACCAGATGAATGGAAGCTGCCTTCTAACTTCTTTGAGCCCTGCTGCTGGCACTTTGGAAAAATGACAGATAAGCCCTAGAACTTAGATTCCTGCTAGATACCTTGCACAATATCAAAAGTACAAAGAACCTAGCCTTCAGCACAGTTCTTTATTTCAAAGTTTGAATTATTTACCTTTCTCCTCACCTAGCTGTACTAGGCATGAGCCTGCTAACAATGCAACCCAGGTGTGTAGGTTGTTATTCATTAGGATATGTAGGTCGAGCTGATACTACAATTATTGGTAGGAATTTTGTAGAGATATGTCTCAGAGACCATGTTTTAATGAGTTTAATGTATTGTAGGTAGCCATACATTTCCCAGGGTCATAGCGCTATTACCCCAAAACTTGATTGGCCATTATCCCCCCATGTTTTTCTTTTGTTCACTAATATTTTCGGAAGTTTTGATACATCACACAGTAGAATGAATTGTTCTGATATTAGATATTGAAACCCACTGAGGTAACATATAACAAAACACACAGTTTCATATCAAATCATAAAACTCACAGTTTCATATCAAATAATAGAGAAATTTTGTTATATCAAGGAATAGAACCCATTGTTTCATATCAAATAATAAAGCACACTGTTTGTATCTTCCGAACTCCTCAGTTGTAGACTTATTTCATACCCACTCCCTTCTTCACTGAGCCAGGGTCTGTTCCTCCTTGAAGGTCTTATAAATAACTGCTACTCCTTTCCTCCTGTCAGAACTCATGATAGAAGAAAAGAACATAGCAAAATTGGCGCACCAACGTGGATTTGTTTTAATTTTATGTCATGAACTGGCTTGGAGGAGTTATGGAAGTTGGATTTCATTTTTCAAATGTAGGCAGTGTACTTGATTGTTTGTGAAACAGATAATTTAAGATTAATAATCATCAACTACATTGGAATAGGTTAATGATTTCTTCCTGGTATATCATTTGATTTTTATGATAACTTTCTCAGTTTCGATACATAACACTTTGATATAACATCCTACAAGCTTGAGTTGAGTTTAACACACCAAAAATTGAAGTTGGACTCTCAGTATTGTGCTTATACAGGTTGTCCATGATATACAGATTGTCCATGGGTTTGAACTTTAAGATTTACTGAATTTCAATTTTGCTGCTCTATTTTTTTGTTGGTACTTGGGTGTATATTATTTCAAAACTACAACCAAGATACAAGGTGGTCAACTTTTTTTTCCTTTTGATATTTTTTTTCTCTCAATCATAGGTTGTACTTTCAATCTTATTTTCGGTTTTTTTCCACTTGGTGTGGGTAATAAAAAAATTTATACTAGCCTCATTATTGATATACAGGGTGTCCCTTTTATAGATGTACTAGGTGCACAATTTCATTAAGATTTTTTTATTTTTTTGGGTTTGGGTATTCAGGCAATTTTGTTCAAATACAATATTGATTGTATATGTACAGGGCGTGCATTAATTGCAGGGGTGGTTTTCAGATTGCAGTAACTACGAATTTTTTTTCTGAATAATTTCAGGAATTTTACAGAGTTTTGGGTCTTTGCATTTGTTTAATCAAAATTTTGGGTTTTGGATCCAGTATATTTTGAATGAAAGTTGACTTTAGTACATACCGAGGAGTTGGGTGGTCTTAAAGTCACTGGGGATACAGTTTCTATTGTTATAATATTTTTTTTCTTTCGCCTAAGAAGCAGTATTTTGATTATAGTTATTTTACTCATTCAATATGGAGGTGAATCGACTTCTCGGATATGAAATTACTGACGAGTAACAAATTCGAGGATGCCAATCGGTAGAACGGTTAATGAAAAACGGACTACTTTGAGGAATATTTTGCGGTTAGAACGTTCAGGGGAGGTACAGACACATTTAACGGCAAATTTGGATCCAAGCTATGAGATATCAATTTGTGAAGGAAAACTCACGGATTTAGCTGACGACATTCAAAATTTTGATAAAGTCAATCAACAAAATGAATTCAAAGGAATCAATTCGCGACTCACTCACTTAGATTTACGGTTAAGCAGACTTACTTGTGGTGCTACTTTAAGGGAAAAGCACTCTGAAGTATCTTCATGTTGCAAACAATTAATGACTGATTTATCCACAATATATATTGAGGCTGTGGAGGAGGATGATCTGGTAGAGAGGTCACTAATAGACGACGCACCTCTTCGACCAAAGAGAGCTCATTCGAATACATCAACCAGAGAATTTAACAAAAATTCACCGTTAGTCGACGATCAGTTGAATAGGGTGGAAGGTGATTTTGACAATTTGGATTTGCTTGACCGAGATTCACGTACGAATAGTCCAAATCAGGAAAGTAGCAGGTCTAGGGAAAGTCGTGTTGATAATAATATATAATAAAATTCCTCAGGTAAATAGCATTCTTAACCCCAAAATTGGTGTTTCCTCATGGTGCAATAATTCTTCCAACTTTGATGTTAGTCGTTGGCGCGTACAATACGATGGAATTCCCAGCATTACAACATTTCTGGAACGGATTGAAGAGTTGCGTGTGTCACGTGGTGTCTCTAAGGAGAGATTACTTCAGTCTGCTCCAGAGATATTTGTAAAAGATGCATTATTTTGGTACCGAATGGGTCATTTCGATTCTTGGGATAAATTGATCAAGAAGTTGCGTGAAGATTTCCAACCTCACGACTATGAGAACGCATTGTGGGAGGAGATACGGCGTCGTACGCAAGGTAGTCAAGAGCGAGTCATCAATTTTGTCGCTGTTATGGAAAATTCATTTCGTAAGTTGGTTGAGGATCCATCTGAGGAAGAACGAGTTAAAATTATTAGGCGAAACATGCTACCGTTTTTACAAACCGGACTGTTCCTTCACCCGATCAGCACTCTTTCCGAGTTGATTCGTTTGGCACGTGCGGTTGAAGATACTGAGATGCGCGTACAGAGGTTTTGTCCACCACCGACAAATCTTAGGCTTTAGTTGAGCCCGACTTGGCCTACAGAAAGCCAGTTAACTCAAATCTCTGTTCTATTGAAACTCCCACTCATGACCCAACAGTAGCTGCAATTGGCGAGTCCAACCAGCCCACCTGCTGGAATTGCAACAAGTCTGGGCATAGATTCCGAAAGTGTTCCGAGCAAAAGCGAGTGTTTTGCTTCAAGTGCGGACAGGCTAATGTTACGAGTCATTCTTGTCCACGTTGTTCAAAAAACGGGAGGTCGGCGAGGCAGTAGGCCACCTGCCAACGTCGTCGTTAACCTTGGGCCAACAAACCGATAATCAAATCTTTTTGAACTATGTCTTCGCACACGCTAAGGGAGACCAGCGGCCATATTTGAATGTGACAATTTAAGGTCAGACATTCTTAGGACTTTTAGATAGCGGAGCCACTAGGAATATTCTGGGGAGTCCATCATGGAACATTTTACGACGGTTGTGTCAGTTGGATTCGGTGGAACCGAAACGTTGTCTAGTAGCAAATAACCAAAGTTGTGAGAGTATAGGTCATGTATTTTCACCCCTACAGTTACGGGATCGTGTTAGGGTTATTGATGTCCTTGTGGTACCATCAATTCCTCATGGATTGATCCTCGGAGTTGACTTTTGGAGTCAGATGGGGATTATCCCTGATTTATATACCGAAGAATGGTGTTTTCGTTCGGATCAATTCATGTAGGATATTGAGATAGATGGCATCCAGGACATTGACAGCTTGACCAATACCCAACGAGAGGCCCTCGATGTAGTCATCAATAGAGCATTCACTGCTATGGGGGATCGATTGGGCTGCACATACTCAATGGAGCACGTGATTCACACTACCTCTGTCCCAATCAAACAGCGTTATTACCCGATCTCCCCTGCCTTACAGAAAATCGTGAATGCCGAGTTGGACGATATGTTAAAGCAAGACATAATCGAACTCTCTTCTTCGCCATGGTCATCCCCTTTTGTCATGGTTGAAAAAGGTGACGGTAGATGAAGATTTTGCGTCAATTACAAACGTTTAAATGCCGTTAGTACTCCGGACGCATACCCGATCCCCTACGTGAGTGCAATTTTAGACAAATTGAGGGATGCACATTACCACACAACTTTGGACATCAAGTCGGCCTACTGGCAGATACCAGTTGCCACCGAGTCTAGACCCTCAACTGCGTTCACAGTTCCTAACCGTGGTTTATACCAATTCAAGCGCATGCCGTTTGGGTTACACTCCGCCCCTGCTACTTGGCAGAGATTGTTGGATCGAGCTCTGGGAGTGGATCTCGAAGGGTATACGTTTGCCTACTTGGATGACTCAATCATCGTCACTTCCACGTTCGAAAAGCATCTCGAAGTACTTGGTGAGGTTCTGAAGCGTCTACATGCCGCTGGCTTCACTCTCAATAGAGACAAGTGTGTGTTTTGTGCTCCTGAGCTCCGTTATTTGGGCTACGTAGTAAATGCGTCTGGGCTCCTAGTTGATCCAGAGAAAGTTGACGCCATTCTGCGCATCCCAACGCCTCGTACCGTTTCGGAAGTGAGAAGGGTAGTAGGGCTAGCGTCATGGTATCGCCGATTCATACCCTCCTTCTCGACCGTCGTATCACCCTTAACTAAATTGACCCAAAAGAATAAACCATTCGTTTGGGACAATGAATGTGAACTAGCACTGAATGCCGTTGAACAGCACCTCGTGTCTGCTCCGATCTTGGCATGTCCAGACTTCAACCTTCCTCTCATCATCGAGACGGATGCATCGGATTATGGCTTAGGGGCGATTCTATCTCAGGAACATCCTGAGGGGGAAAAAGTGATAAGTTACTTACGTCGGTCATCGACGAAAAATGGAAGAAAATTCTCAACAACCGAAAAGGAATGTTTGGCAGTGCTGTTTGCAGTAGAAAAGTTACGACCCTATATTGATGGAAGTGAATTTACCGTAATAACAGACCATTATAGCTTGAAATGGCTTTTTAACATAAAGGATCCGGTAGGGCGCATTGCGAGGTGGGCATTAAGGATGCAACAATACGATTTTGACGTACAACATCGAAGTGGTAAGGACCACTGTGTCCCTGATGCACTCTCTCGAGCGGTTCCTATGGTAGACCTTTTAGAGAGCGCAGATGATGGACCCACAATCACTTCAGACCGATGGTATCGTGAAATGGTCCAGAGAGTCACGAAATTTCCCACTAAATACCCTCTATGGATGCTGGACAATGGAAAGCTTCATCGGAAGGTCAAGTCCCAATACCCTAACCTGTCTCCGAATGAATGGTTGGTTGTAGTCCCTCGTGATCAACGTGTGGATATAATCCGAACAAATCACGATCCTCCGACGTGTGGTCATTCTGGTGTTGCCAAAACGACTGCGAGGATGACTCAGACATATTATTGGCCAAAACTACAGGTAGATGTCGCTCGTTATGTCCGCAAATGTGACACTTGCCTCCGGACGAAGCCTGAGCAAAAATCGCCAATTGGACAGATGCTTTCGGCTCAAATAACTGCATCTCGACTATGGGAACTAGTTAGTTCCGATCTCGTTGGACCCCTCCCAAGGTCAACCGCGGGATACAGTTTCATACTTACAGTGATGGACTGTTTTAGTAAATTCATTTTGCTTTATCCCCTCCGATCAGCCACCGCATCTCAAGTCACCAAAATCCTTGAAGATCATGTCATATTGGTGTATGGAGCCCCACGAAGAATAATTGTTGATAATGGCGTTCAATTTCGTAGCAATCTCTTTAGGAACCTCATGACGAAATATAACGTTCACATAGGATTCACTGCCAACTACCACCCGCAGGCTAATCCTGTAGAGAGGACCCATCGGGTCATTAAAACAATGCTAAGTTCTTACGTTACCGACAATCATAAATAGTGGGACCAGTATTTGGCAAAAGTTGGATTTGCCATACGTTCGGCAAAACATGAGGTCACAGGTGTGACGCCTAACCTAATTAACTTTGGTCGCGAAGTCAACCTCAATAATGTGAATATCGACAACCCAAATTTAAATCAAACGGTGGATGGTGATGCACGAGTCCTTTCGTTGAATTCACTATTCAGAAAAAGCTTCAGAAAGCATACGAAAAGAGTAGAATCCCCTATAATCTTCGACATCGCAATGAACCCTCCACACTGAATCAAAAAGTTTGGAAACGCAATCATGTGTTGTCAGATGCTTCCAAAAATTTTACCTCGAAGTTGGCACCAAAATTTTCGGGGCCCTTCACAATAGTTCGGATAGCTTCGCCGTGGTCCTACGAGCTTGCTAACAAGAAGAACAAAACTCTAGGTGTATGGAATGCCAAGGACCTCAAAGCTCATCCTCCTGATGATCACTGATTCGGTCCTCTCATGATTGGGTGTAGATAAGTGTGCGTGTGAGTATGAATGTGTATTGGAGTAAGTATTACAGTTATAAGTTTCGTCGAAACTTATTTCGAGGGAAGGGTGGTGTGTTACAGGTTTATCCTTCTATATCATGGGAACCTCAAAAATTATACTAAAACACTAAAACATAACGTTGGAATAGTTTATTTCCTTAAATCCTACCAGCTCACAGAAGTACTTCACTCAACAAATGACTAGCTTAGCGTTATCATAGTAAGTAGGTACATGAACTGCATGATCCGTGCATGAAGCTCGTGGTGTTTGATGTAGAACAAAAACCTGAAACAAAGTATGAATGTAATAGTGATTGAAACTGTTGATATTCAACTCACCTAACTTACGATCTTCCTCGTATACCTCTGATTAGTGGTCGTTCCAGTTTTGTGGGTGCTCTTCTCTGCTTGTCTGGTATGACTGGTCCTTGATAGGTGTTGTTTGTTGTTGATCTCTTGATATCAGCTTCTTCGTTAACAGAACAAGAATAGGAAAACATTCAACTACCCTAGCAAATGAAATCTTCTTGGGGAACACACCCTTCAGATCTTTTTCATGGTGTCTGAACCTGAATTTTTTGCCATTAGTCGAAACAGAAATCTACAGGAAACTCCAGAATAATCATATCTATTTACTTCTTGAAGTTGATGGAAATCGAAATGGATACCTGAAAAATATAAGTTATTTAAATAATTGAAGAAAAATGATAATATCGAAACATAACCTATTTGATCAGATGATTGCTGTCACTGTATCTGTCCGTAAGTTTGTCTGGGTATTCTGTGTCACTTTATCGTGACGTGCTGTCACTTGTGTCATGTAACCATGTAACGAGAGTAACCAAAGTAAATTCTTCTGGCTGCGACTGGCTCGAGACTGCTCCGGTACGTCACTGCGGATTACACCTGCACTACACTTGACATAAGTCACAAACTTCATCGACAGTGATACCACTTTCTGACTGAAAAATTCCTACTTTTCTACTTGGCGGGTTCGAAAGAAAAAAAAAAGTCTTTTTCCTGGTATCCATGTGAATCGTGAGATGAGAGCAATCGCAATTGCGGATAATTATTACAAATTTCGGAAAATTTTGAGATAATATCAGTTGTGGACACTGGAGCAACTTCTCTTAGAAAAAGGATATGATTTCTCACATTTTCACTTCTAGGCCTCATATCTCATGAGTGATAACTCATAACATATAAATTAGACTTCAGAGGTTATAGTTACTGGTTCCACGAATATAAGTACACCAGGACCTGAGTACCTACTATAGGTTGTCTTCACCTGACAGGAGTCAGACTCAGACACCAGATGAATGGAAGCTGCCTTCTAACTTCTTTGAGCCCTGCTGCTGACACTTTGGAAAAATGACAGATAAGCCCTAGAACTTAGATTCCTTCTAGATACCTTGCACAATATCAAAAGTATAAAGAACCTAGCCTTCAGCACAGTTCTTTATTTCAAAGTTTGAATTATTTACCTTTCTCCTTACCTAGCTGTACTAGGCATGAGCCTGCTAACAATGCAACCCAGGTGTGTAGGTTGTTATTCATTAGGATATGTAGGTCGAGCTGATACTACAATTATTGGTAGGAATTTTGTAGAGATATGTCTCAGAGACCATGTTTTAATAAGTTAAATGTATTGTAGGTAGCCATACATTTCCCAGGGTCATAGCGCTATTACCCCAAAACTTGGTTGGCCATTATTATTTCCCCATGTTTTTCTTTTGTTCACTAATATTTTCGGAATTTTTGATACATCACACAGTAGAATGAATTGTTCTGATATTAGATATTGAAACCCACTGAGGTAACATATAACAAAACACACAGTTTCATATCAAATCATAAAAATCACAGTTTCATATCAAATAATAGAGAAATTTTGTTATATCAAGAAATAGAACCGATTGATTCATATCAAATAATGAAGCACACTGTTTGTATCTTCCGAACTCCTCAGTTGTAGACTTATTTCATACTCACTCCCTCCTTCACTGAGCCAGGTTTTTTACCTCCTTGGAGGTCTTATAAATAACTGCTACTCCTTTCCTCCTGTCAGAACTCCTGATAGAAGAAAAAAAACATAGCAACTGTAACTTCGCATCCTACGCCTACAATAATTGCAGATACGATTGCACTGACCATATAGGACGACTGCGAAGGACACACAACGAGAACAATAGGCAAGTGAAGATACTTCGACAACATCAGTCCGCATACCGTTCGCACTGACCATATAAGACGACTTCGACATATAACGAGAACAATTGACGAGTGAAGATGCTTCGACATCAGTTTGCACACTGTATCTCTGTATTGTAACATTTCACATGAATACCTTTGTAGGATGGTAGTTCGCAACGATCATATTTTATGAGACGACCTCAAAACGGGAATAACGCACACGACAGGCAGAACAAGAAACTCCGACTTCGACTATGTCCACACTGTTACTCCGAATTCAAGCTTCTGACATGCCTACAGTTATAGCGGATGCGATCGCACGGACCATATGAGAAGATTTTGAAGAGGACTCATCACGAGAACAATAGGCAAATAAAGATACTTTGACAATATCATTCCGCACACTGTATATCTGTATTCTATCATCTCACATGGAGCATATCAGTTCGCAACGATCATTTGAGACATCAAAACGGGAATAACGCATAAAACAGGGAGAACAAGAAACTTCGACTATGTTCACACTGTGGCTCTGAATACTAGCATCTGACATGCCTACAGTTGAAACAGATACGATCGCATTGACCATATAGAAAGACTTTGAAGGACATATAACGAGATTAATAGGCAAGTGAGGATACTTCGACAACATAAGTCTGCATACTGTATCTCTGTATTTCATCATCTCACATAGATACCTCTGGAGCATATCAGTTCGCATCGATCATATGAGACGACATCGAAACGGGTATAACGCACACAACAGGTAGAACAAGAAACTCCGACTTCGACTATATTTTCACTGTAACTTCGCATTCTAGCATCTGACATGCCTACAGTTATAGCATATACGATCGCACTGACCGCATAGGATGACTTCAGAGGACATATAACGAGAACAATAGACATGTGAAGATACTCCGACAACATCAGTCTGCACACTGTATCTCTGTATCGTAACATCTCACATAGATATTTCTGTAGCATATATGTTCGCAACGATCATATAAGATGACATCGAAGCGGGTATAGCGCACACAACAGGCAGAACAAGGAACTTTGACCCCGACTATGCTCACACTGTTACTCCGCATCCTAGCATCTGACATGCCCACAGCTATATCAGATACGATCGAACTGACCATATAAGACGATCGAGGGACATGAAACGAGAACAATAGGCAAGTGGAGATACTATGACAACATCAGTCTGCACACTGTATCTCTGTATTCTATCATCTCACATAGATACCTCTGGAGCATAAAAGTTCGCAACGATCATATGAGACGACATCGAAGCGGATATAACGCACACAACAGGCAGAACGAGATACTTCGACTTCGACTATGTTTACTTCGTAACTTTGCATTCTAGCATCTTAAATGCCCATTCAAGGAGTATCCCATTATATGGGAGTAAAGTACTATTCTTTTTCATATCTACTAAAAACTTCGATTCCAACAATCAAGAGTCGGTAAACCGGCGTGTTCGCCAAAACTTCGAATTTATCAATCTTGATAATAAGTCGGTTATACATCTTATAGGTAGACATTGTATCCAAAATAACGCCTAAAACAGGGGGAACAAGAAACTTTGACTCCTACTATGTTTACACCGTAACATTGCATTCTAGCATCTGACATGCCTACAGCAAATACGATCGCACTGACCATATAAGACGACTTTGATGGACTCATGATGAGAACAAAAAGCAAGTGAAGATACTTCGAAAATTTCAGTCCGCACACAGTATCTCTGTATTCTATCATCTTACATGGATACCTTTGGAGCATATCAGTTCGCAACGATCATATGAGGAGACTTCGAAGGACATATAACCAGAACATTAGGCAAGTGAGGATACTTCGACAACATAAGTCTGCATACTGTATCTCTGTATTTCATCATCTCACATGGATACCTTTGGAGGGGTCCATATACATCATCAGAACGTATCGACACAGACCGTCGATTAGTAGGAATTTATTTGACTAGAATAGTAAGAAATCAGAATAGCAAATCATCAGAACCATATTACAGCGACTGCAATATGTACAACCCGTAATTTGTCGAACCGTACTTTGACAGACTGCATTATGTCAGAATGCATAAATCACAATAGTATATCGAAAGACTGCCATATATTCAGAAGTGTACTTTGCCAAACCAGTAAATAAAATACTCTTCATGTCGTCAGAATCATAAAAATATATAATCGTAAAGTCATAGAACCGTAAAAGCACAGACTGTAATTCAGCGACCCGTACTCTGTAGACCACCATTTCATCAGAATGAACATTCCCGACCAGCAAACTGGCAGAATTGTGATGTACAGAATCTGAAAATGGCAGAATGCGAAAAGACAGACTGTCGATTTTTGATACCCGTAAAATGAAAGATCCGTACAATGACAGACTCGTAAAAGCACAGACTGCCAATACTCTAGATCCGTAAAATGCAAGAACCGTACATCGACAGACTCATAATCCATCGGACTACCGGAATTTCCGATCCATAATTCATCAAAACCGTAAAACGACAGACCCGTAAAACAGCAGAATCGTAAAATGACAGACTCGTACAATGGCAGAATCGTGCAGCTACCAAACCCGTAAATTTTCAGAATTTTTTGGATTAAGACCCGTGAAATAGCAGAACCGTAAAATGGCAGAACCGTACATTGACAGACCCGTAAAACATCAGAAATGTACATCGACAGACCGTCAATATACCAGAATATGTGTGAGACGCGTGGAGACTCGGAACAAGCGGTAGCGCATTGTTGCCAAGTTGAATCGATAGAAATTCCTTGCTATACCTACTCAAATCTGATTCAAACTGTTTTATGAAGAATTCTAGAGGGCTGAGAGAGGTTCGTACATTGTAGTATTTGTGTTTGATAATCTGTTTGATCCGAATCAGGAAGATATTGACATGATAATTATTTGATTGTACCAAGATAAAGAAGTATATATCATTTTTTTTGTTGAAAAATTATATAACAGAACATCAGACATGTGAATATAACGATGTTTTCTATGTATAATAGGTGAATCTATTCTCGGAGATTCTATAAGGCAGAAATGGAATCATTGTATGTTCATTTCTGAACATATAAATATTGGAGAAAAACAAACTTTCGCACTTTTCTATAGTCCAATGGTCTGAGATTCGGATCAGAGTGTATACCTTTCAATTTGATTCTCCAATTAAATAGTAGATAATATAAATAAAGAACTTGTAGCATTTGTATATCGCTATTTCGTTTCGGGAAACCTACTCCCCAAGAGTTTCCGAATCTAGTGATTTCATATTGTCAATTGTGCTTAAATCCCTCACATGACTTCAGTTATAGATTATATATAGGGTGTCCCAAAATTGCTCTACTTGAAGTAGAGGTCAAAATAAGTTGATTGGACCCAATTCGTTTATATACCAAAATGTTCAGTTCGTCAATGGGGTACTTTCTATGTGATCAATGAGGTACTTTGTATGTGATCAATTTAATTTGCGTTTCGGATATCATAATGACTTCATTCATCTTCCATGAAATGTCAAATCTCAAGCAATGGCGGCTCGAAATACCGTCTGTTGGTTGATCGAGGAGGTGTTACATACATTTTACTTGATTATTTGGGATTATCCCTCCTCGCTTCTACAAAATAATAATATGAGCATAATTTCAATATACAGTGTGGTCATTTAAGTGTGCAACATATGGGAATCTTCTTAATGAATTGCACAACCAAAATACAGATAGTGCCAAGAGTTGGTGCATGTTCGATCGTCATTTCAGGTGCACTCAGAATAGTTGCAAGTCAAACAGCATACAGGGTAGGTGAAAAGATATAAAAAGCGCTCAGGAGTAAAGTACCCGTATTTCAAAAAATTCAGCAGAATGTTATTGAGAACAGTTGTTCACAATTAAAATTTATACCTAAATACCAGAACATGGCTTCCTAAGACATTCTTCAGTTCTTCAATTCCTTTCGTTAATAAATTCCCATTTTTTTTCAAATTCAAGCATATTTTTGCATTCAACTTGGATTTCAATTTTTTTAGGAAATCACAAACTTCATGTTTGTTGCAACGATATTCAGCTCAACTTTGAAATTTTACGAACCCTATTTTCAACAAGGTAAAACATCATTAATGATAATATGCATATTCAAAAACCTTCATTTAATGTGAACATTTTGTATTTGAAATGTTTATGAAAAAGCTGAACAAATTGATCGACAACCATGATATCTTTTGAAAAATCACGGACACCCAAGGAACAGAACAAATGAGGGTTGACAGTAAATATTGAGGCAGTTTGGTGACATACTCCTTATCTAATGATGTTTTACCTTGTTGAAAATATGGTTTGCGAAATCTCAAAATTAAGCTGTATATCGTTGCAACAAACATCAAGTTTGTGATTCCCTAAAAAAATAAAATCCAAGTTGATTGCACAAAAGTGCATTAATTTCAACAAAAGAATGATCAACTGATTTTGTTATGATCAAATTATGAAAGTGTTTAGGGTGAATATAAAAAAAATACAAATAGGGAAGTTATTAATGGAACAAATCGAAACACTAAAATATGTCTTAGGAGGCC
This sequence comes from Phaedon cochleariae, assembly GCA_918026855.4. Lineage (NCBI taxonomy): Eukaryota > Metazoa > Arthropoda > Insecta > Coleoptera > Chrysomelidae > Phaedon > Phaedon cochleariae. The sequence goes on along the minus strand of OU896722.1, from coordinate 15,829,589 downwards.
ATGTTTTGGTATTCAGGAAAAACTTTCAATTGTAAAGAACTTTTTTCCATAACAGTTTGCTGAATTTTCTGAAATAAGGGTTCTTTACTCCTGAGCATTTTTTATATTTTTTGACCTACCCTGTATGCTGTTTGACTTGCAACGATTCTAAGTGCACCTTGAATGATTACCGAACATGCACCAACCTTTGACACTATCTGTATTTTGGTTGTGCAATTCATCAAACAAAATAATTTTACGTAAGTCGATAGAGCGAAAAAAAACCTTTCAAATGACATTTGTTTTCAAAATGGCGGATCATGCAGGAACCTTTTTGTCTGCAATCATCATGGACACATTGTGACGTCATCCGTCGAATTTTTGGCAAGCATCCTTATAAAATAAAAAATTTACGAAGCACTTGGATTAGTTATTGATGGAACATATTTTTCAACGCTTGAAGCGCACGAAACGAAATCCCTATGATGATTTGTTTTTATTAAGTCATCATTTCAAACAATTTTCTTAGTCTTAAATTCCCCCAAGAATGTGAAATGGGAATGGTACTTTATTCAAGGAAAGTTCAGTATAAAGAGGTCATTATGTTGTTTTTATAGGAATATTGAGGAATGTTAAATGAAAAAGTTGTTTGAAACCACCCAAACTTTTATTTTGTGTAGTTGTTTTATATATAGTGTCATTCGTTTTTTCGGGTAGGCTAATAGCTTTGTGTTTTTTTTTTCAATGGAGCACCCTGAATTCAGCTTTCCATGAAGATTTCGAGAATTCAATAGTTGATAGGATGTTCCATTCGAGAAATTGTGTATTATAAATGTGGAAATTGAGAATAAAAATCAACCTGTTTCAGGATATCCCTTGGAATTATTGAGTTTGGTTCGAAATTCTTTTTCATTTAATTCGACATGTGATGTGGAACTTTTCAAAACTACGGAAATATTGAAACTTCTCACTTTTCGTATAACCTGTGGTGTAAAGTGAAATATAACATAACTGGTTTAACTGGTGATGAAATATTATTCACTACAGCACCAGTTACGTTATTGAATATGTGGTTGGACGAAAAGAATAATGTATTTCAAGCTGCTTTCTCAATATCAGTTGGAAAAACTGAACTTGAATCAGCCATTTTCCACTGATGGAAGTATCGAACGAGTCTTTTTCGTGAATTTGGTCACTAATTTGCGACCATATTATTTTATGACGGATACTTCGAAGTGACGGGCGGAGTCGACTTGCCTATACTCAATTTTTGTACATAATTGGTAGAATTCATGTAGAAATGATGGTCATTATATTATCTGTTCGAGCGGAAATTTCTAGCAAAATAAGAAGAAAAATTACACGTAATACGTTCGTTCGTCTCGCATAATCCCGTCGTCAAACAAAATGACGCGTTTCCTAACTGGTTACGTATAAAGCACTTTATATACATTTCACACTTTGTCGACCATCTCCATATCAACGGAGTTCCTCAGTGATGAAAAATGCGATAATGACTAATTGAAATTTTATCTCATAGAAAATGTCACTCAGAAACTAGTGGCACACTCATTTTTTTTTTTTTTTGGGGTAAGTATATGATTTTGGAGATAAGTACGCATCAAACTTATGATTTTTTCAGTAGAACACCCTGTATTTCATCCGCTCATCAAATTCCTTGTTTCCTTTCCTTTCGAATTATGTATAATGTTATGAATATGAAATTTTCAAAGATGCTCCAAAATCAATGAAGCATGGACTTTCATAGTGATATAGATTTTTTAAATAAAAAAGTTCCACTTGAACTTTTGATTTTACCATGAAGAGAAAAAAACAATTCCAACACTGAATGACTAACACAAAACAAAACGTAGGTACCTAATAGCAACAAATAAATAGTAATAAGAAGTATTCATAATGTTGAATAAGCAGCTGTTTCAATATTTACTAAAACAATTGAATTTCGAAATCATTCAGTAACTTATTCATTGAATTATTCGAATTGATGTCCCTTTTCTCTATCACACAATTGACACAATTCCTCATCAGGTACAAGTACACTGGTATGCAGAAATCATGTCGCAGTTGGACGGTGTAACCGCTTTTATTGTAGCGGTGATTTAGAGCGCTTACATCGTCCAACTGCGACATGTTTTCTGAATACGAGTGTACGTCTCAATACACTAGGAAGCACAACAATCTTGAAGAAATTCGTGCAAAATGGTGTAACAACAGAGGCAGTTCTTAGGAATTACAAAGATATCCTTCAATGATTTTTAATGCGTCTTCAGGTTAGGTGTGTCAATAATTTGGCAATTTTGAAATTACTAATTTTTTTTTCAACCATTTGAATTAGAAAATTTTAGGCAATTGTGGCAATTGTGTGGAAAACTGGGCAACAATCAAGTTACTGTATAATTTCGAAATTCAACTGTTTCGGTGAATATTCAATCAGGTGCCTCTTTTACATCATGAATTTATTCTTATTACTATTTATTTGTTGCTATTAGGTACACCTAGGTACGTTTTGTGTTCTGTTAGGTAATTAGTGTCAGTATATCGTTTCTGTCCTCATCTGGAAAATATCAGAAGTAATTTTCCTCCAATTAGACTTTTTCATATAAAAAATCAATAGTCCACTATTGAAATACAATGTTTGAGTGATTTTTGAGCATCTTTGAATTTATCTATACAATATATATCATTTTGAAGGAGGAAAGAGGAATTTAATGAGCTAATAAATTGAAAAAATCATAAGTTTGAGTTGAATCTCCAAAACCATACTGCGAAAGAAGAATTGAGTACGACATTGGAATCTGAATGATATTCTTCATGACAAAAGATTGGAAAAACTCTGTAAATATAGAGGGTGTCCAAAATGTGAAATAAGTTATAGGCAAAATTTGAGTTTCACAAAAAAGTGGCACAGAACCGCAAAAACCGCGAAGTTCCATGTTCCACAACAACAGAGATACCTCAGATGTCTGAACCAAAATGGAATACACTGTGCCGGGTGATTCAAACTCCCCGCCCTTGGCTCATAACAAGAAGAGGAAAACTGCAGATGGAAATCTCTCAGAGGGGATATATTTATCCTTATTTGAAAATATCTCAGCTCCTTTCAAAATGGCGGAAATGACAGAACTGACCGCGCCGTGATAAAAATCGAGTCGACCGGAAAACAAATAGTAAGTAATTTGATATATTTTGCATTCATCATTTAGAACCGATTAAAGCTGAAACCAGCTGACTCGATTTTTGATTACGGCAGGGTCAGTTGATATTCATTCGAGAATATTCTTTGCATAAAGTTTTTTTCTCATGTTCTGAAAGAAAATATTTCATTCAACAACTTTCAGAAAGGAAATGTTTTCCTATCATCATTTGGTTGATAGCTATCGGGACTTTGATGTTAGCAGTTTTGAATAAATCTTAACTGACCCCGTTGTAATGAAAATCAAGGCAAATCGTTTTGCAAGCAATATGGATTGGGATACATTTTGCATTCATATTTGAACCGATTGAAACGTAAACCTGACGACTTGTCACGGCGGGGTCAGTTGAGATTTATTTGAAAATACCAAAGATTATTGAAATGTAAATACTAAATCCAGAGTCCCACGGCTTTTAACCAAATGGAGATAGGAGAAACTTGTCATGATGAAAATTGTTGAAAAAATTTGTTCTTCCGAAATATGAGGAAAAAATAGTGGCTTCGTGAAAAAAAAAATATCTGACGCTATCTCGGGAAAAGTTGAAATATATTTAAATACGAGAACATATACTTTACACGACACATCCATTCTAATCCTCTCTGCCGTATTTGCATTTGCAGTTTTCCTTTTCCTGTTACGAGCCAAGGGCGGAAAGTTTGAATCACCCTGTACATAATGGTTTCATGCCCACATAGGTCATCTTTTGATCAGAAAATCATTCCGGACATATAAGTATTATTCCGTGTTGCGCTTCAGCGCTACAGGGGCTAAGTTTTCCTCCCATAATTTTTTTATGCACTGTTATGCACATAAGAGCAGGGTAGGTACCTAATTTCAATCTTTCATTTGAGGAACTTGGTAGCACTTTCAATATTTGAGGGATCAAAAGTAAATACTGGCGTTTTTTCTCAAACGCTATAGCAATAATGCTTTCGAAGCAATATGATAAACACGGCCTTTCATTATTTTCTTGCATATTTAATCAATTTTTCCACTCCCCAGGTGCATATATAATAGTTATTGATACACCAAGGTAGTGAAGAATATTAGTATTACCCAGGGACAGCAATACATTACAATCATTACATTTTTGTAGAACTGAGATATGAACCTATTGCTACTATGAAAGCACTTCTTTTCAATTTAAAAAAAATCTAGTAGTAAATACCTATAACAGATTCAAATGCCATCAGAACAGTGAGTTCGGGTTATTATATCAGAGGTGTGGGTGGCTATGTCTTTATTGACTAGTGGTTATAAAATGACGAAAACTACCTTGGCAGTAAAAGTACACTTCACGCCTCGGGAAGGAGTAAATAATGGTAGGTTTTATAGCTAGTGGTAAAAAAAATTGTATATATACCACGGGACTGATATTAGGATAAAAAGGAATACGAACAAACTGAAAGAAGATCAGGAAAGAAAGAAATTTGTTTCATCATTCGTAGACCTATGTCTTTCGATATTCTCTGGTTCTTTCAATACGTGTATAAATGAAGGTAGGTGTACCAGATTTGTACCTGTTCAGTTTCTAAAATCAATGAATATGTTTTCCATTTAAATTTTTTGACTCATGATTTTGGTGAAAATAATCACTAATTCGAAGGGTAGGAGAAAATCCAATTCTCATTTGACCTTGAATAAGGAAAAAAATCGCCTACGTCACTCTCCTTATTCATTATATCATTCAATACTGAATGTAATCTTTTTTTTATTTTTGTAATCAAGCCGGCCTACTCCGGTCGAGCTACCAACTTTTCGCATCGGGATCAAAAGTACTACAATTTTGGTTTCATCCAATTTCTCGAAATCCTTGTTCAATTCTGTTGGAAAAACGAGTGACACCTTGTTTTGAAAGATGTTTGAAAAAGGAAGAATACCATAAAAATATTAGGTACATTTTCACATTGACGTTTCCGGAGCGAATTTGCTTCCGTATTCAACATAAAAATGGAACATGTTTTAGTACGGCAGACGGTGCGGTCTATCGTTCAATAACCCAATCATGGGGTATAACTTAATTGAACATCAAGGACATTTTTTGTCATCATCATCCACATATATAATGAGAAATTACGACATCGTCGCATGGTCGAGAGATTTTCTACATGGAAAAATGTACGAAGATCGCGTTTTTCAATATGTCTGAAAAATAGCAGTCTAAGCCTAACAATAATGGGGATGAAGCTAATAAAACATATGAGAACTCATTTCGTAGCCTGAAGTATAACCAATCGAATGGTGTATTGACAATTCATATTTTATCATCCGAATATCTAAAAATTTCACCACTTTCAGAAACTATCCTATATAATTTTTCAATATTTCATTAATCTTCAACAAGCAAGAACTCGATTATTTTCCAAATGAACTACATCATATTTTCCCATCAAAAACTGCGTAATTTTGTGAGGAACATTTCATCTCGATCAATGGTATGGATATTCCTAACAGTTTTTGTTCTGCAATTAAATTTTTAGGACAGCGCAGCACAGTCGAGGCGTTTCGTCGGAGCAAAAATGTAAAACAATGAACCATTCTAAGCGTAACGATCGATGAAACTTTCACTCGTCGCGCGCTTAGACCGTATTCTTCATTAAAATATGCTCATTTTGTCGAAGTCACAAATGCAAATTAGGCGGTTTTTACAAGAAACATCTTACAGAAAAGTAAACAATGTACTTTATTGATGGCCTTCGACATCGGATTTTTCAATATTCTTACAATGAGCGTTACATTTACATTCAGTACAACCAGGGACGCGCCTATACAGTGGCAACTGCGTGCACCGCACACGGGCGGCCACCCTTAGGGGCGGCCAATCCCAATCACGAGATACTAAATACTCCATTATCTTGAACAAAATAATACTCTGTAGACTATGAAAATCCTCGTGATGAAATGTCAATCCTATTCAGTAAATCTAGTAAATCAACAACGACTTAACACTTGATAGAATAACAAATAAGAACAAACAACATCTCTCAAGCTGATGGCCCATAGGAGTCAGGACGATAACGGTACGATTTCTCGCGATATACTATACCATCGCTTCGCATTAGCTGAGTATTGAATGTCGTCGCGGGATTTTATAGCCATTGGACAACATTCAATTGTATGAAAATTTTGTCTTTGCGATATCGCGTACGATGCCATTAAGCCTTTTTGGCATATAACTAAGGACATTTTTAATCCACTTGTGGAAGTATCTCAGGATGATAGTTTCGATCTGTCGACTAAACATTGATCATCAATGGCTAACAAAATCAATAAATTTCGATGCATCTGTTCCAAATTTTTCCAATCTTTAGAAAATTTGTCCAATGTTCTACACTCAATATTAAAGTATGTCTTGATCAATTGAATTTTTTCGCTGCATTCAGATCCGATGAAAACTATTCAAAAACTTTTAAAGATTCTCGGACTATAGCTGATAATTCAGATTTCGAAAGATACTTTTCAGAACCTTCTCGAAAAAGAAAGATGAATTCAAGATACATTTTTTTTATGTCATCAGCGACCAAATAATATGTTCTCACAATTCGAGTCTTTGGATTTCTTCACTTAGCTTCCGGCAAGGACTTTGATGAAACAAGTTCACTCGAAAGTTGTGAAAATTTGCAAAAAAAGTTAACAAATGAAAATCCTCAGGAAGCAGATATAGACGGGATAGATTTATTTAATAAAATAAAATCATTGAAACTGATATATCATGAAAATATAGAAAATGATTCACAACAAATTTTATATAGTATATACATTTAATGAGCAGCTTTCCAAATATTTCATTCGCATTCCGCAGTCGTATTTCAGTTGCTTCCATATCCGAGAAAAATTATATTTTCAAAGTATAACCTGAACCTCATATGTTGATGAATCAATGTTAATTTTACTATTTGTAAATGATTTGTTATGTTACTTATGATTATTAATAGGTTATGATATGTTCTGTAAATAAAATCATCTCAAGAGACATCTCAAAACAAATCAGATATGTTATTCGTTACTTTTCAGTTCTCAGAATATACCAGCTTTCAAAATCTGTTTTATTTTCAATGTTTTCGAGGGCGGCCCAGAACAAATTGCACACGGGCGGCGAAGTGTCTAGGCGCGCCCCTGAGTACAACAAAATACATCCTCTGTTTTGCAAATGCACTTCTGTGTTGAACATGTTTTTTCTGTACGCAGTAAAATCATAAACCCAAATGGTCTACTGGTTAGCGCTGTCGACTTTCAGTATGAAGGTCCATGGTTCGAATCGCTGTGAACTTGAACTTTTTTTTGCAACTTTTTTGTTTTTTTACTTCATTCAGGTTTTCCTTTTCCATAAAATATTTGAAGTCAAATAGGTTAGTGCGTTTAGGAGAAAAAAGTCTCATTTTATTCAATCTTGTTGAAGAACTCGACTTTTGAAATATATTATTAATCAATGTGTTTCTACACTCCATTCGGTTTTCCTTCCACAAAAATATTGCAATCAGGGATAGGTTAGTTTGTTAAGGATAAATAGTTTCTGAGTTTTGCCTAAGTACTTCGAAGATGAGATATTACGGTCGGCGTGGTTTGTGCTAGCGTACAGTATATTTAGTAAAATCGCATCAGCCAGGAAAGTAGTTGTTTTCTGTTGAATATATATACTGAGAAAGAATTGATAATTTCATCACAAACCGAATGCGAATTCTCTATGTATTTCTTCATATCTAAATAAACAGCTGCGGAAAAGTATGACTTTCGGCATTTGTTAGGTAAACTACATTTTCGTCTAAACTCGACAATGCGAAGATCAACTATTGTTTTATTGATTGTTCTATCTCAGATTCACAGAGTCTGTTCAAAAAACTGCTTAGGAACTGGTGATGGGTTCAGTTTTGACGAGTGAATATGGTCAATATCATGGAAAATTAGTCCTCAAGTTCTGAATGGTTGGAGATGACATTTCGAGAATTACACAGATTAATATTAGCTCTGAGTATTCACACTCAGTTTTCATTCGTAGGTTACCCGATTTCATCTTCGAATTTTGTCCGCCCTATATCATATTTCTATCTGGTGACGCCTATGGTCCAAGGTCACCTGATATAGATCAGAATCAGAATCAGATAGACAAGAACGTTTATTCAATAGCTTCCATAGTGAGTTTCACAAGAACGTTTATTCAATGGCTTCCATATGTATGTATGTTTAAGCATTTTTTCATCAATCCCTATCTACAGCACCGCACTAATTATCGTTAATAAAGAATTCTCGAAACTAAATTCCGTAGCTGAACTTCGATTTCAATCTAGTTTCGTATCACCTTCTTCCTTTTTCTAGAAATATGGGTACAAAATACAAAATGAATGAATTTGGGTATGACATAGATTCATATAAAGAACATCCATATTCTTGTATCTATAATCAAAATTTGGAAACTCCAAATTTTGTTGTAAAAAAACAAATTGTAAAATTGTTTTATCCGTCATTCGGTTGCCCCCGTACGAGCAACCCTCAGAAGTCTTCGAAAGTATTGTGCGAGCAAGGAATGACGGGGGCCTTACCTTTCAACGTGTGATCCCAAACACTTGTAACATGCCAAACACCTATTTCTCGAACCCTCCTCTCAACTGACTTCAAGGAATTGTAGTTTTTCAGAAAATACTTCAAATAAACACTTTCTTCTCCATATAGCAAAAAAGTTGGGTGATGTTCATATATTTCATATTGAAATGTGGTAATTCATCACTTCATATCATATGAACGATCTTATTCTCGAGTGTACAAGAGCAATAGGAACATAAAAGCAGTTCGAACTGAAAGTATACGTAGAATCCCCACATGACGTGAGAGCAGGCAACACTGTGACCGGCGTTCGCTCTGCGCGTGGCTGGTAGGCCTCTCTGCAGTCTGTCACTTTACGGTTCTGCTGCATTACATTCTGATGAATTCCGATTCTGCCAATGTACGGTTTTGATTTTTTACGGTTCTGCTGAAGTACAGTTCCTATATTTCACGATTCTGTCGATGTACGGTTCTGAATTTTTACGATTCTGTTATTTTACGGATCTAACATTTTACTATTCTGCTGAATTACGGTTCTGATAGTTTACGATTCTATCACAATACAGTATATGACATTACAGTCTGATGAAGTACATTCTGTCATTGTACGTTCTGATATAATATGATTCTGATGGAATACGGTCTGTTGTATTACGAGTCTGTCGATGTACGGTTTTAGCATTTTACGATTCTTTCAATTTACAGTTCTGATATTTTAAGATTCTGTGAATATGCTGTTCTGATTTTTTGCTATTCTGTCAATGTACGGTTCTGACATTTTACTATTCTGTCGATAAACGGTCTGTTGTATTTCGATTCTGACAAAGTACGGTCTGCTAATGTGCGGTCTGTCATTCTGCGATTCAGACGAATTACGGTCTGTGTTGTTATGATTCTGACGAAATATCATTCCGCTGTGATGTTGGTTTGCTAGTTTTTGATTCTGTATATTTGCGGATCTGCGATATTGCTATTATAGAAAAATACACATCTGCGCATTTGCAATCTGTTATTGTCTGGTATGCTCATGTACAGTATACAAAATACGGTTTGAGGGATTGCGGTTCTGTGCATCTACAGTAGAGATAAATACGATTCCTATAAAATATTGTTCTGTTAAGTTACTGGTTTGAAAATGTATATTCTGATGGATTACGGATCTGCGATTTTACATTCTGGTGATTTGTGTGTTCCCCCTTTGGAGCATATCAGTTCGCAGCGATCCTATGAGACGACATCGAAGCGAGGATAATGCACATAACAGGCAGAACATGAAAATTCGACTTCGACTATGTTTACACTGTACCTCCGCATTCTAGCATCTGACATGCCCGAAGCTATAGCAGATTTGATCGCACTGACCGAATGAGACGACTTCGAAGGACATATAACGAGAACAATAGGCAAGTGAAGATATTTCGACAACATCAGTCTGCACACTGTATCTCTGTATTCTATTACCTCTTATGAATGCCTCTGGAGCATATCAGTTGGCAGCGATTATATGAGACGACATCAAAACGGGTATAACGCACACAACAGGCAGAACAAGAAACTTCGACTCCAACTTTGTTCACACTGTAACTTTACATTCTAGCATCTGACATGCCTACAGTTATAGCAAATTCGATCGCACTGACTATATAGGACGACTTCGAAGGACATATAACGAGAACAATAGGCAAGTGAGACACTTCTACAACATCAGTCTGCACACTGTATCTCTGTATTCTTTCAACTCACATAGCATATATGTTCGCAACGATCATATAAGACAACATCATATAAGACGACTTCGAAGCGAGTATAACCCACACAACAGGCAGAACAAGAAACTTCGACTCCGACTATGTTTACACTGTAACTCTGCATTCTTGCATCTGACATGCCTACAGCAATAGCAGGTACGATCGCACTGACCATATAAGACGACTCCGAAGGACATATAACGAGAACAATTGGAAAGTTGAGATACATTGACAACATCAGTCTGCGCACTGTATCTCTGTATTTTATCATCTCACATGGATACCTTTGGAGCATGGTAGTTCGCAGCGATCATATGAGTTGACATCGAATCGGGTATAACTCACACAACAGGCAGAACAAGGAACTCTGACTTCGACTATGTTTACTCTGTAACTTGGCATTCCAGCATCTGACGATCGCAATGACCATATAAGACGACTTCGGAGGACATATAACGAGAACAATAGGCAAATTAAGATACTTTGACAGTATCAGTCTGCACACTGTATCTCTGTATTCTATTATCTCACATAAATACCTCTGGAGCAAATAAGTCCGCAACGATCATATGAGACGACATCGAAGCGGGTATAACGCACACAAGAGGCAGAACAAGAAACTTCGACTTCGACTATGTTTACTTTGTAACTTTGCATTCTAGCATCTTGAATACTCATTCAAGAAGTATATATGACAGCTCATCATATTATGCGAGTGAAGTACTATACTTTTTCATTTCCACCAAAACAATCAAAGTCGGTAAACCGGCGTGCTCGCCAAAACTTCGAATTCATCAATCTTGAGAATAAGTCGGTTATACATCTTATAGGTAGACATTGTTTAGTGTTTCCTGAATCAAAATAACGCTTACAACAGGATGAACAAGAAACTTCGACTTCGACTATGTTAACACTGTAACTCCGCTTTCTAGCATCTGACATGCCTACAGTAATTGCAGATACGATCGCACTGACCATATAGGACGACTTCGAAGGACATATAACGAGAACAATAGGTAAGTGAAGATACTTCGACAACATCAGTCCGCATACCGTATCTCTGTATTCTATTATAATCTCCATAAAACTTTGGGAGTTCTAAAATTGGAAATCTCACATTAGAGGTAGTGCTACGATCATGACAATTTAGAGCACTCTGTACCCAACTTATGTCATCGTTGACTTGCTTCTTGTTAAAATCATGAAGTTACTGCTTTGCTTTCTGAATAATCTCATAAAACCGATTTTCGAATATGATTCTGTAATCAGATTCCAATTCTTGTTCATCTAAATACTCGATTCGATCCTGAACAGAATTGAAATGATCCAAAAATTGAATAGCTTGATCCAATCGCGATTCTTATTGCAAAACTTTAACTTCACTGAATCTATCGATAAACGAATTGAATCTGGTTAAGGATGATTTTACTTGAGCACGTTTCATTTTGAGCTGTCGTAACTCTTCTTCCATCGTTTGAGTTTCGACACTGAATATGATACTAGATTCAAGTAAATGCTGATAACTGACTGATACAATGCGATAATGCTGAGATACAGATATTGAGACGATGAAATAGTGAAGTAATGGAACAGACTCACGTTACGATCCCTGATATGATTGATATTTCACGCCTCCCTCTGATATACGTTTGATTCTATAGTGATTTCTCGATTTCACTGCGTTTTATCTGCTAGCACCAGAAGTTCCTGTAGTCCTACATGGTCCTTCGAGCCGGATATATCGATGCATCCAATTAATCGATATAGTGTATCGCAAAAATCAAATTGAACGAGCAACCGAGCCAGCAAGAAGGAGCAATCGTTATAATCAAGCACATTCAGCAATCAAGCTCAAGCCCAGGACATTCCAGGACTACAGGAACTTCTGGTGCTAGCAGATAGAACGTAGTGGAATCAAGAATATAGCATCAAACGGATATCAGAGGGAGGCGTGAAATATCAATCATATCGGGGATCGTAACGTGAGTCTGTTCCATTACTTCACTATTTCATCGTCTCAATCTCTGTATCTGATCATCACCGCATCGTATCGATCAGTTATCAGCATTTACTTGAATCTAGTATCATATTCAGTGTCGAAACTCAAACGATGGAAGAAGAGTTACGGCAGCTCAAAATGAAACGTGCTCAAATAAAATCATTCTTAATCAGATTCAATTCGTTTATCGATAGATTCAGCGAAGATCAAGTTTTGCAATTAGAATCGCGATTGGATCAAGCTATTGAATTTTTGGATCATTTCAATTCTGTTCAGAATCGAATAGAGTATTTAGATGAACACGAATTGGAATCTGATGACAGAATCCTATTCGAAAATCGGTTTTAGGAGATTATTCAGGAAGCAAAGCAGTTACTTCATGATTTTCACAAAGAGCAAGTCAACGATGACATGGGTTGTGTACAGAGTTATCTAAATTGTCATAATCGTGGCACTACATCTAATGTGAGATATCCAATTTTAGAACTACCAAAGTCTTATGGAGATTATGATAAGTGGGGACAATTCAGAGACATGTTCACAGCGTTAGTTCATAAAGATGAATCCATGGATAATATCAAGAAATTTTATTATTTATTGAATTGTTTGAAGGGTGACGCATCTAAAATTCTCGAATGTATGTATGTATGTGAAGTAACGAATGATAATTATTTTACCGCTTGGGATTTATTGAAATCTCGTTACGAAAATAGAACAGTCATCATAAAAAATCATGTGAAGGCTATTGTCGACTTACCCGCAGTGACTAAGGACACTCATGTTTCTTTACGAACATTAACTGATGATTTTCAAAAGCATTTTCGATCTCTCAAAAAATTTGGGTGAACTCGTCGATCATTGGGATACCTCACTTATTTATATAATTACTCGAAAATTAGACTCTCATTCGGAAGAAGAATGGGAAGACTTAGTTATTTATCAAAAAATTCTTTCACCGAAAATAAGCGATTTGATTGATTTTTTGATGCAGAGATGTTTGATCTTAGAAACTATTGATCGTGGAAAATCATCAGAAGGCCGTTCAGACTATGAAGTAGATCAGCACAAATATGAATATACTGGTTCTTTCAAGAAATCCTCGAATGACAGAACTTTTTCAGGTTCTTCATTGCATAATATCATCAAAATGTCATGTTTTTTCTGTAAACAAAATCATCCAATTTATTTGTGTGAAAAATTCAAAGCAATTCCAGTAGCTTCTCGTTTGAGCGAAATAAAAAACCTGAAGCTATGCATAAATTGCTTGCGAAAGAATCATAGTGTGAGTGAATGTTTAGCACAAGGGTGCAAAATGTGTTCTCAACGCCATAACACCCTGTTGCATATGGACAAGTCATATTCGAATACCGTTCCAAGATTAGTATCAAACACCACACCAAACGAAGCTTACCATCAAAATTCAAACTATGTTTCTATCCAACCGAACGATATACCATCAGATCAGTCTCTCATGTCAACGAACGTTACATCAAACTATGTTGGAAATCACAATATGCAAATATTACTATCGACTGAGCTTGTATATATCTGAAATCGATTGATAAAAATAACGAAACGAAAGTAAATCTTTCATGTGGAAAATCGCGAGTAGCTCCATTAAAAACAATTACTTTGCCACGATTAGAACTAAGTGGTGCTGTCCTCTTAGCACAACTGTCTGCTAAGGTGATTCGGACTCTCAAAGTTAGTATCAATGAAAGTCATTACTGGAGTGACAGCACTATAGTATTATCATGGTTATCTAAGTCACCTAATACTTTGAAAACATTTGTAGCTAATCGTGTAGCCGAGATATTGAGATTAACTAATTCTGATCAATATGGTCATGTACCTTCAACAAGAAATCAAATCAAATCAAATCAAATCAAAATATACTTTATTGCCGAAAGATGAGTATCTTGTAGACAAAGTCATAATAAATAGATATAAAAATACAGACATAGGTACTATCGACGAACAAACACATCAAATACAAATAAAAATATTTCTATCGTTCAACATTCAACAGGAATAAAATAATTATAAATAAAATAAAACATATATATATATATAGAACAAAGGTGGAGGAACGTCACACGTTAACAGAACAATGAGAGATTAAAAGATTAAATGATTAAAACATATATTAAAACTATACTAATTGAAAACCATAGCCATTGCCAGGAACTAGTAGATAAACATATAGCAAGAATCAACTTCAAATCATTATAGGAACCATATCTTTATCAAAGTAGTCTTGAACACTATAAAATACCTGTTCAATAAGTACTTGCTTCACAGACTTTCTGAACTTATCATGTGATTGGATATCTTTGAAACATGTCGGAAGATGGTTATATATTTTAGCTGCATTATAGACCAGCGATTTTTTAATCAAATTTGATGATGGAATGGGCAGTCTTAGCTTGTCATTTTGGCGAGTGCAACCAGCAACAACATCGTAAGATGATCTGTTCTTATGTACTAGGCACACAGTTTCTAGAATAAATAATGAAGGAAGAGTAAGTAATCTTTGCTCCTTGAACAGGGGTTTACAAGACACTCTGGGCTCAACTTTGCACAGATATCGAATAGCGCGCTTTTGAAGAATAAAAACTGTATTGAAGTGCTGTTGATTGCAGGTGCCCCAGAATGCTATGCCATACCTTAAATGTGATTCAACTACAGCGTGGTACACAATTTTTGCTGTTACAATACCCAATTCTTTCGACACCGTTCGTAAAGCATAACATCCCGAAGCAAGTTTTTTGCTCAGTATTTTTATGTGGTTATTAAAATTGAGGTGAGTGTCCAAATTTATCCCAAGAAATTTATTGGAATCTGTTTGTGAAATAATATCATTACCCAAGGGAATGCCTGCCAAATTACAATTGAATGAAATAAGATTGGTTTTGTCTATGTTGAATGTTAGCAGATTGGAGTTGCACCATTCTCTCACACTAACAATATCTTGAGATATTTTGTTATGCAGATTGATTTCATTAGTGTCATGCCACAGTATGGTTGTATCATCTGCAAAAATAGTGAACACTCCATTTGATTTGATATAAGCCAGATCATTAAAATACAATAGAAACAGTACTGGTCCTAGTACCGAACCTTGAGGTACACCGTGTTTGATAAAACCAGTATCTGACACCGTGTCAGTTCTCACCACTTGGGTACGTTGACTTAAATATGATTTGATCCAGTTGAAACTTTGATTTCTGAAACCATAGAGCTGGAGTTTGCGCAGCAGTATTTCGTGGTTCACACAATCGAAAGCTTTCGACAAGTCACAGAAAACTGCTGCACACACCCTCTTCGAATTCAACTCAGTGTAAAGTTTTTTCAGCAGATGGAATATGGCATCCCCTGTACTCTTTTTGGATTGAAATCCAAATTGTTGAGGATTTAAGATTTTGTGGGCGGATATAAAATTCATCAACCTGATTTTTACCAACCTCTCTATGATTTTACCAAGAGTGGGAATGAGCGAAATGGGTCGAAAGTTTGATGGATCGGAGGTGTCACCCCCCTTGTGAAGGGGGATCACAACATTTGTTTTCAAAAATTGCGGGTAGGTTCCATTGGTAAAGCAGTCATTGATAAGTAGGACTAGTAACTCCAGAGCAAAAATTGGCATATTTTCAAAAATTCTTATCGATATGTTGTCGATACCACAAGAAGTTTTATTTTTTATTTGTTTTATTGTGTCCATTAGCTCGGTTAAATTAGTCTCGTATAAAACAAACTCTTCAGGAATATTTATGTTATTCATAAATGATATTGGATCTGGGGCCTTATCTATATTTTTTGACAGTCTGTCAGCTATGGAGCAATAAAATTCATTTAGAGTATTGCCATCCAAGGTGACTTTATTTGCCAGATGAGTTTTGCCACGAAATTCATTCACTATACGCCATGTTTCTCTGATGGTATCCTTACTTTCGGAGATTCTGTTATGGTAGTAACCACTTTTTGCTGCTTTCACAACTTTTCTGTAAATGTTCCTGAATTTATTGTAGTATTCATGAAAGTGTGGACTATTGGTAAATTTTTTAATGTAATGCAGGCTTCTCAGATTCTTGGCAGAAGTGCGAATTCCTATGGTTATCCAAGCTTTTTTGGTTTTAGTTTTATTTTTGATTTTCTGTTCCGGAAATGATAACTCAAAACACTTTATAAGGAGGTTGTGATAAGAAAGAAAAGGGTCGTCAGAGTACAACACAGAATACCAGTCCATATTTAAACATATATTATAAAAAATTTCGTAATTTGTCTTACTGTACAACCTTCCAAATTTAAATTTTTCTTCGATAATCTCATGATCAAGTTTCATAACACAGTACACAGCTTCATGATCCGAAATATCTACTGGTATAACAGAGCTTGTAACATTTTCTTTCTGCAAATTCGTGCAAATGTAGTCAATTTTACTTTCGGAAAATTGTGTTATTCTGGTCGGTCCGTTTGTGTGCATGTACAAGTTGAAAGATGTAAGTAGATTTTTCAGTTGTTGAGTTAGAATGGACTGTTCATCATCAAAGTTGATATTGAAGTCGCCCGCCATAATGACGATTGCCCTGGGTGGTAATTTACTCAAAAGCAGCTCTAATTTTTCTAGAAAAATGATGCCATTTGCGCTGGGTGATCTGTATATACACAAGGAGAATAGGTTAGCACTACTAGAAAATGCAAGTGAAAATTCGAATTGCTTTTCCACAATCATGTCATCGTATTTATGTAAATGAATCAACCCGAGCTGAGCTGATATGGTGTCTCGAATAAAAATTAGAGTACCTCCACAGCTAAATTCATTCCTACTAAAATTAGAAACAACACTGTAATTGGGTAAATGAATTGGTTCATCTCTTTTCAGCCAATGTTCAGTGATTAACAAAATATCAGGAAATTTTAGGTTTTCTAGAAGTAAATACAGATCATCCAGTTTTTTGCGTATTGATTGTATATTAAGAGTTAAAACAGAGACTATTTGCTGTTTTTTTCGAGATGAGAGTGGTCTAAAAAATTACTTCGATTATCATTCGAAAGTGAAACATTTATATGTAGTACAGAGTTATCTGTTTTCGAAGTATCAAGACTACTTTCACTAATATTAACAGAATCATTAGGTAATATTGTTCTAAGTACTATTGAGTTGAGTGTCATAATGGAAAACAAGAAATTGGTCAAGCTATCATAAATGTTTTGCTTTGAGCGTTCATACTTTGCTCCTGAGTACAAAGTTACAGACGAGTTTCTGTTGCGTTTTTTGAAAGCTTTGATTCTGAATGACAGGATCTGATGTAAGGTCCAATCATTTACTGAGTTAATTTCAGGTAATAATAAGAGGTTCGTTGATTTGCTTAAATTCAAAATATTTTTGAGTGCTACATTTAGACTTGAAGTATTGCTTACGTTATTTGAATTGAACATCACAATTACTATGTCATCTTTACCATAATGCAATGTTTCTTGAAATATGTTTTCTGTTAATTCAGAAAGTTCCTTATGGGGTTTAACCAATTCATTCACCACATAATTATTGGTATAGGAAATAGTTTTCAACACTCTCGTGAATCCTAACCCGTATTGGTCACCATACACCAAGATTTTATTCTTTCCAACAATTGACTCACTCTGAGAGGTTCTTGTACCTTGTTCCAACAGCCCACATCTCCTACCATGAATCATCAACATTCGATTATCGTCATTCCTGGGGCTCGCCATCAACTCACATTCTAGATCGCTTGGAATTTTGTTTTCATTCAGTATGATAATAGGGTTCTGGGGTCCAGGCTTCGTTGAATCAAGATCAGGATCTAGTTGGATCTGGTTATCATCGATACTATGACTGGGAATGATTTTTTTCTCCAGTACCTCAATTCTGAATCCTGATTTGCTCTTCCGAGTATTCCTTCTACGTTTTTTTTCGTCAAGAGCTTTTCTGCTGCATGCATCAGATGTAGAATTCTCGGTTCCGATTGAATTTGTCTTCTCCTTCTTGTTCGAAGTTTTTCCTTTCTTATTATCAGTTCCTTCTGCCACGGCACTGTATATCTGTTCCTCTGTTGAAGTACCTATCGTAATTTGCTCTCTTTTGCTTGTTTGGGTGCCTGAGCATTTTGTACTCTTGTGTAAAATAAATTGTTTGTCAGTAGAAGTTCCTTTTGTATTTTGTTCCCTTCTGTCTGTTTGTGTGCCAGAGCATTTCGTACTCTTGAAATTATGTGCTACTTTTTCTTGTAGCTCGTCAATAAGATTTTGCATCTCAGCTCTGGTCTTATCATGTTGGATCAATGATTCATTGAATTCCACTTCTAACTGTAGGGCCTGGTCCAACATGTTTTTTTTTTCATTATTCAGTCTCTCCATATGTTGATCTTTCATTTTACTGTCTGCTGTTAAGTCACAGATGGTTTGTTCCAGTAAACTCAATTCATCTTGAATACTAGATTCAGCCTGCTGATATTGTATCAAGTGGCATTAATCCACGAAACCTCATTACATGTGAATTATGGTGTTCAGGGAATGATTTTCTATTGTCAAAAGATGATTTCGATAAAAATTTCGAATTAGTTACTGATTCGCCAGAATTACGGAAATGTGGAGTAGTACTATCAAATATGACAGTTGACACAAGTGATCGTTTCATTCTTTTCCAACGATATTCCACATTATACCGAACAAAACGTGTAGTAGCTTTGTGTTATCGCTCCTTCAGAAATATATCGACCAATAGAACTGCTAAAGTTACTGGCGAAGTAACCTTAGATGAAGCTGAGAATGCTTTGATAGCCCTCATAAGATGTTCGCAGGCTGAGTCTTCTCCAAATGAAATCAAATTGATTCGAAACTCCAAATCAATTCCAAGAAATTCCAAATTATTATCATTGAATCCATTTATAGACTCTGATGATATTTTGAGAGTGGGTGGTCGATTATCCAAAGCTAAAATATCCTATGATACAAAGCATCCTATTATCCTAAATTCCAAACATCATATGACACGTCATATAATTTTGAACGAACATCATCGACATCTTCATGCAGGTACTCAGACGTAATTATCGATTTTGAGACAACGTTATTGGCCAATCAACGGTCATTCAACGGTACGCAATATTTTGAGGAGCTGTATAATTTGCTCTCGAGCTAATTCTACTAATATCATTCGTAAAATGGCTGACCTACCAGAAGAAAGAATGACACCGAATCGACCTTTATTTGTTGTAGGGATTGATTTCGCGGGTCCATTCAATATCAAAGATGGCAAACTGAGGTATCGAGCTATTATCAAAGCATATTTATGTATTTTTATTTGTACGAAGGTTGTTTATTTGGGAAGAGAGAGTGATCTTAGTACACACGGATTTCTCAATGCATTGAAACGGTTTGTGTCTAGAAGAGGTTTATGTGAAATGATTTATTCTGACAACGGTTCTAATTTCGTTTGCGCGGATAACGAATTGAAAATAATATACGATGCTTCACCGAATTTTATCAAGGATCCCAATCTGATTGAATTTTTTCTTCAGTATAGGATTGAATGGCAATTCATTGCACCTTATTCACCACATTAAGGGGGTTTGTGGGAAGCTGCTGTTAAGCGAGCAAAGTTTCATGTTACTAGAGCTGTCAGTTACACTAATACTCTGACTCTTGAGCAATTATCGACATATTTTTCCCAGATTGAGGCGATAATAAACTCACGCCCCATAACGCCTCTCTCATGTGACCCAAATGACCTCGCTGCACTCACCCCAGGTCACTTCTTAATTGGTGACTCGCTTATATCAATACCTAAGGTAGACTTGATGAGTATCCCTGGAAATCGTTTCAACCAATTCCAAATGATACAGCAAGCTACTCAAATGTTTTGGAGACGATGGTCAACTGAATACCTCAACCTACTGCAGCAACGTTCGAAGTGGACCAAAAATTCGCCCGAGATTATAAGAGATAATTTGCTAGTTCTCCTAATCGATGACAATGCACCTTCAATGTGCTGGGAAATTGGCAGAATTATGCAGCTTCATTGCGGTTCTGATGGCATTGCCAGAACTGCTACTATTCGGACTCCGACGGGGGTGACTAAGCGAGCAGTGACAAAGCTGTGCTTACTTCCAATGGACGATGCGCTTAATAATTAAATGCCTAAAGTGTTCTGAATGTTATGGTTGTTTTTGAAAGACTTTGTTCTTCCAAGGCCGGCGGGATGTCGAGTTTCTTCTCTCCGAACTGGAATCGTGTTCATCCCAAATGCATCCTCTTCATAAAAGTGATAAAATGTTGATGTCATGAAATTGCATAGCAACGAAAAATGATATTGGAAACCGATGTCAAAAAAGTATTCGAAAAGTCTTGTTCATTCAACATGAAAGGAATACAAAATCCTACAGAAAGTTGGAACATTATATCACAAAAAACTAAAAAAATAGTTCGACGTCATGACGCGAAATAATTCTAAGTTCATTGAAGAAAAGAAGTGATTGACAAATGTATGTTTCTCGCCCAGAATTCAACTGAAATCAAGACGACCAACAAAAAAGTCCCTTAACATTGTCACTCAAAATTGCTTCTTTACTATTGGGAGGATGAAATTGGAGAAGTATTATTTTTGATGAAATCTTCTCAAGTCCCGATTTCCATATTCTCCCGAATATCTCGAGATAAGCAATAAATATAGAAAATCTAAATCAAAGAATACTCCAACGCCCCTGTCGACTTTCGCAAAGGCCTACCACATGGAGAAAGTCCGAACACCGTATCACGAAAAACATCGTAAAAAAGAAGTGACAAGTGTATGTTTTCCACCCGGAATTCGATAGAGATCAAAACGACCAACGAAAAAGTCTCTATACATTGTTACTCGAAATAGCCTCTCAACTAGAAAAAAAAATCGGAAGAGTATTATTTTTGATGAAATTCTCCGAAGTCTCGATATTCATATTTCTTCAAATATCTCGAGAACGGCACAGAATATCGGAAATCCGAATCGAAATATACCCCAACACCCTTGTCGACTTTCGAGAAGGCCTACCACATGGAGAAAGTCCGAACAATGTATCACGAAAAACAAAAAAATTAGTACGACGTCAAGACGCGAAATGATTCTGAGTTCATTGAAAGAAAGAAGTGAGTGACAAGTGTATGTTTTTTTCCCAAAATTCGATAGGAAACAAGACGACCAACGAAAGAGTCTTTTCACATTGTTACTCAGAATTGCCTCTTTACTGGGAGGAAGAATCTGAAAAGTATCATTTTTGATGAATTTTTTTTAAGTTCCGATATTCATATTCTCTCAAATATCTCGAGAACGGCACAAAAT
The DNA here is from genome assembly GCA_918026855.4 of Phaedon cochleariae. Lineage (NCBI taxonomy): Eukaryota > Metazoa > Arthropoda > Insecta > Coleoptera > Chrysomelidae > Phaedon > Phaedon cochleariae. The sequence goes on along the minus strand of OU896722.1, from coordinate 15,807,776 downwards.
ATCGAAAATTTGAATCGAAAAATACCCCAACACTCCTGTCGACTTCCGCAACGACCTACCACATGGAGAAAGTCCGAACAATATATCACGAAAAACAAGAAAATTTGTACGACGCCATAACACGAAATAATTCTGAGTTCTTTGAAAAGAAAAAGGTGAGTGACAATTGTATGTTTCGCGCCCAGAATTCGATAGAAATCAAAACGATCAACAAAAAATTCTCTATACATTGTTACTCAAAATTGTCCCTTCACTGGGGAAAAAATCGGAAAAGTAATATTTTTGATGAGATTTTACCAAGTCCCAATATTCACATTTTCTCAAATATTTCAAGTTGAACATTCGAGTTCAAACTTCAAGTTCAACCTTCAAGTTCGAACATCAAATTCAACCTTCAAGTTCAAACTTCAAGTTCGAACTTCAAGTTCAACCTCCAAGTTCAAACTTCAAGTTGAACCTTCAAGTTCAACCTTCACTTTCAAACTCCAAGTTCAACCTTTGAGTTGAAACTCCAAGTTCAACCTTCAAGTTGAACCTTCACGTTCGAACTCCAAGTTCAACCTTCAAGTTCAAACTCCAAGTTCAACCTTCAAATCGAACCTTCAAATACAACCTCCAAGTTCAACCTCCAAGTTTGATCTTCAAGTTCAACTATTGTTCTCTTTATGAGTCATTCAGAGTCGTCTTATATGTTCAGTGCGATAATATCTGCTGTAGGCATGTCAGATGCGAGAATGCAAAGTTACAGTGTGAACATAGTCGAAGTCGAAGATTCTTGATCTGCCAGTTGTGTGCGTTATACCCGATTCGATGTTATCTCATATGATCGTTGCGAACTTCCATGCTCCAGAAGTATCCAGGTAATACGAACGTTGCGAACTGATATGCTCCGAAGGTATCCATGTGAGATGATAGAATACAGAGATTCAGTGTGCAGACTGATGTTGTCGAAGTATCTTCACTTGCCTATTGTTCTCGTTATATGTCCTTCGAAGTCTTTCTATATGGTCAGTGCGATCGAAGCTGTTACAACTGTAGGCATGTCAGATGCTAGAATGCGAAGTTACATTGTGAACATAGTCGAAGTCGGAGTTTCTTGTTCTGCGTGTTGTGTGCGTTATACCCGTTTTGTGGTCGTTGTGATCGATGCGAACTGATATGCTCCAGAGGTATCCATGTGAGATGATAGAATACAGAGACACAGTGTGCAGACTGATGTGTCGAAGTATCCTCACTTGCCTATTAATCTCGTTATATGTCCTTCAAAGTCTTCCTATATGGTCAGTACGATCGTATCTGATTCAACTATAGGCATGTCAGATGCTAGAAATCAGAGCTATATTGTAAACATTGTCGAAGTCAAAGTTTCTTGTTCTTCTTGTTGTGATCATTATTTTGATCCAGAAAACACTAGACAATGTAGTAATGTATAACCGACTTACTATTAAGATTGATATATCCGGAGTTTTGGCGGAAACGCCAGTTCACCGACTCTTGTTTGTTGAAATCGAAGTATTCGGTGGATATATGAAAGTATATTTCTCCACTTGCATATAATGAGCTGTCATATATGCTTCCTGAATGGGCATTTCAGGTGCTAGAATGCAAAGTTAAAAAGTAAACATAGTCGAAGTCGAATTTTCTTGTTCTGCCTTTTGTGTGCGTTATACCCACTGCGATGTCTTATATGATCGTTGCGAACTGAAATGTTCCAAAAGTATATATGTGAGATGATGGAATACAGAGATACAGTGTGCGGACTGATGTTGTCAAAGTAGTCTAATATGGTCAGGTGTAGTCATGTCAGATGCTAGAATGCGAAGGAACAGTGTATACATAGTCGAAGTCGAAGTTTCTTTTTCTGCCTGTTGTGTGCGTTTTACCCATTTTGTGGTCGTCTCATATGATCGATGCGAACTGATATGCTCCAGGGGTATCCATGTGAGATGATAGAAAACAGAGATGAAGTGTTCAGACTGATGTTGTCGAAGTATCCTCACTTGCCTATCAATCACGTTATATGTCCTTCAAAGCCTTCCTATATGGCCAGTGCGATTGTATCTGTTCCAACTGTAGGCATGTCAGATGCTAGAAGTCAGAGCCACAGTGTAAACATAGTCGAAGTCGAAGTTTCTTGTTCTCCTTGTATCGACCGTTATTCTGATCCAGGAAACACTAGACAATGTAGGCATGTAGAACCGACCTATTATTAAGATCGATGAATGAGAAGTTTCGGCGAATACGCCGGTTCACCGACTCTTGATTGTTAGAATCGAAGTTTCTGGTGGATATAAAATAGTATTGTACTCCACACGCATATAATGAGCTGTCATATATGCTTCTTGAATGGGCATTTCAGATGCTAGGATGCAAAGTTACAAAGTAAACATAGTCGAAGTCGAAGTTTCTTGTTCTGCCTGTTGTGTGCGTTAAACCCACTTCGATGTCATATATGATTGTTGCGAACTAAAATGTTCCAAAGGTATTTATGTGAGATGATAGGATACAGAGATACAGTGTACAGACTGATGTTGTCGAAGAATCTTCACATGTCTATTGTTCTCATTCTACGTCCTGCTAAGTCTTACGATATGGTCAGTGCGATCGTATCTGCTACAACTGTAGGCATATCAAAAGCAAGAAATCAGAGCCACAGTGTGAACATAGTCAATGTCGGAATTACTTGTTGTCCCTGTTGTGTGAGTTCTGCCTGCTTCGATGCCGTCTCATATGATCGTTGCGAACTTATATGCTTCAAAGGCACCCATGTGAGATGATAGAATACAGAGATACCGTGTGCACACTGATGTTGAAGAAGTATCCTCACTTGCCTATTATTCTAGTTATATGTCCTTCAAAGTCTTTCTACATGGTCAGTGCGATCGTATCTTCTTCAACTGTGGGAATGTCAGATGCTATAATTTAGAGCCACAGTGTAAACATAGTCGAAGTTTCATTATCTCCCTGTTTTATGCGTTATACCCGTTTTGATGTCGTCTCATATGATCGTTGCCATCTGATATGCTTCGAAGGTATCCATGTGAGATGATAGAATACAGAGATACAGTGTGCGGACTGATGTTGTCGAAGTATCTCCATTTTCATATTGTTCCTGTTATAAGTCCTTCAAAGTCGTCTCATATGGTCAGTGCGATCGCATCTGCTATAACTGTTGGCATTTCAGATGCTAGAATGCACAGTTACAGTGAAGACAGAGTCGAAGTCGAAGTTTCTTGTTCTGCCTGTTGTGTGCGTTATACCCGCTTCGATGTCGTCTCATATAATAGTTGCGAAATCATATGCTCCAGAGGTATCCATGTGAGATTTTTGAATACAGAGATACGGTGTGCGGACTGATGTTGTCGAAGTATCTCCACTTGCCTATTGTTCTACTCCATCCTATATGGTCAGTATGATCGTATCTGCAATTACTGTAGGCATTTCAAATGCTAGAATGCCAAGTTACAGTGTAAACATAGTCGAAGTCGAAGTATCTTGTTCTTTCTGTTGAAAGCGTTATTTTGATTCAGAAAACACTAGACAATGTTTACCTATAAGATGTATAACCGACTTATTATCAAGATTGGAAAATTCGAATTTTTGGCGAATACACCGGTTTACCGACACTCGATTGTTGGAATCGAAGTTTTTGGTGGATATGAAAAAGTATAGTTCTCCAATCGCATATAATGAGCTCTCATATATACTTCTTGAATGGGCATTCAAGATGCCAGAATGAGAAGTTACAGAGTTAACTTAGTCGAAATCGAAGTTTCTTGATCTCCATGTTGTGTGCGTTATACCCGATTCGATATCATCTCATATGATCGTTGCGAACTTATATGCTCCAGAGGTATCTATGTGAGATGATAGAATACAGGAATACAGTGTGCAGATTGATGTTGTCAAAGTATCTTCACTCGCCTATTGTTCTCATTATACGTCCTTCGAAGTCGTCCTATATAGTCAGTGCGATCGTATCTGCTATAACTGTAGGCATGTCGGATGCTAGAATGCAGAGATACAGTGTAAACATTGTCGGAGTCGAAGTTTCTTGTTCTACCTGTTGTGTGCGGTAAACCCGATTTGATGTCGTCTCACATGATCGTTACGTACTACCATGCTCAAAAAGGAACCAAGTGAGATGATAGAATACAAAGATACAGTGTGCGGACTGATGTTGTCAAAGTCTTTCTATTTGGTCAGTGCGATCGTATCTGTGTCAACTGACTGTAGGCATGTCAGATGCTCGAATTTGGAGCCACAGTGTAAACATAGTCGGAGTTTCTTGTGCTCCCTGTTTCATGCGTTATACCCGTTTTGATGTCGTCTCATATGATCGTTGCGAACTCATATGCTCCAAAAGTATTCATGTGGGATGATAGAATACAAAGATACAGTGTGCGGACTGATGTTGTCGAAGTATCTTCACTTGTCGATTGTTCTCGCTATATGTTCCTCCAAGTCGTCTTATATGGTCAGTGTGATCGTTTCTGTTACATGGCATGTCAGATGCTAGAATGCGAAGTTACAGTATAAACATAGTCGAAGTCGAAGTTTCTTGTTCTTCCTGTTGTAAGCGTTATTTTGATTCAGGAAACACTAGACAATGTCTACCTTTAAGATGTATAACCGACTTATTATCAAGATTGATGAATTCGAAGTTTTCGCGAACACGCCGATTTATCGACGCTTGATTGTTGGAATCGAAGTTTTTGGTAGATATGAAAAATTAACGTACTCCACTCGCATATAATGAGCTGTCATATATACTCCTTGAATGGGCATTTGAGATGCTAGAATGCAAAGTCACAAAGTAAACAGAGTCGAAGTCGAAGTTTCTTGTTCTGCCTGTTGTGTGCGTTATACCCGCTTCGATGTCGTCTCATATAATGGTTGCGAGCTTATAAGCTCGAGAGGTATCTATGTGAGATGATAGAAAACAGAGAAACAGTGTGCAGACTGAGGTTGTCGAAGTATCTTCACTTGCCTATTGTTCTCATTATGAGCCCTTCAAAGTCATCTCATTTGGTCAGTGCGATCGTCAGATTCTAGAATGCAAAATTACAGAGTGAATAAAGTCGAAGTCAAAGTTTCTTGTTTTGCCTGTTGTATGCATTATACCCGATTCGATGTCATTCAATATGATCGTTGCGAACTACCATGCTCCAAAGGTATTCATGTGAGATGATAGAATACAGAGATTCAGTGTGCAGACTGATGTCGAAGTATCTTCACTTGTCAATTGTTCTCGTTATATGTCCCTCGAAGTCGTCTTATTTGGTCAGTGCGATCGTATCTGCTATAGCTGTAGGCATGTCAGATGCTAGAATGCGGAGTTACAGTGTAGGCATAGTCGGGGTCGAAGTTTCTTGTTCTGCCTGTTGTGTGCGGTATACCCGCTTCGATGTCGTCTTTTATAATAGTTGCGAACTCATATGCTCCAGAGGTATCCATGTGAGATGATAGAATTCATAGATACGGTGTGCGGACTGATGTTTTCGGAGTATCTCCACTTGCCTATTGTTCTCAATATATGTCCTTCGATGTCGTCCTATATGGTCAGTGCGATCGTATCTGCAATTACTTTAGGCATGCCAGATGCTAGAATGCGAAGTTACAGTCTTAACATAGTTAAAGTCAAAGTTTCTTGTTCTCCCTGTTGTAAGCATCATTTCGATTCAGGAAACACTAGACAATGTCTACCTATAAGATGTAAAACCGACTTATTATCAAGATTGATAAACTCGAAATTTTGGCGAACTCTCTTGATTGCTGGAATCGAAGTTTTTGGTGAATATGAAGAAGTATAGTACTCCACTCGCATATAATGAGCACTCATATATACTTCTTGAATAGGCATTCAAGATGCTAGAATGCAAAGTAACAAAGTTAACGTAGTCGAAGTCGAAGTTTCTTGTTCTGCCTGTTGTGTGCGTTATACCCGCTTCGATGTCACTCATATGATCGTTGCGGAATACTATGCTCCCGAAGTATCCATGTGAGATGATAGAATACGGAGATATAGTATGCAGACTGATGTTGTCAAAGTATCTCCACTTGCCTATTTTTCTCGTTATTTGTCCTTCGAAGTCGTCCAATATGGTCAGTGCAATCGTATCTGCTATAACTGAAGGCATGTCAGATGCTAGAACGCAAAGTTACAGTGTAAACATAGTCGAAGTCAAAGTTTCTTGTTCTGCCTGTTTTGTGCGTTATACCCGATTTGATGTCGTCTCATATGATCGTTGCGAACTACCATGCTCCAAAGGTATCCAAGTGCGATGATAGAATACAGAGATACAGTGTGCTGACCAAAGTCGAAGTATCTTCACTCTCCTATTGTTCTCATTATATGTCTTTCGAAGTCGTCTCATATGGTCGGTGCGATCGTATCTGCTATAGCTGTAAGCATGTCAGATGCTATAATGTGGAGTTACAGTGTAAACATAGTCGGAGTCGAAGTTTCTTGTTCCGCCTGTTGTGTGCGTTTTTTTAGCTTCGATATCGTCTTATATGATCGTTGCGAACTCATATGCTCTAGAGGTATCTATGTGAGATGATAGAATACAGAGGAACAGTGTGCAGGAAGATGTCGAAGTATCTTCACTTGCCTACTGTTCTCGTTATATGTCCTTCGAAGTCGTCCTATATGGTCAGTGCAATCGTATCTGCTAAAACTGTAGTCATGTCAGATGCTAGGATGCAAAGTTACAGTGTGAACAAAGTCGATGTCGAAGTTCCTTGTTCTGCCTGTTGTGTGCGTTATACCCATTTCGATGTCGTCTCATATGATAGATGCGAACTGATATGCTCTAGAGGTATACATGTGAGATGAAAGAATACAGAGATACAGTGTGCAGCCTGATGTTGTCGAAGTATCTCCACTCGCCTATCGTTCTTGTTATATGTCCTTTGAAGTCATCTTATATGGTCAGTGCGATTGTATCTGCTTCAACTGTAGGCATATCATGTGCTAGAATTCAGTGTCACAGTGTGAATATAATCGAAGTCGAGGTTTCTTGATCCATTTGTTGTGTGCGTTATGCCCGATTTGATGTCGTCTCATATGGACTTCACGATCTATTCTGCTCCAATAGAATCCATGTGAGATGATTAAATGAACAAATACAGCGACACTCGTATTTTTCCTTCCTAGTCGTCCTCATATGGTCAGTGCGATTGTATCTGCTGCAACTGTGTGCTCGTCAGATGCTGGAATGCAGAGTTGAATTGTTAACATTGTCGAAGTCGAAGTTTCTCATGCTGCGTTATATCTGCTTCGATGTCATCTCATATAATCGCTGCGAACTAATATGCTACGGGAGTATTTATGTGAGATGAGAGAATACAGAGAAGTATCGTCGAAGTACCCCCATTTGCCTATTGTTTTCGTGATATGTCCTTCGAAGTCGTCTTATATAATCAGTGCTTCAACTGCAGGCATGTTAGATGCTAGAATTCAGAGCCCCAGTATCGATATAGTCGAAGTCGAATTTTCTTGTTCTGCCTGTTGTGTGCGTTATACCCGATTCGATGTCGTCTCATATGATCGTTGCGAACTAACATGCTCCAAAGGTATTCATGTGAGATGAAAGAATACAGAGATTCAGTGTGCAGACTGATGTTGTCGAAGTATTTTCAGTTGCCTATTGTTCTCGTTATATTATTTATTATTATTCATTATTTATTCATTATTCATTGATTTTCGTATAGAAATACATTCCTAACATTTTGTACAGGTGAGAATTTTCTAAAATTAATAATAACTATAGTTGTACACCTAGGTCCAAGGACCACCTGTATGTGTACAGATCAATCTATATCATTATCATTATTACTGTTTGTGACGAAGTAATATACATATAATATGATAGTAATAGTGAATATAGTAACATATTGTTTAGTAGAGATCAATTAACATCGAGTTATTAATCAATACAATTTTGAAGAAACATATAAATACCTAGAAAGTAGTTTGAATTTCGAACAAATCCTTCAAAGCATAACTATATACATACATTAGATATACAAATTCTTTTGAACATAGTACCTAATTTACAGATTTTATAGTGATTATAGGATGTTCAAATATACATTTTGCTTTTTACCTATATACTGTCTAGATTTTTTTCGGAAGGTTCTAAGGTTGTTTATTTTTTGATATTTGCTGGTAGGGAATTGATTATTTCAGAAGCTATTGACGTGATAAACCACTGGTTAGCATCTTTTTGACAAAAGGAAATTATCAATCTATCATTAACTTTTGACCGAGTTTCATGATTATGTGTAGGACTTATTCTCAAATGGGGATGTTTGTAGAGGAATATGCAGCATGTGTGATAATATAGTGAGCGTATATTCAGAAAATCTTCATTGTATAGTGAGCTTGTAGGATATAATCTAGGTTTTCGAGTATTATTTTAATGATGTGATTCTGAAGAACAGTCATGGGTTGCAAGGCATTATTATACAGACCACCCCACACAACAATTCCATACTTAGGATAGATTCAATCAGTGATTTAAAGAGAGCTAATAATAATTTTTCATTCAGAAATTTTCGTAGTTCATAGAATTTATATATGAATCTACGTAGTTTTGCTGTTGAGATGTCAATGTGGTCTGTCCATTTAAGATGTTGATCTATAATAATTATACCCAGGTATTTGGTTTCATCAGTACTATTTATTTCTAGATTTGAGCTAGCAAATTTTAATTTAGAGAAATGAGGTCTGCTTGCTTCTGTTAGAGAAAAGGCTATATATGATGTTTTCTTAACATTCAGTGACAATTTGTTAAAGTCGAGCTATGTTTCAACTATATGCCATGTTGAGCCTTTTCCTTGACAGTCTGCCATGTGCTGTCTTCAAAAACTAGAACTGTATCATCAGCATATGATATTACAGTTCCGCCTGTATGTGTGCCTAGTAGGGAGTTCATGTAAGTAATGAAAAGCAGGGGTCCAAGGACTGTACCCTGAGGTACCTCCATCTGTATGTCATTTGTGTCGCTATACGTATCTCTTATTTTCACAATTTGTTTCCTCTTCAGTGAGTAGTTTCTGAAAATATCCGATACAATACCTCTTACCCCATATTGTTCAAGAGTGTTCAACAGTGCAGGGTGAGGGACCGTGTCAAATGCTTTTGCTAAGTCTAGGAACACCGCAATACATTTGTTTCCTCTGTCTAATTTCTTTTTAATGTCTCCTGAAGTCGTCTTATATGGTTAGTGCGATCGTATCTGCTATAGCTGTAGGCATGTCCGATGCTAGAATGCGGAGTTACAGTGCTAACATAGTCGGAGTCGAAGTAACTTCACTTGCCTATTGTTCTCGTTATATGTCCTTTGAAGTCGTCCTAAATATTCAGTGCGATCGTATCTGCTATAACTGTAGGTATGTCAGGTGCAGGAATGCAAAGTTACATTCTAAATATAGTCGGAGTCGAAGTGTCTTGTTCTGCATGTTGTGTGTAGTATACCCGCTTAGATGTCGTCTTATATGATCATTGCGAACATATATGCTCCAGAGGTATCTATGTGAGATGATAGAATACGGAGATACAGTGTGCAGACTGATGTGGTCGAAGTAACTTCACTTGCCTATTGTTCTCGTTATATGTCCTTTGAAGTCGTCCTAAATATTCAGTGCGATCGTATCTGCTATGACTGTAGGCATGTCAGATGCAGGAATGCAAAGTTACATTCTAAATATAGTCGGAGTCGAAGTGTCTTGTTCTGCATGTTGTGTGTAGTATACCCGCTTCGATGTCGTCTTATATGATCGTTGCGAACATATTTGCTCCAGAGGAATCTATGTGAGATGATAAAATACAGAGATACTGTGTGCAGACTGATGTTGTCGAAGTATTTTCACTTGCCAATTGTTCTCGTTATATGTCCTTCGAAGTCATCTTATATGGTCAGTGCGATCTTATCTACTATAGCTGTAGGCATGTCAGATTCTAGAATGTGAAGTTACAGTGTGCGATACAACCGCTTTGAAGGGTGTTGGAGTATTTTTCGATTTATATCCTCGATGTTTTGTGCTGTTCTCGAGATATTTGAGAAAATATGAATATCGGGACTTGAAAAAATCCCATCAAAAATATTACTTCTACATTTTTCTTTTCAGTAAACAGGCAATATTGAGTAACAATGTATAGAGAATTTTTCGTTGATCGTCTTGATTTCTATCGACTTTGAGAAATTTCATCAAAAATAATTCTTTTCCAATTTTTTTTCTAGTAAAGGGGCAATTTTGAGTAACAACTTATGGAGACTTTTTCGTTGGTCGTCTTGATTTCCATCAAATTTTGGGCAAAAAACATACACTTGTTACTCACCTTTTTTTATTCAATGAACTTAGAATTATTTCGCGTCATGACGTCGTACTAATTTTTGTGTTTTTTGTGATACAATGTTCAGACTTTCTCCATGTGGTAGGCCGTTGCGGAAGTCGACAAGGGTGTTGGGGTATTTTTCGATTTAGATCTTCGATATTCATTGTTGTTCTCGAGATATTTGAGAAAATATGAATATCAGGACTTGAAAAATTTCATCAAAAATAATACTTCTCTTTTTTTTTTTTCTTCCAGTGAAGGGGCAATTTTGAGTAACAATGTATAGAGACTTTTTCGTTCGGTTGTCTCGATTTCTATCGTATTTCGGGCAGAAAACATACACTTGTCACTTACTTTGTTTTTTTCAATGAACTTAGAATTATTTCGCGTAATGACGTCGTGCTAATTTCTTTGTTTTTCGTGATACGGTGTTCGGACTTTCTCCTGGTGGTTGACCTCTGCGGAAGTCGACAGGGGTGTTGGGGTATATTTTGATCTAGATTCTCGATATTTATTGCCGTTCTCGAGATATTCAAGAAAATATGAATATCGGGACTCAAAAAGATTTCATCAAAAATAATACTTCTCCAATTTTATCCTGCCAGTGAAGAGGCAATTCTGTGACAATGTGAAATTACTTTGTCGTTGGTCGTCTTGATTTCAATTGAATTTCGGGCGAGGAACATACACTTGTCACTCACTTCTCCTTTTCAATGAACTTAGAATTATTTCGCGTCATGACGTCGTACTAATTTTTTTGTTTTTCGTGATATAATGTTCGGAATTTCTCCATGTCGTAGGTCGTTGCGGAAGTCGACAGGGGTGTTGGAGTATCCGATTCAGATTTTCGATATTTTGTGCCGTTCTCGAGATATTTGAGAAGATATGAATATTGGGACTTGAAAAAATTACATCAGAAATAATACTTTTCCCATTTTTCTCTTCCAGTAGAGAGGCAATTTTGAGTGACAATGTATAGAGACTTCTTCGTTGGTCTTTTCGATTTCTATCGAATTTTGGGCGAAAAACATACACTTGTCACTCACCTTCTTCATTCAATGAACTTTGAATTATTTCGCGTCATGACGTCGTACTAATTTTTTCGTTTTTCGTGATACGGTGTTAGAACTTTCTTCATGTGGTAGGCCTTTGCGAAAGTCGACATGGAAGTATTTTTCGATTTATATTCTCGATGTTTTCTGGCGTTCTCGAGATATTTGAGGAAATATGAATATCGAGACTTGGAAAAATCTCATCAAAAATATCACTTTTCCAATTTTTTTTCAGTGAAGAGGCAATTCTGAGTAGGAATGTATAGAGAATTTTTTGTTGATCGTCTTGATTTCTATCGAATTTTTGGAAACAAACATACAATTGTCACTCACCTTTTTTTTATTCAATGAACTCAGAATTATTTCGCGTCATGACGTCGTACAATTTTTTTTTGTTTTTCGTGATATAATGTTCGGACTCTCTCCATGTGGTAGGTTGTTGCGGAAGTCGACAGGAGTGTTGGGGTATTTTTCGATTCAGATGTTCTATATTTTGTGCCGTCCTCGAGATATTTGAGAAAATATGAATATTGGACCTAAAGAACATTCATCAAAAATGATATTCTTACAATTTTTTCTCCCAGTGAAGAGGCAATCTTGAGTAATAATGTGAAGAGACTCTTTCGTTGGTCGTCTTGATCTCTATCAAATTTTGGGCGAAAGTCATACACTTGTCACCCACCTTCATTTTTTTCAATAAACTAAGAATTATTTTGCGTCATGACGTACTAATTTTTTTGTCTTTCGTGATACAATGTTTTGACTTTCTCAATGTGGTAGGCCGTTGCGAAAGTCGACAGTGGTGTTGGGGTATATTCCGATTGAGATTCCCAATATTTTGTGCCGTTCTCGAGATATTTGAGAAAATATGAATATCGGGACTTTGAAAAATTTCATCAAAAATGATACTTCTCCAATTTTTTTTTCCAGTGAAAAGGCAATTTTGAGTAACAATCAATGAAGAACATTCAATTGTCACTCACCTTTTTTTTTATTCAATGAACTCAGGATTATTTCGCGTCATGACGTCGTACAATTTGTTTTGTTTTTCGTGATATAATGTTCGGACTTTCTCCATGTGGTAGGTTGTTGCAGAAGTCGACAGTAGTGTTGGGGTATTTTTCGATTCAGATTTTCGATATTTTGTGCCGTTCTCGAGATATTTGAGAAAAAAAACATTCATCAAAAATGATACATTTCCAATTTTCTCTCCCAGTAAAGAGGCAATTCTGAGTAATGATGTATAGAGACTTTTTCGTTGGTCGTCTTCATCTCTATCAAATTCTGTGCGAAAGACATTCACTTGTCACTCACCCTTGTCTCTTTCAATATTATTTTGCGTCATGACGTACTAATTCTTTTGTTTTTCGTGATACAATATTTGGACTTTCTCAATCTGCTAGGCCGTTGCGAAAGTCGACAGTGGTGTTGGAGTATATTCCGATTCAGATTTTCGATATTTCTTGCCGTTCTCGAGATATTTGAGAAAATATGAATATCGGGACTTGAAAAAAATGCACCAAAAATGATACTTTTTCAATTTTTTCTCCCAGTGAAGAGGCAATTTCGAGTAACAATGTAAATAGACTTCTTCGTTGGTCGTCTTGATTTCTATCAAATTTCGGGAAGAAAACTTACACTTGTCACTCACTTTTTTTTTTCAATAAAGAATTATTTCGCGTCATGACGTAATAATTTTTCTGTTTTTCGTAATACATTGTTCGGAATTTCACCATGTGATAGGCCTTTGCGAAAGTCGACAAGAGTGTTGAGGTATATTTCGATTCAGATTTCCGATATTTTGTGCCGTTCCCGAGATATTTGAGAAAATATGGATATCAAGACTCGAAGAGATTTCAACAATAAAAATACTCCTCAAATTTTTTCCTCCCAGTGAAGAGGCAATTTTGATTACCAATGTATAGAGACTTTTTTGCTGGTCGTTTCGATTTCAATCGAATTTCGGGCGACAAACATACACTTGTCTGTCACTTTTTTTCCCAGTGAACTTAGAATTATTCCGCGTCATGACGTCGTACTAATTTTTTTGTTTTCCGTGATACGGTGTTCGGACTCTCTCCATGTGGTTGGCCTTTGCGAAAGTCGACAAAAATGTTGGGGTATTTTTCTATTCAGATTCTCGATATTTTGTGCCGTTTTCGAGGTATTTGAGGAAATATCATCAAGAATATTACTTTTCCAATTTTTTTTTTCAGTAAGGAGGCAATTTTGAGTAACAATGTATAGAGACTCTTCTGTTGATCGTCTTGATTTCTATCGAATTTCGGGTGAAAATCATACACTTGTCACTCACTTCTTTTTTTCAATGAACTCATGATTATTTCGCGTCATGACGTCGTACTAATTTTCTTGTTTTTCGTGATACGGTGTTCGGATTTTCTCCATGTGGTAGGCCTTTGCAGAAGTCGACAAGAGTGTTGCAGTAGTTTTCGATTTATATTCTCGATGTTTTGTGCCGTTCTCGAGATATTTGAGAAAACATGAATATCGGGACTTGAAAAAATCTTATCAAAAATATCACTTTCCCAATTTTTTTTCCAGTGAACAGGCAATATTGAGTAACAATGTATACAGAATTTCTCGTTGATCGTCTTGATTCCTATCGACTCTGAAAAATTTCATCAAAAATAATACTCTTCCAATTTTTTTTCCAGTAAAGAGGCTATTTGGAGTGACAATTTATGAAGACTTTTTTGTTGGTTGTCTTGATTTCTATCGAATTTTGGGTGAAACACATACACTTGTCACTCACCTTTTTTCATTCGATTAACTCAAAATTATTTCGCGTCATGACGTCGTACTAATTTTTGTGTTTTTCGTGATACAATGTTCAGAAGTTCCCCATGTGGTAGGCCGTTGTGGAAGTCGACGAGGATGTTGGAGTATTTTTTGATTAAAATTTTCGACATTCATTGCCGTTCTCGAGATATTTGAGAAAATATGAATATCAGGACTCAAAGAATTCCATCAAAAATAATACTTTTCTTTTTTTTTCCAGTGAAGGGGCAATTTTGTGTAACAATGTATGGAGACTCTTTCGTTTGGATGTCTCGATTTCTATCGAATTCCGGGCAGAAAACATACACTTGTCACTCACTCATTTTTTTTTTTTCAATGAACTATGAATTATTTCGCGTAATGACGTCGTGCTAATTTTTTTGTTTTTCGTGATACGGTAATCGGACTTTCTCCATATGGTTGGCCTCTGCGGAAGTCGACAGGGGTGTTGGGGTATTTTTTGATTCATATTTTCGATATTTATTGCCGTTCTCGAGATATTCAAGAAAATATGAATATCGGGACTCAAAAAGTTTTTATCAAAAATAATACTTCTCCAATTTCATCCTCCCAGTAAAGAGGCAATTTCAAGTAACAATGTGAAAATACTTCTTCGTTGGTCGTCTTGTTTTCGATTGAATTTTGGGCGAGAAACATACACTTGTCACTCACTTCTTTTTTCAATGAACTTAGAATTATTTCGCGTCATGACGTCGTACTAATTTTTTTGTTTTTCGGACTTTCTTCATGCCGTAGGTCGTTGCGGAAGTCGACAGGAGTATTGGGATATTCGATTCAGATTCTCGATATTCGTGCCGTTCTCGAGATATGTGAGGAAATATGATTATCGGGACTTGAAGAATTCCATCAGAAATAATACTTTTTCCATTTTTCTCTTCCAGTGAAGAGGCAATCCTGATTAACTGCGAGTTCAAACTTTGAATTCAACCTTCAAGTTCAAACTTCAAGTTCAATCTTCAAGTTGAAATTTCAAGTTCAACCTTCAAGTACAGTTTTCAAGTTCATACTTCAAGTTCAACCATCAAGTTCAAATTTCGAGTTGAATCTCCGAGTTGAACCTTCAAGTTGAACCTACAAGTACAACTTTCAAGTGCAACCTTCAAGATCAACTTCAAGTTCAAACTCCCAGTTCAACCTTCAATTTTAACCTTCAAGTTCAACCTCCAAGTTCGAAATTCAAGTTCAACCCTCAAGTTCAACCTTCAAGTTCAACCTTCGAGTTGAAACTCCAAGTTCGAACTCCAAGTTGAACCTTTAAATTCAACCTCACGTTCAAACTCCAAGTTGAACCTGCAAGTACAACCTTCGAGTTCAACCTTCAGGTTCAACCCTCAAGTTCGAACTTCGAGTTGAACCTTCGAGTTGAACCTTCAAGTTCAACCTTCAAGTTCAAACTTCGAGTTGAACCTCCAAGTTGAACCTTCAGGGTCGACCTCCAAGATCAAACTCCAAGTTCAACCTTCAAGTTCAACTTCAAGTTCAACCTCCAAGTTCAAACTTCAAGTTCAACCTTCAAGTTCAAACTTCGAGTTGAACCTTCGAGTTCAACCTCTACGTTCAAACTCCCATTTCAACCTCCAAAATGAACCTTCAAGTACAACCTTGTAGTTCAACATTCGAATTCAAACTTCAAGTTCAACCTACAAGTGGAACCTTCGAGTTCAATCCTTCGAGTTGAACCTTCAAGTTCAACTTCAAGTTCAAACTTCAAATTCAATCTTCAAGATCTTCTATCAAGTTCAAACTTCGAGTTGAACCTTCAAGTTCAATCCTCAAGTTCAACCTTTGAGTTCAACCTTCAACTTTTGACTTCAAGTTGAACCTTCAAGTTCAACCTTCAAGTTCAACTTTCGAGTTCAAACTCCAAGTTCGACCTCAAAGTTCAACCTTCAAGTTCGAACTTCAGGTTCAACCTTCAAGTACAACCTTCAAGTTCAACTTTCAAGTTGAAACTTCAAGTTCAACCTTCAAGTGGAACCTTCAAGTTGAACCTCCAAGTTGAACCTTCAAGTTGAACCTTCAAGTTGAACCTTCAAGTTCAACCTTCGAGTTCAACCTTCAAGTTTAACCTTCGATTTCTACTTCAAGTTCAAACTTCAAGTTCAAACTCCAAGATCTTCTTTCAAGTTCAAACTTCGAGTTGAACCTTCAAGTTCAACCTTCAAGATCGAACTTCGAGTTCAACCTGCAAGCTCAAACTTCAAATTGAACCTTCAAGTTCAGAATTCACGTTCAAACTTCAAGTTCAACTTTCAAGATGAACCTTCAAGTACAACCTTCAAGTTGAACTTCCAAATTGAACCTCCAAGTACAACCTCCAAGCTCAACCTTCGAGTTCAACCTCTATGTTTGACTGCGAGTTCAAACTCCAAGATCAACCTTCGAGTTCAAACTTCAAGTTCGTACTTCAAGTTGAAACTTCAAGTTCAACCTTCAAGTTCAACCTTTAAGTTCAAACTTCAAGTTCAAACTTGAAGTTCATTCTTCAAGTCAAATCTTCAAGTTCAACCTTCAAGTTGAACCTTCAAGTACAACCTTCAAGTTCAACTTCAAGTTCAAACATTAAGTTCAACCTACAAGTTCAACTTTCGAGTTCAAACTTCAAGTTCAACTTTCAACTTCAACCTCCAAGTTCAACCTTCGAGTTCAACCTTCAACTTCAACCTTCGAGTTCAAACTTCAAGTTCAAACTCCCAGTTGAACCTTCAAGTTCAATCTCACGTTCAAACTTCAAGTTGAACCTTCAAGTACAACCTTCAAGTTCAACCTTCAAGTTAATTTTCAAGTTCGAATTTCAAGTTCAACCTTCAAGTTCAATTTTCAAGTTGAACCTTCAAGTATAACTTCAGGTTCAAACTTCAAGTTCAACTCTCTTGTTCAACCTCCAAGTTCCAACTCCAAGTTCAACCTTCGAGTTCAATTTTCAAGTTGTACCTTCAAGTACAACCTTCAAGTTCAACCTCCAAGTTCAACCTTCGGGTTCAACCTCAAAGTTCAACCTTCAAGTTTAACCTTCAAGTTTCATCTTCGAGTTGAACCTTCAAGTTGAACCTTCAAGTTGAACCATCGAGTTCAACCATCAAGTTCAACTTCAACTTCAAACTTCAATTTCAACCTCCAAGATCATCCTTCGAATTCTAACTTCGAGTTGAACCTTCAAGTTCAACCTCTAAGTTCAACCTTCAAGTTCAACCTTCGAGTTCAACCTTTAGGTACAACCTTCGAGTTCAAACTTCAAGTTCAAACTCAAAGTTTGAACTTCAAGTCAAATCTTCAAGTTCAACCTTCAGGTTGAACCTTCAAGTACAACCTTAAAGTTCAACCTCTGAGTCCAACTTCAAGTTCAAACTTCAAGTTCAACCTACAAGTTCAACCTTCAAAATCAAACTTCAAGTTCAAACTTCAAGTTCAACCATCAAGTTAGAACTTCAAGTTGAACCCCCAAGTACAACCTTCAAGTTCAACCTTCAAGTTTAACTGCAAGTTCAAACTTTGAATTCAACGTTCAAGTTCAAACTCCAAGTTCAAACTTAAAGTTGAAACTTCAAGTTCAACCTTCAAGTTCAGTTTTCAAGTTCATACTTCAAGTTCAACATTCAAGTTCAAACTCCGAGTAAAATCTTCAAGTTTAACCTTCAAGTTGAATCTCCAAGTACAACCTTCATGTGCAACCTTCAAGTTCAACTTCAAGTTCGAATTTCAAGTTCAACCATCAAGTTCAACATTCAAGTTCAACCTCCATGTTCGAACTTCAAGTTCAACTCTCAAGTTCAACCTTCAAGTTCAACCTTCAAGTTCAACCTTCAAGTTCAACCTTCGAGTTCAAACTCCAAGTTCGAACTCCAAATTGAACCTTCAAGTTCAACCTCACGTTCAAACTTCAAGTTAAACCTGCAAGTACAACCTTCAAGTTCAACCTTCAGGATCAACCCTCAAGTTCGAACTTCGAGTTGAACTTTCAAGTTGAACCTTCAAGTCCTAACTTCAAGTTCAACCTTCAAGTTCAACCTTCGAGTTCAAACTTCAAGTTGAACCTTCAAGTTGAACCTTCAAGGTCGACCTTCAAGTTCAAACTTCACGTTCAACCTTCAAGTTTAACTTCAAGTTCAACCTCCAAGTTCGAACTAAAAGTAGAACCTTCTAGTTGAACCTCCATGCTCAAACTCTGAGTTGAACCTTCAAGTTCAACCTCCAAGTTCAACCTCCAAGTTCAACCTCCAAGTTCAACCTCCAAGTATTCACTTCGAATTGAATCTTCAAGTTTAACCTTCAAGTTCAACCTTCAACCTCCATGTTCAACCTTCAAGTTCGACCTTCAAGTTCAACCTTTAAGTTCAACCTTCGAGTTCAAACTTCAAGTTCAAAGTCCAAGTTGAACATTCAAGTTCAACCTCACGTTCAAACTTCAAGTTGAACCTTCAAGTTCAACCTCAAAGTTTATTTTCAAGTTCAAACTTCAAGGTCAACCTTTAAGTTCATTCTTCGAATTGAACCTTCAAGTATAACTTCAGGTTCAAACTTCAAGTTCAACTTTCAAGTTTTACCTCCAAGTTCCAACTTCAAGTTCAACCTTCAAGTTCAATTTTTATGTTGAACCTTCAAGTACAACCTTCAAGTCCAACCTTCAAGTTCAAGTTCCAAGTTCAAGTGCCAAGTTCAACCTTCAAGTTCAACCTTCAAGTTTCACCTTCAAGTTTGAACTTCAAGTTCGACCTTCAAGTTTAACCTTCAAGTTGAACCTTCAAGTTGAACCTCCAAGTTAAACCTTTTAGTTCAACCTTCAAGTTTAACCTTCAAATTCAACTTCCAGTTCAACCTTCAAGATTATCCTTCAAGTTCAAACATAGAGTTGAACCTTCAAGTTCAACCTTCAAGTTCGAACTTCAAGTTCAACATTCAAGCTCAAACCTCAAGTTGAACCTTCTAGTTCAACCTTCAAGTTGAACCCCCAAGTACAACCTTCAAGTTCAACCTTCAAGTTTAACTTCAAGTTCAAACTTCAAGTTGGACCCCCAAGTACAACCTTCAAGTTAAACCTGCAAGTACAACCTTCAAGTTCAACCTTCAGGTTCAACCCTCAAGTTCGAACTTCGAGTTGAACTTTCAAGTTGAACCTTCAAGTCCCAACTTCAAGTTCAACCCCTTCAAGTTCAACCTTCGAGTTCAAACTTCAAGTTGAACCTTCGAATTGAACCTTCAAGGTCGACCTCCAAGTTCAAACTTCACGTTCAACCTTCAAGTTTAACTTCAAGTTCAACCTCCAAGTTCGAACTAGAAGTAGAACCTTCTAGTTGAACCTCCAAGCTCAAACTCTAAGTTGAACCTTCAAGTTCAACCTTCAAGTTCAACCTCCAAGTATTCACTTCGAATTGAAACTTCAAGTTTAACCTTCAAGTTCAACCTTTAACCTTCATGTTCAATCTTCAAGTTCGACCTTCGAGTTCAACCTTCAAGTTCAACCTTCGAGTTCAAACTTCAAGTTCAAAGTCCAAGTTGAACCTTCAAGTTCAACCTCACGTTCAAACTCCAAGTTGAACCTTCAAGTTCAACCTCAAAGTTTATTTTCAAGTTCAAACTTCAAGGTCAACTTTTAAGTTCATTCTTCGAATTGAACCTTCAAGTATAACTTCAGGTTCAAACTTCAAGTTCAACTTTCAAGTTTTACCTCCAAGTTCCAACTTCAAGTTCAACCTTCAATTCCAATTTTCATGTTGAACCTTCAAGTACAACCTTCAAGTCCAACCTTCAAGTTCAAGTTCCAAGTTCAAGTGCCAAGTTCAACCTTCAAGTTCAACCTTCAAGCTTCACCTTCGAGTTTGAACTTCAAGTTGAACCTTCAAGTTGAACCTTCAAGTTGAACCTCCAAGTTAAACCTTTTAGTGCAACCTTCAAGTTTAACCTTCAAATTCAACTTCCAGTTCAACCTTCAAGATTATCCTTCAAGTTCAAACTTCGAGTTGAACCTTCAAGTTCAACCTTCAAGTTCGAACTTCAAGTTCAACATTCAAGCTCAAATCTCAAGTTGAACCTTCTAGTTCAACCTACAAGTTGAACCCTCAAGTACAACCTTCAAGTTCAACCTTCAAGTTTAACTTCAAGTTCAAACTTCAAGTTGGACCCCCAAGTACAACCTTCAAGTTAAACCTGCAAGTACAACCTTCAAGTTCAACCTTCAGGTTCAACCCTCGAGTTCGAACTTCGAGTTGAACTTTCAAGTTGAACCTACGAGTCCTAACTTCGAGTTCAACCCCTTCAAGTTCAACCTTCGAGTTCAAACTTCAAGTTGAACCTTCGAATTGAACCTTCAAGGTCGACCTTCAAGTTCAAACTTCACGTTCAACCTTCAAGTTTAACTTCAAGTTCAACCTCCAAGTTCGAACTAGAAGTAGAACCTTCTAGTTGAACCTCCAAGCTCAAACTCTAAGTTGAACCTTCAAGTTCAACCTTCAAGTTCAACCTCCAAGTATTCACTTCGAATTGAAACTTCAAGTTTAACCTTCAAGTTCAACCTTCAACCTTCATGTTCAACCTTCAAGTTCGACCTTCAAGTTCAACCTTCAAGTTCAACCTTCGAGTTCAAACTTCAAGTTCAAAGTCCAAGTTGAACCTTCAAGTTCAACCTCACGTTCAAACTCCAAGTTGAACCTTCAAGTTCAACCTCAAAGTTTATTTTCAAGTTCAAACTTCAAGGTCAACTTTTAAGTTCATTCTTCGAATTGAACCTTCAAGTATAACTTCAGGTTCAAACTTCAAGTTCAACTTTCAAGTTTTACCTCCAAGTTCCAACTTCAAGTTCAACCTTCAATTTCAATTTTCATGTTGAACCTTCAAGTACAACCTTCAAGTCCAACCTTCAAGTTCAAGTTCCAAGTTCAAGTGCCAAGTTCAACCTTCAAGTTCAACCTTCAAGCTTCACCTTCGAGTTTGAACTTCAAGTTCGACCTTCAAGTTGAACCTTCAAGTTGAACCTTCAAGTTGAACCTCCAAGATAAACCTTCTAGTTCAACCTTCAAGTTTGACCTTCAAATTCAACTTCCAGTTCAACCTTCAAGATTATCTTTCAAGTTCAAACTTCGAGTTGAACCTTCAAGTTCGACCTTCAAGTTCGAACTTCAAGTTCAACATTCAAGCTCAAACCTCAAGTTGAACCTTCTAGTTCAACCTTCAAGTTGAACCCTCAAGTACAACCTTCAAGTTCAACCTTCAAGTTTAACTTCAAGTTCAAACTTCAAGTTGAACCCCCAAGTACAACCTTCAAGTTCAACCTTCAAGTTCAACCTTCAAGTTTAACTGCAAGTTCAAACTTCGAATTCAACCTTCAAGTTCAAACTTCAAGTTCGAACATCAAGTTGAAACTTCAAGTTCAACCTTCAAGTTCAGTATTCAACTTCATACTTCAAGTTCAACGTTCAAGTTCAAACTTCGAGTCAAATCTTCAAGTTCAATCTTCAAGTTCAACCTTCAAGTTGAACCTCCAAGTACAACCTTCAAGTGCAACCTTCAAGTTCAATTTCAAGTTCAAACTTCAAGTTCAACCTTCAAGTTCAACCTTCAAGTTCAACCTTCGAGTTCAAACTTCGAGTTCAACCCTCAAGTTCAACCTTCAAGTTCGACCTTTAAGTTCAACCTTCGAGCTCAAACACCAAGTTCGAACTCCAAGTTGAACCTTTGAGTTCAAACTCACGTTCAAACTTCAAGTTAAACCTGCAAGTACAACCTTCAACTTCAACCTTCAGGTTCAACCCTCAAGTTCGATTTTCGAGTTGAACCTTCAAGTTCTAACTTCGAGTGTAACCTTCGAGTTCAACCTTCGAGTTCAAACTCCAAGTTGAACCTTCAAATTCAACCTTCAAGGTCGACCTTCAAGTTCAAACTTCAAGTTCAACCTTCAAGTTCAACTTCGAATTCAACCTGTTATGCCTTTAAATCTCAGGGGGTGAGTAGTAAAAAAAATGGAATAGAATTTTATTTACCCCTGAGTTTGGTTGATGAATTACCTAAGATTTATCAGGTGTTTTGAATCTCAATTGTATTGACAACAGAAAAAGTGTTTTTAGTGCCCAGTTTGATACCGTAGAAACTAGACACTGGTAGTTCAGCGGGACAAATGGGTGGGTACGTAAGGCTTAGTAAAATACTAAGTTTGATAGGGATGAATATGCGTTTAATCACAAGTAATTTCTGAAATGACAAATAATGTGCTCCAAATGTTACTATAGTTGGCTCAAGACTTCCAAAGTAACTGAGTATCAATAGCAATATAACCTAAACAGTGTACAATTATTGCAACAACAAGAAATATAAATTGACTGACTGAATTCAACTCTTCAGATCAGGATGAAATAATACAATCACTGCTCAAAATCAACTCTCTGAGACAGTATGATGATATATAGCTTATTAATCAACAAAATAACTCAATAAATCAGTATCAATGAGACAAAAGAAATAATAAGGCCTATTTTACCGCAGTGCACTTTTGGTTTACAGGGGTATATTATGTAGCTATACTGAGTGTATATTAAATCAATGACATGTTGCAATTATATTATGTTGAATGAAATTTAAAACTGATGAATTATGGTTGGTGGTAGTTTATCCCAAGTTAAATACTATCCCTGGTGGTGCATGGAACGAACTCACCAAATTGTGATGTGTATTATCTGGCTCTGATGTACAGGGGGATCAGGTGAAGTCAGGCAGCGTCAGGTGGTGTCTCCTGTATGTCGCCCTTCAGCCACAAACAAGCAGGCTTCCAAAGCAGATAAAAACGGAGCTACCGCACCAGCGCAGACTCCAGTGCAGACTCCAGTGCAGCAGTCCCAGGGAGTTGAAGGGGGCCAAATCTCGAGTGTGACGATAACCGTCGGGAGAGAAGGCTTTAGCCCGATAAAAGGAACCCTATATGGAATGACGACAATCGTGCGTTATTTTACCAACACAAGGAATGACAAGAAAATAGCAGCTGATGAATAAAAGAATATATAGTACCTTGGATGTTGTGTGGGTTCCAGAAGTGGTGATGCAGGTCGGCTCGGCCACGTGGATTTCAGCCACGAAGAATCCCCCTATACAGGCAACAGGAATCCCATCATCCCAGCGATGATAATGGATATCCCAAATTTGAGATCTTTTCCTAATCAATCCCAACACTAAGTAATGAAAAATCGAATGTTAGACAAATTCGAAATTATTCAAGAAACAGATCTCACGGCTTACTTTTGTGACCAGGCTGGTAGACTGCTGCAGACAAAATGGTGCCTATGAAGATCGAAGGGGCTGTCCTTGCCACATCTCACCGGAAGATCACCCTTTTTTGTGTATCTTCCCCTATACTCCCACACACATCAATCACCGGACGATATAAAATTATAGGCGGGAGATATCCCCGCGAACACCCTGTACATGGCATTTCTACCTCATCATGGTAGTGAAAACTATGTCGATAATATCAAGAGAGGTGTCTAGACCATCAGAAAAGAAGAAATATCATTAAATCACCATTTATTTCAAGTCAGAATATATTATTGCCAGTTATTATTGTTTGGATTTGAAACTTCAAATATTCAAACGCGGTCATGCGCAACTGAGGATCATTGTAGACCTGAATAGTGGGGCGAAATAGGTCATCATCTTCTTCCGTGCGATGACACTTTATCACCATGTAACATAACCCATAACGCCCATACTTACAAGGAATCAGTGCCAAATCAACAAACAGGTACATAATGGCGAAGATACAGAGTGCCAAATCATCATAACGAGATATGGTGCTGATTGTGAGCCGTTAGAGCCCGTATTCGTGATGATAGCAAGGGAACTATGGGTGAATGTTCCATGATGACAATGTCGAAAATTCGAGAAGATGCATGCAGAGGTTCGCAGATAGTGGTCATCCGTCATTAGTGTCATTACCGTCAATATATACTGAAGGTCATCAAGCTGACAGTGACATTTTCAATAATTACAATAATTACCTAACAATGATATTTATTTGGAAATATAACGGCAACAATAATAACAAGAATGATACTCGAAATTCAAGATGAAATTTGGCGAAATACCTGTGGACTGAATCAGTCATGTGCGACAATTCCAGGAACCAACTACCTACCTACCAAAATTTGTAAACAAAACATTCTGACCAAGAGGTATGCAATAACGATAACTAGTAGGCTAAAAATCACAATATAATTCCTCATTCACAGCAAGAATTGAGTTAGAATCAATAACAACGAACAGAGAAATACCAATCGATAGACAGTAGTAAACATCACAGATGAATTCAATTATGAACCAATGAAAAAGTGAGTGAAAAGTAGGTAAACAATAATGCATAGCTCTGTTTTCTGCAGTATTTTCGTAACGCCATGAACGAAGTGGAACACTCCCCCTCTACCCCGAAGAGATTCACCTGTAAATCTCAAATTAAACGAAAATACTGTCTGCTATGATATGAGTTCATATTGAATTCAGGAATGACCGTCCTCATCATCAGATGGCTGATCAGGTGGATGAGACTTGATGTCCTGAACGTGCCAAGTGCCTTTCGACTTGTTAGTGCTGTCTACAATTTCATAGGTGACTGAAGAAAGCTTTCTTTTGATCACAAAAGGTCCATTGAAGTTTGGTGCAAACTTTGCTGTGAAGTGGTTCGTGGCATCCGACAGTGCATGATTTTTCACATAAACTGATTCACCAACTGCAAAACTAACAGGCCTACGCCTGAGATTGTATCGAACTTTAGACTTTGAGTGTGCAGTGTCCAGACGTTTTCGAACATCATCATAAATATTTTTAAATTCCTCCACAGCTCTTCTTGAGGTAGGCACGCTATCTGCTTCAACCAGAGGATGATCATAATCATTGCCACTAGACTTATGCTCACGTCCAAAATTGATAAAGAAAGGTGTTAACCCAGTAGCCTCATGAACGGAAGTTCTGATAGCACAGCCAACCTTTGGCAATAACTCAGCCCATGTTCTGTGATTTTCCTCCACATAGCATGACAGCATAGACTCTAAAACTCGATTCACCCTCTCAA
Source organism: Phaedon cochleariae (assembly GCA_918026855.4). NCBI lineage: Eukaryota > Metazoa > Arthropoda > Insecta > Coleoptera > Chrysomelidae > Phaedon > Phaedon cochleariae. Next base: position 15,782,515 of record OU896722.1, on the reverse strand, counting down.
CTGGATTCGCTTGTGGATGGTACAATGGTGTGAATCGGATGTGGACATGATAATCCTGGCACACCTTTCTGAAGAGATTAGATTGAAATTGTACCCCATTATCACAAATCAGAATTTGTGGACAACTAAACATCAAAAAGATATGTTCCTCAGTTATTCGAGTCACTGCTGCAGCTGTAGCCAATCTCAGAGGGAAAAATAAGGAAAATTTACTAAAAGTATCAGTAACCACATAGATGAACTTGTAACCTTCTTTTGTGCGAGGCAACGGTCCAACAAGATCTACAGAGATCATTTGCCAATGAACAGTTGGCTCTGGGTGTTTTCCAAGCAAACCAGCTGGACGTTTCAATTCTGGCTTATGACGTATACAAGTCTGGCACCTCTTTACATAAGCAGCAACATCCGCTCGCATTTTAGGCCAAAAGTACCGTTGTTCCAACCTCTTATATGTTTTAAAAACGCCAGCATGACAAGCTACCAAGTTGTCATGGTTGTCACTGATAATTTTTTTCCGGCCTTCCTTTGGTATCACCTCCTTCCAATAATTTGCCGTATCTCTCAGACCAGGATACGAACAGGAAACATATTTATATAGTTTTCCATTGATAAAACGCCATTGTGGATAGTTTAATGGGCAATCTGAAACATGCTGAACCATTCGGAGATACCAGGGATCTGAAGATGGACTAGTAACATCAGAGACGTTGACAACACTGATTTCTGGTACAGCTCGCGACAATGCATCAGCTACCACGTTATCATGACCTTTACGATGGTAAATCTTGAAATTAAACTGTTTAAGGCGCAACAACCAACGTGCTATTCGACCCTTAGGTTCTCGTAGATTATGGAGCCATACTAAACTTCTCCACCTAAAACAGTACAGCTAGACATTCTCGCTCTACAGTGCTGTAATTTCGTTCCTGGCGAGTTAGTGATCGACTGACATAGCATATAACATGCTCTCCATCGTCAAAATTTTGCGACAGAACACCGCCTATACCGTATGCAGATGCATCAGTCTGGACTTGAAAAGGTCGACTAAAATCAGGACAGGTTAGTACCGGAGCTGAAGCCAATGCGTTTTTGATGCCTTGGAACGAAATTTGACAGTCATCTGACCAACACCACTTCTTTTTCTTAGAAAGAAGCGCAGTCATGGGAGCAACTAAGGTGGAAAAATTTGGTATGAACCTCCTATACCACGATGCAACACCCAGTACTCGACGAACCTCAGTGACATTTTTAGGGGGTGGGATGTTCAAAATTGACGAGACTTCTTCAGGATCGACATGGAGACCTTGACTATCTACAACATAACCTAAGTAACGTAGCTCAGGGCGACAAAAGAAACATTTCGATTCTGCGACAGTTAGTCTGGCCTTTTTGAAACGCTCAAATACCTCCTTCAGAGTTTTCAAGTGGTCTTCCAATAGAGATGAAACAATTATTACATCATCTAAATAATAAAAAACATTCGGTTCTAATTCTGGACCCAAAACTTTGTCAATTAGACATTTAAATGTGGCTGGCGCATTACAAAGACCGAATGGCATCCTTTTAAAATGATAAAGTCCGCGACCTGGTATAGTGAAAGCTGTATAGTCCCTAGACTCGGGTGCAATCAATACTTTCCAGTAGGCAGATTTAATATCCACTGAACTTGAATATTTTGCGCCTCGTAACTTGTCTAAAATTGAGGAAATGAATGGGAGTGGGTACGCGTCTTTCTTTGTAACTCTATTAAGTTGGCGATAGTCCACACAGAATCGATATTCGCCTCCTTTCTTTGGCACTAACAAAACAGGACTTGACCAAGCTGAAGAAGAAGGTTCTATTACATCCAAATCCAACATCTCTTTAACTGCTTTATCAATATGTTCTTGCATTATTGGAGATACTCTATATGCCCTTTGCTTAATTGGCTCTGAATCTGTTATGATTTTATGTTGAATCAAAGAAGTTCAACCCAATTTATCTCCTTGTTGTTTAAAGTAGGATTTAACTAGTTGATCCAATCGTGATTGCTCTTCATCACTCAAAACTTCCTCTGGAATTACTTTAGTGACAGAACTGATGGTATTGATGCACGAGGAAAGATTCGAAAATGACCAGCAGCCACGCTTCAAATCGGGAATTAAGTTCATTGCCAACCAAAAGTCAACACCCAGTATGATGGAGTGATTCAGCTCAGGAACAACCAAAATATCTGAAATCTTAACTTTACGTTATTATTTTATCGGTACAGAAATGGAGCCTAATACAACGCAATTCTGATCATTGGCAACAACGCAAGAAGTGATATTTGACTTATTTAAATTGAGACCTAAACCTTTTAACACATCCCATCCAATTTTTCCCATAACTGTATTATTTGCCCCACTATCTAACAAAGCTTTGAATTCAATCTCAGAAATTTCAACTGATAAATATGGTCGATTATCACCTTCACAGTGTGACAAAATATACGAGAGTACTGGCAAAATTGTTTGAGCATCCCTATTTTGAAATGAGTCGACTACTAATTCATCAGAGCACATCACACGACTCCTTAACGGCTCTGTTGCCCGTTTCCCGAACAGTTAGGACAAGTTTTTACTGTGACTCCAGGCCTATCGCATTTAAAGCAATGTAACTTTTTGGGTTGTGTACACCTATTCCTAATATGTCCTGACTGACCGCAGTTCCAACAGGTTGGACCTGAAGAGGGTCTAGTAGTGAGCGCAGTAGACTGAGTCGGGTTAGGCCCAAAATTCATAGGAGCAGCTTGAATGAGACTGTTTGAGTAATTCATTAAATCTGAACTATGTGGAAACAAATTATTGGTTACATCAGCAGAAAAAGTAGGATTACTGGCATTACCGTCAACATCCCTGTGATTATTAGTAAATTTATTATGTTGTTGTCCGTAATCTGGAAGAGTAGGCTGTGAAGGAGCAGCATTAATGGCTAAAGGCGAAACTGAATTTAATTCCAAAGTATTAGGTGCATTAGGAAGTGAAAAAGAATTTGATGTATGGTGCTGACTATTTTGGGTCTGTGGAAAATCAAAGTAGTTAGGATTTATCGAGGAGTCAACCGCTGCTATATGAGAATTAGGGGGTCGCTGATACTTCAGTCCAGGTTCGACTGAGTACCTAGGACTCACTAAAGGTGCTCTATAATCTTGAGCGCTCTGATTGGCCTCTTCGATTTCCCTACCTATTGAGATCAATGTTGTTAAAGTATAGACACCTTTTCCCGCAAAAGCCATTTGTAAATATGGTAGCATTCTTCCTCTAATGAAAGCAACCCTATACTCTTCATTCGGTTTAGAATTCAGTTTATCGAATAGGTTTTCCATATATGAAATATAAATGATCACACTTTCATTCGGACCTTGTGTCCTTCTCTTAAGAGTATCCCAAATTTTCTCTTCGTAATTTCGAGGTAAAAAGCTATTTCGCAATGCCAAAACAAAATCATCATATGTTCTGATGTTACTGCGCGCAAAACGGAACCAAATAGATACGTCTCCTTCTAATAATTCTGGAATTGAATCAAAAAGTTGGTTTTTGGAAATTCCTCTAGAAACTCGCATGTCCTCTAGTTTTTCTAAAAAGTCAGTGACACTACTAGCACCATTAAACTTTAGTCTCCAACGACTCACATTCACGAATCGCTGAGGAGGTACACCAGACTCGAAACTTACACGAGAAATATTCCTGCTATCATTCGTAGTATGAAAATTGACCGGTGAAAAGGGATCTACTTGAGTCGTGCCTATGGTAGCGCAACGACTACTAGGGAGGTTTAATCCAAAATCATCAACATTTTGTGCTGGACGTACGGAAGTTACATTCATGTCACGCATCATTTCTGGAATTTTGTTCGTTAAAATTGAAACATCAATGTCCTTTTCCATATCTTGATCCAAGGTTGATTTAGGCTGGGAAGATTGTGCCGCCGGAATATTGAAATTTACATGATTACCATTAGCATTAGGTGCCTTTTCACTATAACTATTGACATGTTCCTCTGCTTCGTCAAATGAAATCAGATCATCTACAAAAGAATGGCTGGTGGAACTGGCATTCGGAGGAGTATTATTATTTGTGGGAACAGTATCACTGGCTGAAGTAGTATTAGATGATTTTCTCCTAGCAGCCCTATATGCACAATCTAATGCAAGTTTTAAATTATTGGCTACGGTGGTCAATTTCAATCTTTCTATCTCATCTTCCGGTATTCTAGCTGGAAGCCTATCAATACGTTTGGAGACATGAATGAGCCGCGATTGAATTTTTTTAAATTCATTTTCGAAATTGTCCTCATCAAATGTTTGAACATCTCCTAATAATTCAGTTACTTTATTATTACAAATCAAAAGCTCATTTTTAGGATCAAACTGCATGGTGGATGTTTGTAATGAACCTTACTGTTCAGCCTGCAACGCAGCTCTCAATAGCACCCTTTTTTCCTGAACTGTTCCATTTCCTAGGCATGCACCGCGAAGCAAAAGTTCATAAGTTAGCTCATCGCTACGTAGTCTATTGATCTCCATGATAATCCTAAAATTTCTCGGTACCCCAAAAATCAGTTATAAATTCAAGTCCACGCCTGGCTCACTATAGAATAACATGATTGGAATTTCTCAGTCTCAAATCTCGGCAATAATAAATTCGAAGTCAAAATAGGCTGGTAATAAGTATGAAATAATCGAAAATGTTCGATAAGCAAAAAAAATAGTTAATAACCTCAATCAAAAATTCAAGGAAGAAAAAATTCAAGATCAAATGTCAAATTCAATTTGAAATATCAGAAAAATATAGGGAAATCAACTATAAGGGAAAATGAAAATATTTGCACATGCAAACGACAGTTTGCATACCCCCTCCCTTCCCAGAGAAGAAAAAAATAAAAAACGAACAAGGAAACAATCCCTAAAATTTGACAACACCTAGACGGATACATTCAGCACGCTGACCACCCTGTACAACAACAAACACGACCTGAAAATTCTATCTTCACCAGAGTAAACCTCTAGTAAATAAGAAAAAAAAATATATATATATATATATATATATTATCAATTGTTTGATCTATTACTGTGAACCACCTGTATGTGTACACCCTGTATATTGATATCCAATGATCAATGATAACAAATGTGAGTGTAATGGATTTTTGGAATGACCATGTATAAATTAATTTACTGTTGTGAAATATACAATCTAATAAAATCGACAAATGTTATCTTCTAATATTGTATAACTGACTTGTATATAATTTTATGACATAACCCTGTACATTTCAGTATTCAGAATTCAAGAAAAGAAAGAGAAAATCTCTTCACTAACTTTTTGATTACATTCACCCTGTACGAAGGAACTAGTGAGTGGGCATTGGATATTATAATAACCAAAATTTCACATAAGGTTTACTTTATGTATGCTCGAGAAAAAGATTTCGATGGTTAGCAAAAATAACCATTAGTGTGTGTGTTTTTGACAAAAAGTTTTGAAAAAGAAATTTATCTGAAAATTGAATACCCTGTACAATTAAATATTGACGATAGTTTGTTCTCAACAGTCTATACAGAATACACAGGTCATTAGAAGAATTGTCTGAATTGTAATCTTCTATTAATCTCTCCTTATCATCAACTCCAAGAATAAATGGTAATTTTGTCCAAACACCCTGTGGATTCAATGTTTCCGGAACAAAAGAGCGATTCACAGAATAAAATAGATTCAGAAATATACAGAATTATGTGAAATTTAAGCCAAATTGAGAAATATAAATTTTCAAAAAAAATTCACTACCACCAATTATTACTTCATAAGTCCAACATATTCACCCTATTGTGCCACTGATAAACGTTGGGCGCCACTGTTATGCCTTCAAATCTCAGGGGGTGAGTAGTAAAAAAAATGGAATAGAATTTTATTTACCCCTGAGTTTGGTTGATGAATTACCTAAGATTTATTAGGTGTTTTAAATCTTAATTGTATTGACAACAAAAAAAGTGTTTTTAGTGCCCAGTTTGATACCGTAGAAACTAGACACTGGTAGTTCAGCGGGACAAATGGGTGGGTACGTTGGGCTTAGTAAAATACTGAGTTTGATAGGGATGAATATGCGTTTAATCACAAGTAATTTCTGAAATGACAAATAATGTGCTCCAAATGATACTATAGTTGGCTCAAGATTTCCAAAGTAACTGAGTATCAATAGCGATATTACCTAAACAGTGTACAATTATTGCAACAACAAGAAATATAAATTGACTGACTGAAATCAACTCTTCAGATCAGGGTGAAATAATACAATCACTGCTCAAAATCAACTCTCTGAGACAGTATGATGATATATAGCTTATTAATCAACAAAATAACTCAATAAATCAGTATCAATGGGACAAAAGAAATAATAAGGCCTATTTTACCGCAGTGCACTTTTGGTTTACAGGGGTATATTATGTAGCTATACTGAGTGTATATTAAATCAATGACATGTTGCAATTATATTATGTTGAATGAAATTTAAAACTGATGAATTATGGTTGGTGGTAGTTTATCCCAAGTTAAATACTATCCCTGGTGGTGCATGGAACGAACTCACCAAATTATGAGCAGGTCCTGATGTGTATCATCTGGCTCTGATGTACAGGGGGATCAGGTGAAGTCAGGCAGCGTCAGGTGGTGTCTCCTGTATGTCGCCCTTCAACCACAAACAAACAGGCTTCCAAAGCAGATAAAAACGGAGCTACCGCACCAGCGCAGACTCCAGTGCAGACTCCAGTGCAGCAGTCCCAGGGAGTTGAAGGGGGCCAAATCTCGAGTGTGACGATAACCGTCGGGAGAGAAGGCTTTAGCCCGATAAAAGGAACCCTATATGGAATGACGACAATCGTGCGTTATTTTACCAACACAAGGAATGACAAGAAAATAGCAGCTGATGATTAAAGGAATATATAGTACCTTGGATGTTGTTTGGGTTCCAGAAGTGGTGATGCAGGTCGGCTCGGCCACGTGGATTTCAGCCACGAAGAATCCCTCTATACAGGCAACAGGAATCCCATCATCCCAGCGATGATAATGGATATCCCAGATTTGAGATCTTTTCCTAATTAATCCCAACACTAAGTAATGGGAAATCGAATGTTAGACAAATTCGAAATTATTCAAGAAACAGATCTCACGGCTCACTTTTGTGACCAGGCTGGTAGACTGCTGCAGACAAAATGGTGCCTATGAAGATCGAAGGGGCTGTCCTTGCCACATCTCACCGGAAGATCACCCTTTTTTGTGTATCTTCCCCTATACTCCCACACACATCAATCACCGGACGATATAAAATTATAGGCGGGAGATATCCCCGCGAACACCCTGTACATGGCATTTCTACCTCACCATGGTAGTGAAAACTATGTCGATAATATCAAGAGAGGTGTCTAGACCATCAGAAAAGAAGGAATATCATTTAATCACCATTTATTTCAAGTCAGAATATATTATTGCCAGTTATTATTGTTTGGATTTGAAACTTCAAATATTCAAACGCGGTCATGCGTAACTGAGGATCATTGTAGACCTGAATAGTGGGGCGAAATAGGTCATCATCTTCTTCCCGTGCGATGATCCTTTATCACCATGTAACATAACCCATAACGCCCATACTCACAAGGAATTAGTGCCAAATCGTCAAACAGGTACCTACCTAATGGCGAAAATACAGAGTGCCAAATCATCATAACGAGATATGGTGCTGATTGTGAGCCGTTAGAGCCCGTATTCGTGATGATAGCAAGGGAACTATGGGTCAATGTTCCATGATGACAATGTCGAAAATTCGAGAAGATGCATGCAGAGGTTCGCAGATAGTGGTCATCCGTCATTAGTGTCATCACCGTCAATAGATACTAAACGTCATCAAGCTGACAGTGACATTTTCAATAATTACAATAATTACCTAACAATGATATTTGTTCGGAAATATAACGGCAACAATAATTACAAGAATGATACTCGAAATTCAAGATGAAATTTGGCGAAATACCTGTGGACTGAATCAGTCATGTGCGACAATTCCAGGAACCAACTACCTACCTACCAAAATTTGTAAACAAAACATTCTGACCAAGAGGTATGCAATAACGATAACTAGTAGGCTAAAAATCACAATATAATTCCTTCTTAACAGCAAAAATTGAGTTAGCATCAATAACAACGAACAGAGAAATACCAATCGATAGCCAGTAGTAAACATCACAGATGAATTCAATTATGAACCAATGAAAAGGAGAGTGAAAAGTAGGTAAACAATAATGCATAGCTCTGTTTTCTGCAGTATTTCCGTAACGTCATGAACGAAGTGTGACAAACCTCAAGTTCAAACTTCAAGTCCAACCTTCAAGTTCAAGTTCTAAGTTCAACCTTCAAGTTCAACCTTCAAGTTTCACCTTCAAGTTTGAACTTCAAGTTCGACCTTCAAGTTCAACCTTCAAGTTGAACCTTCGAGTTAAACCTCCAAGTTAAACCTTCAAGTTCAACCTTCAAGATCATCCTTCGAGTTCAAACTTCGAGTTGAACCTTCAAGTTCAACCTTCGAATTCAAACTTCGAGTTCAACATTCAAGCTCAAACGTCAAGTTGAACCTTCTAGTTCAACCTTCAAGTTGAACCTTCAAGTACAACCTTCAAGTTCAACCTTCAAGTTCAACTTCAAGTTCAAACTTCAAGTCGGACCTTCCGGTTCAACCTTCGAATTCAACCTTCAAGTTCAAACTTCAATCGAAACCTTCAAGCTCAAACTTCAAGTTCAACCCTTGAGTTCAACCTTCAAGTTTTGACTTCAAGTTGAACCTTCAAGTTCAACCTTCAAGTTCAACCTTCGAACTCGAACTTCGAGTTCAACCTTCAAGTTCAACCTTCAAGTTCAAACTTCAGGTTCAACCTTTGAGTTCAACCTTCAAGTTCAAACTTCAAGTTCAACCTTCAAGTTGAACCTTCAAGTACAACCTTCAAGTTCAACATTCAACTTAAAACTTCAAGTTCAACCCACAAGTGGAACCTTCAAGTTGAACCTTCAAGTTGAACCTTCAAGTTGAACCTTCGAGTTGAACCTTCGAGTTGAACCTTCAAGTTGAACCTTCAAGTTGAACCTTCAAGTTGAACCTTCAAGTTGAACCTTCAAGTTGAACCTTCATGTTGAACCTTCAAGTTGAACCTTCAAGTTCAACCTTCAAGTTAAACTTCAAGTTCAAACTTCAAGTTCAAACTTCAAGATCTTCTTTCAAGTTCGAACATCGAGTTGAACCTTCAAGTTCAACCTTCGAGTTCAACCTTCAAGCTCAAACTCCAAATTGAACCTTCATGTTCAGAATTCACGTCCAAACTTCAAGTTCTACTTTCAAGTTGAACCTTCAAGTACAACCTCCAAGTTCAAACTTCAAGTTCAACCTTCAAGTTCAAATTTCAAGTTCAACCTTCAAGTTGAACCTTCAAATTGAATCTCCAAGTACAACCTCCAAGCTCAACCTTCGAGTTCAACCTCTATGTTCGACTGCGAGTTCAAACTTCAAGTTCAACCTCCAAGTTCAACCTTCAAGTTTAAACTCCAAGTTCAAACTTGAAGTTGAACCTTCAAGTACAACCTTCAAGTTGAGCCTTCAAGCTCAAAATCCAAGTTCAACCTTCAAGTTCAACCTTCAAGTTTTGACTTCAAGTCCAACCTCTGAGTTCAAACTTCAAGTTCATACTCCAAGTTCAACCTTCAAGTTCAAACTCCATGTTCAACCTTCGAATTCAACCTTCTAGTTCAACTTTCAAGTTTTACTTCAAGTTCAACCTTCGAGTTCAACTTTCAAGATTAACCTTCAAGTTGAACCTTCAAGTTCAGACTTCAAGTTCAACCCTAAAGTTGGAACTCCAAGTTGAACCCCCAAGTACAACCTTCAAGTTCAACCTTCAAGTTCAACCTTCAAGTTCAACCTTCAAGTTTAACTGCAAGTTCAAACTTCTACTTCAACCTTCAAGTTCAAACTTCAATATCGAACTTCAAGTTGAAACTTCAAATTCAACCTGCAAGTTCAGTATTCAACTTCATACTTCAAGTTCAACGTTCGAGTTCAAACTTCGAGTCAAATCTTCAAGTTTAACCTTCAAGTTGAACCTCCAAGTACAACCTTCAGGTGCAACCTTCAAGTTCAACTCCAAGTTCAAACTTCAAGTTCAACCTTCAAGTTCAACCTTCAAGTTCAACCTTCAAGTTCAACCTTCGAGTTCAAACTTCAAGTTCAACCCTCGAGTTCAACCTTCAAGTTCGACCTTTGAGTTCAACCTTCGAGCTCAAGCTCAAAGTTCGAACTCCAAGTTGAACCTTCAAGTTCAACCTCACGTCCAAACATCATGTTAAACCTGCAAGTACAAACTTCAAGTTCAACCATCAGGTTCGACCCTGAAGTCCGAATTTCGAGTTGAACCTTCAAGTTTCAACTTCGAGTGTAACCTTCGAGTTCAACCTTCGAGTTCAAACTTCGAGTTGAACCTTAATGTTCAACTTTCAAGGTCGACCTTCAAGTTCACACTTCAAGTTCAACCTTCGAGTTCAACTTCAAATGCAACCTCTGAGTTCAAACTTCAAGTTCAACCTTCAAGTTCAACCTTCAAATTCAAACTTCGAGTTGAACCTTCAAGTTCAACCTCCAGGTTCAAACTCCAATTTCAACATTCAAACTTGAAGTTGAACCTTCAAGTACAACCTTCAAGTTGAACCTCTAAGTCCAACTTCGAGTTCAAACTCCAAGCAGAACCTTCAAGTTAAGCCTTCAAGCTCAAAATCCAAGTTCAACCTTCAAGTTCAACCTTCTAGTTTTGACTTCAAGTCCAACCTCCAAGTTCAAACTTCAAGTTCATACTTCAAGTTCAACCTTCAAGTACAAACTTCAAGTTCAACCTTTGAGTTCATCCTTCAAGTTCAAACTTCATGTTCAACCTTCGAATTCAACCTTCTAGTTCAACTTTCAAGTTTTTCTTCAAGTTCAACCTTCGAGTTCAACTTTCAAGATTAACCTTCAAGTTCAACCTCCAAGTTCAAACTTCAAGTTCAACCCTAAAGTTGGAACTCCAAGTTGAACCCCCAAGTACAACCTTCAAGTTCAACCTTCAAGTTCAACCTTCAAGTTTAACTGCAAGTTCAAACTTCTAATTCAACCTTCAAGTTCAAACTTCAATATCGAACTTCAAGTTGAAACTTCAAATTCAACCTGCAAGTTCAGTATTCAACTTCATACTTCAAGTTCAACGTTCGAGTTCAAACTTCGAGTTAAATCTTCAAGTTTAACCTCCAAGTACAACCTTCAGGTGCAACCTTCAAGTTCAACTCCAAGTTCAAACTTCAAGTTCAACCTTCAAGTTCAACCTTCAAGTTCAACCTTCAAGTTCAACCTTCGAGTTCAAACTTCAAGTTCAACCCTCAAGTTCAACCTTCAAGTTCGACCTTTGAGTTCAACCTTCGAGCTCAAGCTCAAAGTTCGAACTCCAAGTTGAACCTTCAAGTTCAACCTCACGTCCAAACTTCAAGTTAAACCTGCAAGTACAAACTTCAAGTTCAACCTTCAGGTTCGACCCTGAAGTCCAAATTTTGAGTTGAACCTTCAAGTTTCAACTTCTAGTGTAACCTTCGAGTTCAAACTTCGAGTTGAACCTTAATGTTCAACTTTCAAGGTCGACCTTCAAGTTCAAACTTCAAGTTCAACCTTCGAGTTCAACTTCAAATGCAACCTCTGAGTTCAAACTTCAAGTTCAACCTTCAAGTTCAACCTTCAAATTCAAACTTCGAGTTGAACCTTCAAGTTCAACCTCCAGGTTCAAACTCCAATTTCAACATTCAAAATGAACCTTCAAGTACAACCTTCAAGTTCAACCTTCGAATTCAAACTTCAAGTTCAACCTTCGAGATCAAACTCCAAGTTCGAACTCCAAGTTGAACCTTCGAGTTCAACCTCACGTTCAAACTTCAAGTTGAACCTGCAAGTACAACCTTCAAGTTCAACCTTCAGGTTCAACCTTCAAGTTCTGACTTCGGGTTCAACCTCCAATTTTATCCTCCGAGTTCAAACTTCAAGTTGAACCTTCGAATTCAACCTTCAAGGTCGACCTTCAAGTTCAAACTTCAAGTTCAAGTAGAACCTTCAGATTAAACCTCACGTTCAAACTTCGAAATAAACCTGCAAGTACAACCTCCAAGTTCAACCTTCAGGTTCAACCCTAAAGTTCGAACTTCGAGTTGAACCTTCAAGTTGAACCTTCAAGTTCAACCTTCAAGTTCGACCTTCGAGTTCAAACTTCAAGTTGAACCTTCGAGGTCGACCTTCAAGTTCAAACTCCAAGTTCAACCTTCAAGTTTAACTTCAAGTTCAACCTTCAAGTTCAAACTCCAAGTTCAACCTTCAAGTTCAAACTTTGAGTTGAACCTTCAAGTTCAACCTCCACGTTCAAATTCCAATTCCAACCTCCGAAATGAACCTTCAAGTACAACCTTGGAGTTCAACATTCGAATTCAAACTTCAAGTTCAACCTACAAGTGGAACCTTCAAGTTCAACCCTTCAAGTTGAACCTTCAAGTTCAACCTTCAAGTTCAACTTCAAGTTCAAACTTCAAGTTCAATCTTCAAGATCTTCTTTCAAGTTCAAACTTCGAGTTGAACCTCCAAGTTCAATCTCCAAGTTCAAACTCCAAGTTCAACCTTCAAGCTCAAACTTCAAGTTGAACCTTCAAGTTCAACCTCCAAGTCTAACCTCCAAGTACAACCTTTGAGTTCAACCTTCAAGTTAAACTCCAAGTTCAAACTTCAAGTTCAACCTCCAAGTTCGACCTCCAAGTTCGACCTTCAAGTTCAGACTTCGAGTTCAACCTCCAAGTTCGAACTTCAAGTAGAACCTTCAAGTTGAACCTCCAAGATCAAACTCCAAGTTGAACCTTCAAGCTCAAACTTCAAGTTCAACCTTCAAGTTCAACCTTCAACTTTTAACTTCGAATTGAAACTTCGAGTTTGATCTTCAAGTTCTACTTCAAGTTCAAACTTCAAGATCTTCGTTCAAGTTCAAACTTCGAGTTGAACCTTCAAGTTCAACCTTCAAGTTCAAACTTCAAGTTCAACCTTCAACTTCAAATTGAACCTTCAAATTCAGATTTCAAGTTCAACCTTCAAGTTGAACCTTCAAATTGAACGTCCAAGTACAACCTCCAAGCTCAACCTTCGAGTTCAACCTCTATGTTTGACTGCGAGTTCAAACTTCAATTTAAACCTTCGAGTTCAAACTTCAAGTTCAACCTTCAAGTTTATTTTCAAGTTCAAATTTCAAGTTCAACCTTCAAGTTCAATTTTCAAGTTGAACATTCAAGTATAACTTCAGGTTCAAACTTCAAGTTCAACTTTCTTGTTCAACCTTCGAGTTCCAACTCCAAGTTCAACCTTCAAGTTGAACCTTCAAGTACAACCCTCAAGTCCATTCTTCAAGTTCAACCTCCAGGTTCAACCTTAGGGTTCAACCTTAAAGTTCAACCTTCAAGTTTAACCTTCAAGTTGAACCTTCAAGTTGAACCTTCAAGTAAAACCATCGAGTTCAACCATCAAGTTTAACTTCAAGTACAAACTTCAAGTTCAACCTTCAAGATCATCCTTCAAATTCTGACTTTGAGTTGAACCTTCAAGTTCAACCTTCAAGTTAAACTTTCGAGTTCAACCTTTAAGTACATCCTTCAAGTTCAAACTTAAAGTTCAAACTTCAAGTCAAATCTTCAAGTTCAACCTGCAAGTTGAACCTTCAAGTACAACCTCCAAGTTCAACCGCTAAGTCCAACTTCAAGTTCTAACTTCAAGTTCAACCTACAAGTTCAACCTTCAAGTTCAAACTTCATGTTCAAACTTTAAGTTCAACCTTCAAGTTCAGTTTTCTAGTTCATACTTCAAGTTCAACATTCAAGTTCATACTTCGAGTTAAATCATCAAGTTTAACTTTCGAGTTGAACCTCCAAGTACAACCTTTAAGTGCAACCTTCAAGTTCAAATTCAAGTTCAAATTTCAAGTTCATCCTTCAAGTTGAACCTTCAAGTTCAACCTCCAAGTTCGAACTTCAAGTTCAACCCTCAAGTTCAACCTTCAAGTTCAACCCTCAAGTTCAAACTTCAGGTTCAACCTTTGAGTTCAACCTTCAAGTTCAAACTTCGAGTTCAACCTTCGAGTTGAACCTTCAAGTACAACCTTCAAGTTCAACCTTCAAGTTGAAACTTCAAGTTCAACCTACAAGTGGAACCTTTAGTTGAACCTTCAAGTTGAACTTTCAAGTTGAACCTTTATATTCTCGATGTTTTGTGCCGTTCTCGAAATATTTCAGAAAATATGAATATCGGGATTCGGAAAAATCTCATCAAAAATATTACTTTGCCAATTTTATTCCAGAAAAGATGCAATTCTGAGTAAAAATGTCTAGAGAATTTTTTGTTGATCGTCTTGATTTCTATCGAATTTTGAGCAAAAAACATACAATTGTCGCTCACCTTTTTTTTAATGAATTTCGGGCAAAAAACAATGTCACACTTCTTTATCTCAATGAACTTAGAATTATTTCGCGTCATGACGTCGTACTAATTTTCTTGTTTGCTGTGAAACGGTGTTCGAGCTTTCTCCATGTGGTAGGCCTATGCGGAAGTCGACAATGGTGTTGGGGTATATTTCGATTTAGATTTTCGATATTTAGTGCCGTTCTCGAGATATTTGGGAAAATATGAATATCGTGATATAATGTTCGGACTTTCTTCATGTGGTAGGTCGTTGCGGACGTCGTCTTGATTCCTATCGAATTATTGGCAAAAAACATTCAATTGGCACTCCCTTTTTTTTGAATGAATTATTTCGCGTCATGACGTCGTACTAATTTTTTTGTTTTTCGTGAAACGGTGTTCAGACTTTCTTTATGTGGTAGGCCTATGCGGAAGTCGACAATGATGTTGAGGTATATTTCGATTCAGATTTTCAATATTCAGTGCCGTTCTCGAGATATTTGAGAAAATATGAATATCGGGACTTTGAAAAATTTCATCAAAAATAATACTTTTCCAATTTTTTTTTCTAGTGAATAGGCAATTTTGAGTAACAATTCATAAAGACTTTTTCGATCAGTGCCGTTCCCGAGATATTTGAGAAGATATGAAATTTCATCAAAATTAATACTTTTCCAATTTTTTTCCCAGTAAAGAGGCAATTTTGAGTAACAATTCATGAAGACTTTCTCGATGGTCGTCTTGATTTCTATCGAATTTTGGGCGACATAACATACACTTGTCTCTCACCTTTTTTATTCAATGAACTTTGAATTATTTCGCGTCATGACGTCGTACTAGATTTCTTTGTTTTTCGTGATACGGTGTTTGGACTTTCTCCATGTGGTAGGCCTTTGCGAAAGTCGACAAGGGTGTTGGAGTATTTTTCGATTTATATTCTCGATGTTTTGTGCCGTTCTCGAAATATTTGAGAAAATATGAATATCGAGATTTGAAAAAATCTCATCAAAAATATTACTTTTCCAATTTTTTTCCAGAAGAGAGACAATATTGAGTAAAATGTATAAAGAATTTTTCATTGATCGTCTTGATTTCTATAGAATTTTTGGCAAAAAACATACAATTTCCGCTCACCTTTTATTTTTTTAATGAAGTCAGAATTAATTCGCGTCATGACGTCGTACATTTTTCTTTGTTGTTCGTGATATACTGTTCGGACTTTCTCTATGTGGTAGGTCGTTGCGAAAGTCGACAGGAGTGTTGGGGTATTTTTCGATTCAGATATTCGATATTTTGTGCCGTTCTCGAGATATTTGAGGAATTATGAGTATCGGGACTTGAAAAAATTTCATCAGAAATAATACTTTTCAAATTTTCCTCTTCCAGTAAGATGGCAATTTTGAGTACCAATGTATAGAGACTTCCACGTTGGTCGTCTTGATTTCTATCGAATTTCGGGCAAAAAACATACACTTGTGACTCAGTTCTTTTTTTCAATGAACTTAGAATTATTTTGCGTCATGACGTCGTACTGATTTTTTTGTTTTTCGTGATACGTTGTTCGGACTTGCTCCATGTGGTAGGCCTTTGCGGAAGTTGACAGGGGCGTTGGTGTGTTCCTTGATTTAGATTGCCGATATTTAGTGCCGTTCTCGAGATATTTGAGAAAATTTGAATATCGGGACTTTGAAGAATTTCATCAAAAATAAAACTTTTCCAATTTTTTTCCAGTAAAGAGGCAATTTTGAGTAACGAATAATGAAAACTTCTTCGTTAGTCGTCTGGATTTCTATCGAATTTTAGGCAGAAAACATGCAATTGTCACTCTCCTTTTTCCTTCAATGAACTAAGAATTATTTCGCGTCATGACGTCGTACTATTTTTTTTGTTTTTCGTGAAATGGTGTTCAGACTTTCTCCATGTGGTAGGCCTATACGGAAGTCGACAATGATGTTGAGGTATATTTCGATTTGAATTTTCAATATTCAGTGCCGTTCTCGAGATATTTGAGGAAATATGAATATCGGGAAAAATTTCATCAAAAATAATACTTTTCCAATTTTTTTCTCCAGTGAAGAGGCAATTTTGAGTAACAATTCCTGAATACTTTTTCGATGGTCGTCTTGATTTCTATCGAATTTTGGGCGACAAAACATACACTTGTCTCTCACCATTTTTATTCAATGAACTTAGAATTATTTCGCGTCATGACGTCGTACTGATTTTTTTGTTTTTCGTGATACGGTGTTCGGACTCTTTTTATGTGGTGAGCCTTTGGGAAAGTCGACAGGGGCGTTGGTGTTTTCTTTGATTCAGATTTCTGATATTCAGTGCCGTTCTCGAGATATTTGAGAAAATATGAGTATCGGGACTGAAATATTTCATAAAAAATGATACTTTTCCAATTTTTTTTCTAGTGAAGAGGCAATTTTGAGTATTGATTCAGGAGGACTGTTTCGATGGTTGTCTTGATTTCTATCAAATTCTGGGCTAAAAACATACAATTGTCACTCACCTTTTTTTATTCAATGAACTAAGAATTATTTCGCGTCATGACGTCGTACTAATTTTTTTGTTCTTCGTGAAACGGTGTTCAGACTTTCTCCATGTGGTAGGCCTATGCGGAAGTCGACAATGATGTTGAGATATATTTCGATTTAGATTGTCGATATTTAGTGCCGTTCTAGAGATATTTGAGATAATATGAATATCAGGACTTCGAAGAATTTCATCAAAATTAATACTTTTGGGGTATATTTCGATTCAGATTTTCGATATTTGGTGCCGTTCTCGAGATATTTGAGAAAATATGAATATCGGGACTGAAAAATTTCATCAAAAATAATACTTTTCCAATTTTTTTTTTCAGTGAAGAGGCAATTTTGAGTAACAATTTATGAAGACTTTTTCGTTAGTCGTCTTGATTTCTATCGAATTTTGGGCTACAAAACATACACTTGTCACTCACCTTTTCCATTCAATGAACTTTGAATTTGTAACGGTTCACTTTGTGACCCTTATACGTACCAACTCACCACAACTTTATTTACACGTTATTTTTCGGGATGCAGTGTATTCGACATCACAATCGCCGAGAATCATTCCGGAAATCACTCTGTAACACGACACAGCAAATATTCAAAAAATAATGAACCAGTCTTGAACGTTCACTCCGCCTGTTCGCTCGCTATTATTATTCCTGCGGTTAGGTTTCGTTCGATGATGTGCTTTCATGTTTATATTAGTCCTAGTATTCCTCAGGGATAAATAAACAAATAATATCTTGTGTCAAAATATTTTCCTTTTGAGGTTACTATATGCTTCTTTCTATTTTTCTATCAGATTTGTTTTCTGTCTTCGGTAGGTACTTAATTTCGCTAGTACTACGATTAATTTAACATTGCCTCTACCGAAATCTACAAAGTAAATATTGTCGGACTACTTCACACCACACTCAACGGCCTTGGTGGGTTGTTTTTGCTGTTGCAATGTTCTGTGAACGAGCGTAGTAAGGTGTGATCTGGTCTTGAAAAGATTCAAGAAGAGAGAATTGTTTCTTGCTTGAGTCCAATACCTCGCTCTCTCTCTCGAATGGCTCTGAGCTGAAAGGCTGCACGAAATTCCGCTTCAGAGAATTTTTCATTTAATATGAAACCGAATATTATCATGAAGGCCGATCAACACCTATAGGCAAGTAATAAAATTACTACGATTTGTTTTGATATTTGAACCAACAGAAATACACAAACAAGAAAGCATATTCATCAACCCAAACCTTTGCAGGCCTTCTCCTTCCACCACCTTCTACCTTTTGGTAATCCCATCGCCATCTTGGGAAGCCGCTATAATGGAAACCTGATAGTTGCGTCACACTTTTGATAATGGATAATTATTTTCTTCCACTATTATTGCATATGGGGCAATAAATACTCCAAGGTTCCTCCGAATATTGTATTTTCGAGATGGATGCCATGTTAAAAACACTACCCAAAACCTGTTTACAAAATCTTGTGTGACATGGATGAGCTACTGTAAGTAGATTTCACACAATATTTCTTGATCGCAGACGTGATGAGAAGATGAACCTCAACGTTATATTATCACTACTTCAAATTACATATTTACTATGATAACACTATCCTCATTCTAGTATAGATGAAGGGGTAGAGTTTAACATTTTTCATTATTTTTTGTATTACAATATTCTTCCTTTTGTAAGGAGGGATCTATCAGCGCTGATAAATCATTCCCAGGATCCTTAATCATCATTACTTCCGAAAGTCCATCAAAACAGTGTGTAAAAGCTTCAAATTTCAATATCTCCCATTTAAAGCCACAGTGAGGCCTTTAAATTAAGAGTTTAGGATCTAATTAAGTAATCTCTACTATTAGTGATACTAACAACTCCTGACTAAATGCAGTCTGATATTGTGAATTCGTAAATTCGAAACTGCTGCTGATATTATAGATTTACTAACAGGTAATCTCACTATAAGTTTGTTGTTTAATCTTCAACAAGATATATTACACTAGGAAAATAGGTCTATTTTGCATGTTGAATGAAAAGTTATCACTATCATTGATTATGAAGAGGTTTTGAGAAATCCTGTGTATGAATATTTTTGTTTTGTCCTCACCCTATATTTCCCAGTATATACTGAGTGGCGCCCAAAATTTACTCATTTGTGAAATTGCATAAAATAATTTATTTTCCAACTTTTTGTGAACCCACACCAGTGCTCTACCACATTTTGACTGCCGGGTTGTGAGACCTTAGTTTCTCTTATGTGAAATTACGTCACAAATTATTTCGCGTCATGACGTCATACTAATTTTTTCGTTTTTCGTGATACGCTGTTCGAACTTTCACCATGCCTTTGCGAAAAGTCCTTTGCGAAAGTCGATAAGGGTGTTGGAGTATTTTTCGATTAATATTCTCGATGTTTGGTGCCGTTCTCGAAAAATTTCAGAAAATATGAATATCGGGACTTGAAAAAAATCTCATCAAAAACATTACTTTTCCAACTTCTTTCCAGAAAAGAGGCAATTTTGAGTAAAAATGTATAGAGCATTTTTCGATGATAGTCTTGATTTGTATAGAATTTTTGGCAGAAAACATACAATTGTCGCTCACCTTTTTCTTCAATGAAGTCAGAATTAATTCGTGTCATGACGTCGTACATTTTTCTATGTTGTTCGTGATATAATATTCGGACTTCCTCCATGTGGTAGGTCGTTGCGAAAGTCGACAGGAGTGTTGGGGTAGTTTTTGATTCAGATATTCGATATTTTGTGCTGTTCTCGAGATATTTGAGGAATTATGAGTATCGGGACTTGAAACAATTTCATCATGAATAATACTTCTCCTATTGTTCTCTTCCAGTGAAGAGGCAATTTTGAGTACCAATGTATAGAGACTTTTTCGTTGGTCGTCTTGATTTCTATCGAATTTCGGGCGAAAAACTTACAATTGTCACTCACCTCTTTTTATTTTTCATCAAAAATAATACTGTTTCAACTTTTTTCTCCAGTAAAGAGGCAATTTTGAGTACAATTTATGCAGACTTTTTTGTTGGTCATCATGATTTTTATCGAATTTTGGGCGACAAAACATACACTTGTCTCTCACCTTCTTAATTCAATGAACATTGAATTATTTCGCGTCATGACGCCGTACTAATTTTTTTGTTCCTCGTGATACGGTGTTTGGATTTCCTCCATGTAGTAGGCCTTCGCAAAAGTCGACAAGGGTGTTAAAGTATTTTTCGATTTATATTCTCGATGTTTTGTGCCGTTCTCGAAATATTTCAGAGAATATGAATATCGGGATTTGAAAGAATCCCATCAAAAATATTACTTCCCCAATTTTTTTCCAGAAAAGAAGCAATTTTTAGTACAAATGTATAGAGAATTTTTTGTTGATCGTCTTGATTTCTATAGAATTTCTGGCAAAAAACATACAATTATTGCTCACCTTTTTTTTCTTAATGAAGTCAGGATTAATTCGCGTCATGACGTCGTACATTTTTCTTTGTTGTTCGTGATATAATATTCGGACTTTCTCCATGTGGTAGGTCGTTGCGAAAGTCGACAGTAGTGTTGGGGTATTTTTCGATTCAGATATTCGATATTCTGTGCCTATCTCGAGATATTTGAGGAATTATGAGTATCGGGACTTGAAAAAATTTCATCAGGAATAATACTTTTCAAATTTTTCTCTTCCAGTAAAGAGGCAATTTTGAGTACCAATGTATAGAGACTTTTTCGTTAGTCGTCTTGATTTCTATCAAATTTAGGGCGGAAAACATACACTCGTGACTCACTCCTTTTTTTCAATGAACTTAGAATTATTTCGCGTCATGACGTCGTACTGATTTTTTTGTTTTTCGTGATACGGTGTTCGGACTTGCTCCATGTGGTAGGCCTTTGCGAAAGTCGACAGGGGCGTTGGTGTGTTATTTGATTTAGATTCCCGATATTTAGTGCCGTTCTCGAGATATTTGAGAAAATATGAATATCGGGACTTGAAAAAATTTCATCAAAAATAATATTTTCCCAATTTTTTTTCCAGTAAAGAGGCAATTTTGAGTAACAATTTATGAAGACTTTTTTGATGGTTGTTGTCGTTGGTTGTCTTGATTTCTATCGAATTTTGGGCGACAAATCATACACTTGTCTCTCACCTCTTTCATTCAATGAACTTTGAATTATTTCGCGTCATGACGTCGTACTAATTTTTTGGTTTTTCGTGATACGGTGTTTGGACTTTCTCCATGTAGTAGGCCTTTGCGAAAGTCGACAAGGGTGTTGGACTATTTTTCGATTTAAATTCTCGATGTTTTGTGCCGTTCTCGAGATATTTCAGAAAATATGAATATCGAAATTTCAAAAAATCTCATCAAAAATATTACTTTTCCAATTTTTTTCCAGAAAAGAGACGATATTGAGTAAAAATGTATAGAGAATTTTTCGTTGATCGTCTTGATTTCTATAGAATTTTTGGCAAAAAACATACAATTTTCGCTCATCTTTTATTTCTTTAATGAAGTCAGAATTAATTCGCGTCATGACGTCGTACATTTTTCTTTGTTGTTCGTGATATAATGTTCGGACTTTCTCTATGTGGTAGGCCTTTGCGAAAGTCGATAGGGACGTTGGTGCGTTCTTTGATTCAAATTTCCGATATTTAGTGCCGTTCTCGAGATATTTGAGAAAATCAAAATCAAAACTATAACTTCTGCAACTTTTTTCCAGAGAAGGGGCAATTTCGAGTAAAAATGTATAGAGCATTTTCCGATGATCGTCTTGATTTGTATAGAATTTTTGGCAAAAAACATACAATTGTCGCTTATCTTTTTTTTAATGAAGTCAGAATTAATTCGGGTCATGACGTCGTATATTTTTCCAGTAAAGAGGCAATTTTGAGTAACAATTCATGAGGACTTTTTCGATGGTCGTCTTGATTTCTATCGAATTTCGGGCGAAAAAACACACACTTATCTCTCTCCTTTTTTATTCAATGAACTCTGAATTTTTTCGCGTCATGACTTCGTACTAATTTTTTTGTTTTTCGTGATAAGGTGTTCGAACTTTCACCATGAAGTAGGCCTGCGCGAAAGTCGATAAGGGCGTTGGAGTATTTTTCGATTTATATTCTCGATGTTTTGTGCCGTTCTCGAAATATTTCAGAAAATATGAATATCGGGACTTGAAAAAATCTCATCAAAAATATTACTTTCGCAACTCTTCTCCAGAAAAGCGGCAATTTTGAGTGAAAATGTATAAAGCATTTTCCGATGATCGTCTTGATTTGTATAGAATTTTTGACAGAAAACAAACAATTGTCGCTCACCTTTTTTTTTAATGAAGTCAGAATTGATTCGCGTCATGACGTCGTACATTTTTCTTTGTTGTTCGTGATATAATATTCGGATTTTCTCCGGGATTAAAAAAAAAATTCATCAAAAATGATACTTTTCCAATTTTTCCTCCCAGTAAAGAGGCAATTTTGAGTAATAATGTAAAGAGACTTCTTCGTTGGTCGTCTTGATTTCCATCGAATTTCGGGAAAAAAACATACACTTGTCCCTCACTTCTTTTTTTCAATGAACTTATAATTATTTCGCGTCATGACATCGTACTGATTTCTTTATTTTTCGTGATACGGTGTTCGGACTTTCTTCATGTGGTAGGCCTATGCGGAAGTCGACAATGGTGTTGGGGTATATTTTGATTTAGATTTTCGATATTCAGTGCCGTTCTCGAGATATTTGAGAAAATATGAATATCAGGACTTACTTTTCCAATTTTTTTTTTTTCAGTAAAGAGGCAATTCTGAGTAACAATTCATGAAGACTGTTTCGTTGGTTGTCTTGATTTCTATCGAATTTTGGGCGAAAAACATACAATTGTTGTTGGAAATCCTGATTGAGTTCATACGACGTAGTCTGCATTCAAGAGATCCGACACTCTGTATCTTGACATGAATGATTAATGTCATATGAAAAAAAATCGTAATTGTGTCAGTTCATTCTGTCTCCTAATAATAATCTTTGTACTCCATTAGTATTGTAGTATTCTTAATCCAAACATACGTAGTTCAGTTATAACCTGAGAACCTTCCACCTTTTCATCTCTAAAAGTTTACGGGCCCAGAACACCAGTAGGAATAAAGAGATAGTGTTGTTCCAGTATAATTGACGGGAAACATGAATCGTAAAGTGAGAAACAAAGATGAATACAGGAAACATGTCCAGAATTGAAACGCTCTCTAAAGAAAATTATGACACGTGGAAAATGCAAATGGAAGCTCTACTAATCAAGAACGATGCGTGGTCATATGTGAATGGAGAGTGAAAGAAGCCTGTTTTGGTTGGAAATAACCCGGATATTGAAGTAGCACTAGATCTTTGGATCGAGAACGATGGCAAGGCTAAGGCAGATATAATACTTTCAATTAGTCCTTCGGAGTTGAAAAAGATCAAGGGATGTTCAAGTTCACACGATGTTTGGTTGAAATTGAGAAGTATTTATCAATCGAAAGGTCCAGCCAGAAAAGCCACGTTGTTAAAACAGTTAACACTCCAACATATGGGAGAAGGGAACGACGTACGTGAACATGAGAATAAATTCTTAGACGCAGTTGACAAGTTGAATGAGCTTGAAGTTGAAATAAATCCCGATTTGCTTGCTATAAAGCAACTATATAGTTTACCAGCCAGTTTCGAAAATTTTTGTTGTGCGATTGAATCCCGAGATGAATTGCCGTCCCCTGAAATACTTCGTGTAAAAATAATCGAAGAAAATGACGCCCGACAGAGCGAGGCAAGGAGTATCAATCAGAACGCATTGATTGCGAATAGGAAATTTGGTATCTGGAGACGCTATAAAGGTGAAAAATCAGAACAGCTTGAAAGTAGTGCAAGTTCCAGCGCGAACGGGAAAGGTCCATTCAGATTCCGTTGCCACAAATGTAAAAAACATGGACATAAGGCGATTGAATATCAAAAGAAGAAGATTGATCCAACTGTAAAATTAGCTGGAAATGTATGTTTCCAAGTTAATTCGATCAATAAAAATCATGAATGGTGTTTGGATAGTGGGGCAACATCACATTTATGCAGAGATATTGAGAAATTTTCAGAAATAATTAGAACTGAACATGGAAAATTGAACCTAGCCAGCGATGCTTCGACTGATATAAAAGCAACTGGAACAGTTTCATTTGGGATCAATGTGTTTGGTGAGAACAAAAATATTTTCCTGAATAATACTCTGTATGTACCAGAATTACGAACTAATTTATTGTCTATTGAAAAAATAACACAGAATGGTTATGAAGTTTTATTCACAAACGATAATGCATTGGTATTCGGAAGTGATGGAAATGTCAAACTTGTAGCAGATCGAAGAGGAGATTCATTCTATGTTCGTGAGGAAGAATTGGAGATTTCGAATCAGACTGTCACATCTGATTCTGCATTCAGAACAGGGAATTCATCACAGAACATTGAATCATGACATCGTCGTCTTGGACATTTGAATTCCAAAGATTTGATTGAAGCATTCAAGAAAGAATCAATCAGTGGTCTGGAACTTGGCCAATTCGATAGAAATTTAGAATGCAGTGTCTGTTTACATGGAAAGATGACAAGAACCACATTCCCTAAGAAGTCTGATAGAGAAACAGAAATGCTTCAAATTATTCACACTGACATCTGTGGGCCTATGAGAGTTGAGTCTATTGGTAAAGCAAAATACTTTGTAGAATTCATTGACTACTCTAGATGGTGTGAAGTACGCTTTCTCAAGTCTAAAGATGAAGTTTTTCAAGCAACTCACGATTTTATTGCACTTGTTGGAAAACAGATGGGGAAGAAAATCAGATGTTTTCAGTCTGATGATGGGGCTGAATACACCAGTAAGAAATTTGATAGTATGCTCGGAAGTCATGGGATCACTATAAGATTAACCATTCTGTACAATCCCGAACAAAATGGTATCGCCGAGAAAAAAAATCGTTCACTTGTTGAAACTGCAAGATGTCTTCTGATGCAATACGCTTATCTTCATCATTTTGGGCGGAAGCTGTCAATACTGCCAATTATATTCGTAATCGTTGTCCAACAAAGAGCCTGAAATGGAAAAACCCCGTTTGGTCTGGAAAGAAACCTGATCTTAGTCACTTCAAGGAATTTGGTTGCCGTATATTTTGCCTCAATAGAGCACCAAGTAAAGGCAAATTTGATTCCAGATGTAAAGAGGGAGTTTTCCTAGGGTATTCAGAACAATGCAAAGGCTATAGGGTATGGATAACAAACGAAAGAAGAATTGAAATAACTAGAGATGTGAAATTCTCAGAAAGTTCAAGAAACCTTACTCACTGTGGAGGTATTATTCAGAATAATATTCAGGAATCACCTTGGGAACCATTCGATAATACTCGTACCGTTTGTATAGAAATCAAACCATTAGAAAGTATATAACATGAACAAGTACAACAGAGGAACATTTGTGGAGAAGAAGTTCATGAAGAAGTACCCGAGCATGCACCTGGAGAACTATCTAAGGATATACCTGAAGAAGTACCTGATGATACACCAGAAGAAATATCTGGAGGAGAAGTTATTCACAGAATAGCACGTGGAAGACCTAGACTAGTGAGAACTGGTTCAAGAAGAAGACCTCGAAAAATTTACCAAATTGTAGAGGAACGAGCTGGGAATGTGGAAGAACAAGAATACGCATTTTTATCAGAAGTTCTCATGAAGCAAGCATTATCTAGTCCAGACGCCCAAAAATGGTACGAAGCTATTGCTGCTGAAGTAAAGTCCCTCATAAAAAATGAAACCTGGCAAATGGTAAATCGTCCTAGAAACCAAGAGGTGATAGGAAGCCGTATGATCTTGAGAAATGAATATAATGCCGATGGTACTCTTGAGAGGAGAAAATAAAGACTAGTTGCGCAGGGATTTAATCAGCAACCAGGAATACATTTCAATCAAACGTTTGCACCAGTAGCACGAATGCAACAATGGTGTTGGGGTATATTCCGATTTAGATTTTCGATATTTAGTGCCGTTCTCGAGATATTTGAGAAAATATGAATATCAGGACTTGAGTAGTGTACCTACGTTACCATCAGCTCAAGATGGCCGCCGCCGGAAGTGACGTCACAACCGTTCTTGTGGTGAAAGGTGTTGGCTGCACGGGTGACAAGATGGCCGCCGCCGGAAGTGACACGTGACAAGTGACAGATGACAAGTGACAGATGACAAGTGACAGATGACAAGTGACAGATGACAAGTGACAGATGACAAGTGACAGATGACAAGTGGCAGATGACAAGTGACAGATGACAAGTGACAGATGACAAGTGACAGATGACAAGTGACATATGACAAGTGACAGATGGCATAGCACACAAAAAGAGTGACAGATGTCATAGAACACAAAGAGTGACAGGTGACAGCCGACGAGTGACAGATGACAGACAAGTGACAGATGACATGGAACACAAGGAATGACACGTGCAAGTACTCTGAACTTAGCCCCCTAGCCTCCGGACTCTGGACCTCATGGGCGTGTCCTAGGACATTCTTCTTCTTATTTTTGAAAGGTGGTGGATGACGTTACAATCTAGTGACTTTGCCCACCAGATTTAGGTTGGTATTACTACAATTGGTAGCACTTTGTTTCAAGGTCACCCGATATGCATGTTGCAGGTGGTCGATGAGTCATCCTTATCTCGACTTCATAGAACAATGCCTCCTTTGTTTGCCATATGTTATCTTGACTTCCTCTAGAACAATGCCGCCTTTGTTCTTTCTACGCCACAGCGTTTCTTGGAATTCCGGCTATTGGGAAATTGCGACGCAATATTATACGAGAACAATGCCGCCTTTGTTTGCAGGTGTCCGATTACGTAACAACCTCATCCGATTGCATCATCCTTATCTGTGAGAGAACAATGGACCCATTGTTCTGACGCAGGTGGTCGATGAGTCATTCAATAATGCTAGCTTGGGGACATCCTGAAAGAGTACCTCTATCTACTTCCTGTCGCCACTGACTGTCAGCGTTTCTGGGAATTTCGTCGAGTCAGCTATTGGGAACTTTGCCTCAAAAACAATACCTCCGTTGTTTGCAGGTGGTCGATGACGTCACAACCTCAAGCCCTATATAAGGCGGTCAGAACGTTCGTAGGCGTCATTCCATGCTGAACTTTGACACTGGTCGGTCGATCTGTTCCTTTCTGTTCGGTTGCTCCTGTCTGTTCGGTTGCTCCTGTCTGTTTTATTATATTGTGTGTGGGTTGTGCCAGCTGATCATAAAAGGTGAGTTCTTTATTTATTACGTTTCAAGGCCATGTGGTCGACCCTATTTGTGACTAGTGATCATTCTACCCAA
The DNA here is from genome assembly GCA_918026855.4 of Phaedon cochleariae. Taxonomy (NCBI): domain Eukaryota; kingdom Metazoa; phylum Arthropoda; class Insecta; order Coleoptera; family Chrysomelidae; genus Phaedon; species Phaedon cochleariae. The sequence goes on along the minus strand of OU896722.1, from coordinate 15,755,056 downwards.
TACTAGCAGTGTAAGAATATTTTAATTCTCATCAGATGGATGTTTCAGCTATTAACGCTCAAGCTGCTGCCTTCAAACCAACTGTAGCACTAAGTAGCTTGCCCATCAACCAGCCCCACCCCATTGAAAATATCAGGGTGGTCCAGACACGGTTTGGGGAGGCTATCGTGGTGGAACTCGAGGCATCTAGCGTTTTTCTGCCAAGGAGGGTAGTTGGCATCTTCAAGCCTCAGCTTCCGGCTCTCACCCCAGGCAAATACAGCCTGATTCACAAGAGGAGTGACACCGGACCTGCAGTCCTCTTTGAGTTTACTGAAAATTAGTGGTGAGTAAAATATTATTTTCTGTTTGATATTTCTCGCAACATGAATGTCAATAGTATTGCTTCTACTAGTGATGCCGTTGTTGAGGAATGTAGAAGGAAAGTGGAAATCTTAAGAAAGAAGAAGAACATATCTGCAGAAGAGAGACTGTTATGGAATAGGCAAATAGCGACGCATATAAGGGAATTCAATAGGGCAATCAGGGGGACCAAGTCGACAGCAGGGGTTTTGAGAAAATTAAAAACAAATGTGGGGCATTTGAAACGTTTTCAAAGTTTGATTAGGAAGAAGAATCATATTGGGGCGGGACTTGGCAATCGTAAAAATAGAGTTACATGGAGACTTGTTCAATCTGTTTTTGAGAGTAGAGTAAGGACGGGTATCATAATCAATTTAAGTCATAAGGAGTTGATGCAATTCTTGCAGGACGCATCGCACATTTTCAAAATTCAAATCAGAAAAATATTGAGAGAATTAACCATGCTCAAAGTCAACACCACCTTCTGTGGTGAGTTTATCAAGAAATCGGATGACGCGGAGATTATTGAATTCAAATATTTCAATACAAAGAATGCTACAATGGATGAGGGAACGGATTTAGATTGTTGGTTCACGGAGAATGTGATTGATACCATAGTGAATAAACTTTCGGAATTCCAGGAGAAGGGTAGTGGCTGGGCCTTGAGAGAAATTGTTTCGTTGGAAGTAAATATCAATAAATTAGAAATTGGCAATGGTTCATCATTCATTGCACTACCTGAACAAATTTCCAAAAAGCGTGCCTGCATCAATGTGAAAAATACTGATGAGGCATGCTTCTTCTGGAGCATCGTGAGCGCTTTACATCCTGCTAACCGTAATGTAGACAGGCCCAGCTCGTATCCTCATTACAGCCAAGTTTTAAATACCGCAGGCTTGGATGTACCCATCACTCTCAACAATATCCCTAAATTTGAAAAACTCAATGATATTTCGGTGAACGTTTACGCCTTGGAACTGATTCATGTTAGAAAGACAGAGTATTTTGAAGTAGTACCCGTAAAACTCACGAAACTTAAGCAGCCTAGACATGTCAATCTACTTCTCATTCAAAGTGAATATTTTCCCAAGCCTAACAATCATGATGTCTTGCCTGAAGATGATTACGACGAAGACCTCAGGTATCATTATTGTTGGATTAAAGACATGTCCAGGCTGCTTTCTTCACAACTCAGTAAGAATAAATCAAAAAAGCATTTCTGTGATAGATGTTTAAATTATTTCTCAAGTGAACCAAAATTGGCAGATCACAGTGTTGTATGCGAAAATGTCAATGAATGCAAAATTTCATTCCCCAAATACGATTCAGTTGTTTTCAAAAATCATATATATAAACAAAAGGCCGAATTCATCATCTACGGTGATTTTGAATCGGTTTTGGAGCACTGTGATGACAAAATTTCTCAAAAAATGGCAAAATATCAAAAACACACAGCCTTCAGCGCAGGGTACTATTTCAAATGCTCGTACGATGATAGCTTGTCCTATTACAAGAGTCATCGAGGTCCTGATTGTATGGATTGGTTTGCCACAGAAATGGCAGATGTCGCGAAATTTGTACAGTCTAAAATCAAAGACATTGTTCCTCTGACTCATTTCCCAGATAAGGTTGGTGTAACACACTGCCATATCTGTGAAAAGGCGTTTCCGTGCACTGATATCATTGTGAAAGACCACCATCATTCCACTGGCGCCTTCAGAGGGTGGGCGCATCAATCTTGTAATTTGGGGTACCGCAAGTCCTTCGTAGTGCCCATAGTGTTCCACAATTTTTCCGGATATGATTCTCATTTCCTTCTGAGAGAGATTGCTAAACGTGGACAGGTGAGCGTACTTCCGATAAATATGGGGAAATACATTTCTTTCAACCAACACAACTCTGAAACCGGTATTAAATTTAGATTCATCGACTCCTTGAGATTCCTGGGTGCCGGTTTAGACGAATTGGCATCCAATTTAACGAAGGATAGCTTCCAGAATTTGAGAAGAGAATTCAACCAATTAGACGCATTTAAATTCGATCTACTCACAAAGAAAGGTGTTTTTCCATATGACCACATCAATAGTCCGAGCAAATTAGACGAAACTGAACTTCCACCCATTGAGAACTCTTATAATAAATTGAACGATGAACATATCGATGATGTGAAGTACGCTCATGCTCAAAACGTATGGCAACAATTTGAATGTCAAAATTTAGGTGAATACTCGGATTTATACATGAAAACAGATATACTTCTTCTGGCAGATGTTTTCGAACAATTCAGAGAAGCTGCTTTGAGGACTTATACCTTAGATCCGGCTTGGTATCACACCCTTCCAGGTTATACGTGGGATTGCATGCTGAAGTACACAAAATGTTCCTTACAAATTTTAAAAGATGTTGACATGCTGATGTTTGTCGAAAAGGCGATAAGAGGCGGTATTTCGGTTTGTTGTAACCGCTATTCTGAAGCCAACCATAAGTACACTTCAACATACGATCCTACGAAACCACCAAAGCATCTTCTCTACTTGGACGTTAACAATCTATATGGATGGGCAATGTCAAAGCCCCTCCCTTATGGAGGGTTTGAATGGACTGATGCCAATATTGACGTCACATTGATTCCTGACGATGCGCCAGAAGGATATATCTTACAAGTAGATTTGGAATATCCGGAAAACTTGCACGATCTACATAAAGACTTTCCGTTCTGTGCCGAACACCGCAAGCCACCTGGTTCCAAGTTGGCAAAATTGATGACCACGTTACACCATAAAAAGGAATACATCATCCATTATGTTAATTTGAAACAAGCTCTGGCAAATGGCTTAAAGCTCACCAAAATTCACAGAGTAGCGAAATTCAAACAGTCCACGTGGTTGAAGCCCTACATTGATCTGAATACTGGATTGAGGGCTGCAGCCACCAACACATTAGAAAAAAACCTATATAAATTTATGAATAATGCCGTGTTTGGAAAGACGATGGAAAACATTCGTAAACATCGCGTCGTCAAATTATGTAGATCATGGAATGGACGCTATGGGGCTAAAAATATGATCGCCAGTTCAAAGTTTCGTGGCCGGACGATTTTGGGCGACGATCTGATTGCTATCGAATTGGCTAAATCTGAAATAGTCTTCAACAAACCCCTATACATAGGGATGGCTATTTTGGATTTATCCAAGACGTGCATGTATAATTTCCATTACGATTTCATGCTTCCAACAATGGGGGTGGAGAAATGTAAGTTAATGTATACAGACACCGATAGTTTCATTTACGAACTTGGCTGTGATGATGTATATGCGGAACTTATCAAAAATAACTTGTCCAAATTCGACACATCCGACTACCCTTCTGACAACCCGTATGGAATTCCGCAAGTGAATAAAAAGGTCTTGGGAATGATGAAAGATGAGGCAAATTCGAAAATAATGACACACTTTGTAGGCTCACGTTCAAAAATGTATGCCTACAAAGTGCAGGGGGGTAAAGTCACCAAAAAATTCAAAGGGGTTAAATTTAATGTGGTTAGGAATAAGATATCATTCAATGATTATGTGGCTTGCTTGAAAGACTTCAAGGAGCAGACATTCACACAGCGGACAATCCGTTCCTTCAACCATCAAGTATTCAGTATTGAACAGTCGAAAATTGCGCTAAGTCCTTATGACACCAAGAGACACCTACTTCCAAATTGTTATGACACCCTGCCTTTCGGACATTCCTCCATAGCTGACATATGATTCTTCTCCCATATACATTCCTCAACAATATCACCTTCATGTTCTGAGAAATGTCAACTGATAATATTTTACCCCCACCACTGATTTTTTCAATCTAGTTGTATATACGCTTACTATTTTTTACTCTATACACTTTATTTATTATATAATGTAGATTTTGTATTTCAGTTTTTGTATACACTATGTATTTTCCACTATGTTCAATAAAAGTTTCTTGAAAATTTGGTTGTTTCATTACAATCCAGTTCTTTTATCAAAGTCAATTTCCTGCGTCCCCAGAAACCATTTCGACGTTTGAGGATCGTAAGTTGGACCATACATCTGATCTATTTTGTCGCTGTAATCCCAATGTTCTCTGAGATATGGATGCACCATGACTGGGTATTGGTCTAGGTATTCATCGATTACATCATACGGAATACTTTGTTCTGGAGTGATATTTTCGTTCAACAGGATATCATCATCATATTCGTATTGATCATCATCATCCACAAAACTTCCGTTTCCACCCACCTCTTCCATTGGAATGAACTGCGTTTGCTGAGCCTGTTCTTCTTCTTTTTTCAGTTCAGGTGGCTCTTCTTTCTTCATACCGGTGCTGAACTGGGCTCTTGCCAGTAAATCACGATTGGCCTTTGACGTTTTCACAATTTCTTCCAATGGTTTGGATATGGGCTTGAACATTTTGTTCAGCGATTCGTCCTCCTCAGATTTACCCAGTTTCAAGGCCAAGTACTTTTTTCTGATTGTACGCGTGAGCTCTGCAATTTTCCGTTTACGTGCTGCAGCCTGATCGTCATTACGTTTGGATGGCATTCTTCTTCTGCGCATGACTTGACTTGACGACCTCATGATGTCGAATGACTACACTTTTATATATTTGTCGAAACCTTGGCGATATCTGCCGTTATGCAAATCAAAATCCTTGACAATCACTAGAGTACCATATGTGACACTCCAACATTCGGAGCACAATTTTTTAAAGACGTCAAAGCTCATGTCTGGAGAGACATGTTCATCAAACACATGCTTCAAGTTGATCTCGTCCTGTTTGAACAGCACCACCATGTTACAATTGTCTCTCAATAATTGCTTAGGAATTTTAAAGTAAGTTTGGCAAAGGTAGGCAGCATCGATATCTTTGTGTCTACACATTGAAAAATATTCTCAAATTTTTTGTTGCTCATCACACGCCACATCGTCAAATATGAAAATCGAGTTGGGTTTCGCCTCAGATGGGCTCATTATTTCATCGTTGTCTCTGTACGGAAAATATTCCACCTCCTTCACTGCATCCAACACCTCTTGAAGTAGCTGATATTTCGGTTGATACAACGACTTGGAGTACACGTAGACATTCTTGAATCTCGCGCCATTTCGATTGAAGAGTAACGATAGCATGGCGTTTGTCTTGCCACAACCACTCGGTCCACACATGATTGCTCGAAACGAGTTGGGTAATAATTTTCCATGTTTATTCGGTGTCCTTGGTGACGTGTGAAGGTCCAAATTTTCGATAGGTAGCGTCTGGTCTTGTTGAATGACTATCATCTCGTGATAGAGGTGCAAAGATTCCAATGATTGTGTACAAGGGAGAGGGTGTTTTGAATTCTCTTATAAACAAATTAACATTCGAGGTACACCTACCTGGTGGCTATCAATACTGTGGACGTGAGTACAAAAGTGAGGTTAGAGATTGAATAACTGATTTTGCGTTACAGCTGGAACCAAACTTCAGAAACGGCTTGCACGTGGTGATCCTGGCATCAATCCCTTAGACGTTGCCTGCAAACAACACGACATTGCATATTCACAGAACACGTCTTTGGAAGAACGTCATAAAGCGGATTCGGTGTTGGAGAACGCTGCCTGGGAACGTGTGAGGTCGAGAGACGCCAAGTTCGGTGAAAGAGCTGCAGCATTAGTAGTAACTTCCGGGATGAAGGTGAAACGCAAACTCGGGATGGGATGTTCTTTCAAAAAACATATCGTGGGGAAAATCGGGAAGACGTTGAAGAAGAATCCCTCGACCAATTTGAAACAGGCTGCATCGTTTGCTTTGAAAGCTGCTAGGCATGCCGTTAAACAAGCAGGTGGAAGGAAAAAAGTTGAAATACCACGAATAATTCCTTTCGATGCCAAATCCGGTGGGATTCTACCACTGCTACCAATCTTTGCTGCTCTTGGTGCACTAGGATCTCTAGCTGGAGGTGCTGGAGCAATCGCAAAGACTGTCATTGACGCTAGGAATGCGAAGAAAAAGATGGAAGAAGACCATCGACATAACAAGGCTATGGAAACTATTGGCAAAGGACTGTACTTGAGAAGAAACGCCAAAGGAGGTTTCGGCTTGTTTTTGAAAAAGCAAAAAAACTTCCGATGAAGCTACCCAATCGACCGTTGTATGATGTCGAGTTGACAAAGTATGTTAAATATTTGAGAATCCCACATTTTCGGGGTGTTTTCATGCGTGACAACTTACCAAGCAGTGGACCCCGTCAACGCGAATCTGCAATCCTAAATTTGGACGTGTCAAAGAACCAAGGCACTCATTGGGTAGCTTACAGAAAGATGAATGATGTCGTCGAGTATTTCGATTCATTCGGTAGCCTGAAGCCACCGAGAGAACTTGTCCAATATCTGGGCAAAGTCAAACTCTATTACAATAACGATCCATTCCAGAAATATAACCAAATAAACTGTGGTCATCTCTGTCTGGAGTTCCTGTACAATGGAAGCCGTTTTAGCATATCTCCACCGTGAGAAGGCGTTGCAAGACTTTTCCGCAGAAGAATTGGCACTCTTCCCCATCAACTATCTGATCCAACATGTTAGACCTTGGGAACTCTTGGATGTTTGGCATAAATTACCACAGGACTATAGGAAGAACTTTGATCTGAGAATTCGTTTCCCTTGTTACATCCACTATAATAGACCTGATGCTCGAACCCACGTTGATGGACCGGTCAGCTCACAGTTTGAATGTCATGGTTGTAATTATTTCTTGAAGTGTAGAGTTGTCTTGGAATAAATATTCATAAGTATAGCTGTGTGTCATTAGGTACGTCATGTCTCTACTGTTGACCTTGACGAGTACCACCAACCAGTTCTCTTTCACACCCTCCTCACCGATACTACTGCGCCCTCTGAAAAGCTATTACATAGCTGTACTAGGATTCCACACCTATCATTCCATACCGAATATTGATGGTGAAAAGTTCTACTACTACGAGAACGATAATCGTGAAGTGCTGAAAGAGATTCAGTTTCCAACCGGCTGTTATGAGATAGAAAATATTGAGGATTACATTCGGAGACAAATTCAAGAAGCTGATGCAGATTTCACTTTGAAGCCCAACAACAATACTTTGAAGTGTGAAATCTATAGTCGACAACATACCATCAGTTTTGAGGAAGATAACAGCTTTGGTGAGTTGTTGGGATTTTCGAAGAGGATCTTGGAACCTGGCCGAGTTCACTGTTCAGATCGCCCTGTGAACATTCTGAAAGTATCAAGCCTACATTTCGATTGCAACATCACTGAAGGGTCGTTTTATGCAGACAGGCCTGCTCACACTATATTAAGCTTCCCCATCACCGTAGATCCTGGTTACGCTATCAACGAACGTCCAAATACCCCTCTCTATTTACCTGTGAGAAGTAGCCTGAGAGACATCACTAACATTACCGTTAGAGTGCTGGATCAGGACCTAAGACCTGTTAATTTCCGAGGAGAAAAGGGCACCCTACACTTGGACTTGCAAGAACGTTAAATGGGTCTAGTAGTTGATAATAAAAGATTAACCACAAACTCCTCAGTATCAACGAGACCTCCGAAGAGACAGGAGCTCACTCCAGAAAACGTTCTCTTTCTGCAAGCAATCGGATTACGAGTGAAAAATGAACAAGCGCAAGTATATTCGTTCGGAAGAATCAACAGCACCAACATTCAACCACACAAACCCAATTTTCGATCTGTATCGTCGGCCCAGATATGATGAAACTATTCGAAAAGAAGAATATCGCTCCTACATCCCATACGTCAAATCCTTCAATAACAATGATATGGTGGAAATCAACATAAATCAAGCAGACACATTTTTTGCAATGCATGAGTCTTTGCTGGAAATCAAAGGAACGTTGAATGTGCAAGGAGCTGGAAATGTGTACTTGGCCCCCAACTGTGGAGCATTTCTATTCGATTCTTGCAGTTATGTGCAGAGTGCAAGAGAGATAGAAGTATTCAGAGATCCAGGGATCGTGAGTAGTGTGCGAGGATTCATGTGCTATAAACCTGATGATTCCAAACACTTATCCACAGCCGGATGGACGTATCCTGATAAACCGCTTTTGAATGCAATTGACAAGACATTTAGTTTGTTGATACCACTAAAGCACCTGTTCAACGTTTTCAATGACTACACCTCAATCACCTATGGAAAACAAACAATCCGACTGATTCGAGCTCGTAATGATAACGATTGCATGATAGTAAAGGAACTCCCCAATGGACCTACAACCACTACTACTACAGTTGAAGTACAAATACATAGTGTAGTGCTAAAAGTGAAGCACGTATTTCCGAACGATGAAATCAAACTACAACTGATGCAACCCATCAAAAATGATACACCTATACTGATTCCATTCAGGAAATGGGACCTCAGCCAATTGCCTGCTCTTACAAACGGCGCAAAAAGTGAAATTTGGGCAGTCAAATCGAGCGCTTCGGTGGAACGTCCTCGGTACGTTATTGTGTGCTTCCAGAAATCTAAACGTGACAATGCAGAAGCTGATGCTACCCACTTTGATAACACGAGCATAGTTAGTATCAGATTAGCCCTTAATGGTGAATATTGGCCTAATGAGAGAATGCAGCTGGATTTCGCTAAACAAGACTACACCCTTGCTCACTACAACTATACCAGGTTCTATTCTAGCTATTCACATTCGACGGAGGTTCACCCAATCTTGGATTATGGGGAATTCAAACAGCATGCATTATTTGTGATTGATTGCTCGAGGCAGGAAGAGACCATGAAATCATCGACAGTTGATATAAAGCTTGAAATCGAAGCCGATAAAGGATTCCCTGCTGACACCAAAGCCTATTGCATCATCGTACATGACTGTCTGCTAGAGTACTTCCCTCTAACGGAAGTCGTCAGAACCTTGATTTGACTATAAATACCAACTGCAAACTGCTCGAGCTCGCATTCGATCGTCAGCCGTCATGAGGATCGCACTTGTCGACATTCAAGGCTTCACTCTTGACAGTGTTTTCCACCCGAAAGAGCTGACCATTCAAATTGGCCGCCAGAGATCCAACTTCCTATTCAAACCGCCTACACCGTTTGCTACCATTAGTGGACGTGACAAGAAAACTACCCGTTATGTGGAGAAATTCGTCCATGGAATACCATATGATGCTGGTGATGTTGAATATACGGAACTGAACAACATTTTGGAAAAATATCTGTTGCATTCGGTTGAATGTATGTACGTGAGGGGCAATCAGAAAGCTGACTTTTTTAAGACGAAATGTGAAGAACTTGAAGTATTCCCAACTGTATACGATGTTGCTTTGTATGATGGAACACCCTGTTCCAGTAAAACCTACCAGCAAACTATATCGTACTGCCCCAACCACGCCAATGGAAAATATATGTGTGCCCAGCGGAACGTTGATCAACTTTACCAGTGGTTTATAAATGTAATATTACCTAAATGAAGATGTACTGTGTTTGGCACAATAAACATTATGATAAAGATGGGAGTTTTATTGAAACACCTTGTATGAGTTCCATCATTTTATTCACGATATATGTACCCAGCTTTCATTAGGCCTTTCACAATCAAAACGAACGTAGCTGCTAATGTCAAACCTAGTAATATGAACATTTTATTAAATTCATTCTGTATTCCTGTTGTGGGGGCTCCTATAGTTTGCCAGTCGGTATCCTCTTCAGATCCACCGGAAAACATCAACTTGAGTTTGAAGAAGGAATTATTCGTCTCTGGTATCTCTTTGTAGAATACTGGTAGACATCCATTGTTCACCAACTTATTTCGCATCGCTGTCCACGATGATCGATTGCAATCTTCTTTCGAGTCATTGAAACATATCGCCATGTTCTTGACATCGTTGGGAACATTTGTATACAATACGTTATTTAAAATTGCTGTCAGAACTATGAATACCACCCGTGACATTTTGAGGCTGGATGTGTCGTCTCTGCTCAACAGGCACCTCTACTGCTGGTACTCTTCCACAGCTGCTGAAAACTTTATCCCACAAACTCAGATTCTCCAATTGATTCAATACTCTGGTTTTATCTTCGTACAATGTTATGTCTTTGTTCAGCTGTCGAACCCGCTCCCCAAATTCCTCCAACTTGCTTCTGTACTCGTCCAAGGACATTGTGACACTGATTCAAAGGTCAAGTCTGAATAGTGGTAGTGGTAGCTACGCATGCGCACAGCTGATATAAGCTTTGAGACACATCCAGTATCCATGATTGAATGGCTCGTGACAACAACAAGTTTGAACATGTCTGTTGGATGACTCATCGGCCACCTGCGTCAGGACAATAGACCCATTGTTCTCACACAGATAAGGATGATGCAATCGGATGAGGTTGTTACGTAATCGGACACCTGCAAACAAAGGCGGCACTGTTCTCGTATATTGCGTCGCAATTTCCCAATAGCCGGAATTCCAAGAAACGCTGTGGCGTAGAAAGAACAAAGGCGGCATTGTTCTAGAGGAAGTCTAGATAACATATGGCAAACAAAGGCGGCATTGTTCTACGAAGTCGAGATAAGGATGACTCATCGACCACCTGCAACATGCATATCGGGATTATCGGGTGACCTTGAAACAAAGTGTTACCAATTGTAGTAATACCAACCTAAATCTGATGGGCAAAGTCACCAGATTGTGACGTCATCCACCACCTTTCAAAAATAAGAAGAAGAATGTCCACGCCCATGAGCACTAGAGTCTAGGGGGCTAAGTTCAGAGTACTTCCACGTGTCATCTGTCATTCCTTGTGTTCCATGTCATCTGTCACTTGTCTTCTGTCACTTGTCATCTGTCACTTGTCATCTGTCACTTGTCACTGGTCCTATGTCACTTGTCATCTGTCACTGGTCATATGTCACTGGTCATATGTCACTTGCCATCTGTCACTCGTCATCTGTCACTTGTCATCTGTCACTTGTCATCTGTCACTTGTCATCTGTCTCGTGTCACTTCCGGCGGCCATCTTGTCACCCGTGCAGCCAACACCTTCTACCACAGGAACGGTTGTGACGTCACTTCCGGCGGCGGCCATCTTGGCCTGGTACGAAGGTAGGTACACTACTCACTTGTCACTCACCTTTTTCATCCAATGAACTTTGAATTATTTCGCGTCATGACGTCGTACTAATTTTTTTGTTTTTCGTGATACGGTGTTCGAACTTTCACCATGTAGTAGGCCTTTGCGAAAGTCGACAAGGGTGTTGGAGTATTTTTCGATTTATATTCTCGATGTTTTGTGCCGTTCTCGAAATATTTCAGGAAATATGAATATCGGGACTTGAAAAAATCTCATCAAGAATAATACTTTTCCAATTTTTTTTTCCAGTAAAGAGGCAATTTTGAGTAACAATTTATGAAGACTTTTTCGATGGTCGTCTTGATTTCTATAGAATTTTGGGCGACAAAACATACAATATTTGCTCACCTTTTTTTTTAATGAAGTCAGAATTAATTCGCGTCATGACGTCGTACATTTTTCTTTGTTGTTCGTGATATAATGTTCGGACTTTCTCCATGTGGTAGGTCGTTGCGGAAGTCGACAGATCAGATATTCGATATTTTGTGCCGTTCTCGAGATATTTGAGGAATTATGAGTATCGGGACTTGAAAAAATTTCATCAGAAATAATACTTTCAAAATTTTCCTCTTCCAGTATTGGGGAAATTTTGAGTACCAATGTATAGAGACTTTTTCGTTGGTCGTCTTGATTTCTATCGAATTTCGGGCGAAAAACATACACTTGTGACTCACTTTTTTTTTTCAATGAACTTAGAATTATTTCGCGTCATGACGTCGTACTGATTTTTTTGTTTTTCGTGATACGCTGTTTGGACTTTCTTCATGTGGTAAGCCTATGCGGAAGTCGACAATGGTGTTGGGGTATATTTTGATTTAGATTCTCGATATTTAGTGCCGTTCTCGAGATATTTGAGAAAATATGAATATCAGGACTTTGAAAAATTTCATCAAAAATAATACTTTTCCAATTTTTTTTCTAGTAAAGAGGCAATTTTGAGTAACAATTCATGAAGACTGTTCCGTTGGTTGTCTTGATTTCTATCGAATTTTGGGCAAAAAACATACAATTGTTGTTAGAAATTCTGATTGAGTTCATACGAGTCGTGGTCTGCATTCAAGAGATCCGACACTCTGTATCTTGACATGAATGATTAATGTCATATGAAAAAAAATCGTAATTGTGTCAGTTCATTCTGTCTCCTAATAATAATCTTTCTACTTCATTAGTATTGTAGTATTCTCAATCCAAATATACGTAGTTCAGTTATAACCTGAGAACCTTCCACCTTTTCATCTCTAAAAGTTTACGGGCCCAGAACACCAGTAGGAATGAAGAGATAGTGTTGTTTCAGTATAATTGACGGGGAGCATGAATCGTAGAGTGAGAAACAAAGATGAATTCAGGAAACATGTCCAGAATTGAAACGCTCTCTAAAGAAAATTATGACACGTGGAAAATGCAAATGGAAGCTCTACTAATCAAGAACGATGCGTGGTCATATGTGAATGGAGAGTGGATGAAGCCTGTCTTGGTTGAAAATAACCCGGATTCTGAAGAAGCACTAGATCTTTGGATCAAGAACGATGGCAAGGCTAAGGCAGATATTATAATACTTTCAATTAGTCCTTCGGAGTTGAAACAGATCAAGGGATGTTCAAGTTCACACGATGTTTGGTTGAAATTGAGAAGTAGTTATCAATCGAAAGGTCCAGCCAGAAAAGCCACGTTGTTAAAACAGTTAACACTTCAACATATGGGAGAAGGAAACGACGTACGTGAACATGAGAATGAATTCTTAGACGCAGTTGACAAGTTGAATGAGCTTGAAGTTGAAATAAATCCCGATTTGCTAGCTATAATGCAACTATATAGTTTACCAGCCAGTTTCGAAAATTTTCGCTGTGCGATTGAGTCCCGAGATGAATTGCCGTCCCCTGAAATACTTCGTGTGAAAAAATCGAAGAAAATGACGCTCGACAGAGCGAGGCAAGGAGTATCAATCAGAACGCATTGATTGCGAATAGAAAATTTGGTAACTGGAGACGCTATAAAGGTGAAAAATCAGAACAGCTTAAAAGTAGTGCAAGTTCCAGCGCGAACGGAAAAGGTCCATTCAGATTCCGTTGCCACAAATGTAAAAAACATGGACATAAGGCGATTGAATGTCAAAAGAAGAAGATTGATCCAACTGTAAAATTAGCTGGAAATGTATGTTTCCAAGTTAATTCGATCAATAAAAATCATGAATGGTGTTTGGATAGTGGGGCAACATCACATTTATGCAGAGATATTGAAAAATTTTCAGAAATAATTAGAACTGAACATGTAAAATTGAACCTAGCCAGCGATGCTTCGACTGATATGAAAGCAACTGGAACAGTTTCATCTGGGGTCAATGTGTTTGGTGAGAACAAAAATATTTTCCTGAATAATACTCTGTATGTTCCAGAATTACGAACTGATTTATTGTCTATTGAAAAAATAACACAGAATGGTTATGAAGTTTTATTCACAAACGATAATGCATTGGTATTCGGAAGTGATGGAAATGTCAAACTTGTAGTAGATCTAAGAGGAGATTCATTCTATGTTCGTGAGGAAGAATTGGAGATTTCGAATCAGACTGTCACATCTGATTCTGCATTCAGAACAGGGAATTCATCACAGCCGTATATTTTGCCTCAATAGAGCACCAAGTAAAGGCAAATTTGATTCCAGATGTAAAGAGGGAGTTTTCCTAGGGTATTCAGAACAATGCAAAGGCTATAGGGTATGGATAACAAACGAAAAAAGAATTGCAATAACTAGAGATGTGAAATTCTCAGAAAGTTCAAGAAACCTTACTAACTGTGGAGGTATTATTCAGAATAATATTCAGGAATCCCCTTGGGAACCATTCGATAATACTCGTACCGTTTGTATAGATATCAAACCATTAGAAAGTATAGAACATGAACAAGTACAACAGAGAAACATTTGTGGAGAAGAAGTTCATGAAGAAGTACCCGAGCATGCACCTGGAGAACTATCTGAGGATATACCTGAAGAAGTACCTGATGATACACCAGAGGAAATATCTGGAGGAGAAGTTATTCACAGAATAGCACGTTTAGCAGCTGTAAAAAAGCCGAAAACTAAGGTGTAACTTACCGTGCCAATAGTTGAATGGCCCTGCGCAGTGGGTCGCTAACGGTAGAATCGGAGAACCAGGCGAAACTCTGTTTTAACTAGCCTTACCATGGCAAGCGGGGCTCTGCCGTGGTCGACCACGTATCTCTTGCTACTCGTGGGAATGAAATGATTTCACAAATTTCTCCAACCGATGCTGGTATGCCTGGTACCAGGAACACAGGCTGTGGTGAAGGAACACAAAAAACACCTTCAAAAACTCCCTCTGGGGAACCAAAGAAGGATACGCAAGTATCTAATGTGTTAAGTCAAGAAATAACGGAAATACTGCCGAAGTTTTTGATCGTGAAAAGAAGAGAAGGAGACTTCACAAGAGTGAGTCCCTTCCTTATCGAGAAATCTTTATTCAATGTCATTGGAAGTGTCAAATCAATAAGAAAGACGAAGGATGGATTGCTCATTGAAACAAGCAATCGAACGCAAACCCAAAAGCTACTTGCACTGAAGAAATTGCATGAATATGATATCGAAGTGAGCCCACACCTATCTCTCAACTATAGCAAAGGAGTCATCACTTGTAGAGACTTGCTGAATTGCTCTGTGACGGAAATACTGGAAAATTTGAAAGACCAAGGTGTCATAGACGTGAAGCGTATTATGACGAAAAGAGAAGGCAACCTTATCGAAACAGCATCAATGATTCTGACATTCAATAAACCAAAACTACCGGAAAAGATTAGAGCTGGAATTTACTACTCACTCTCTGTTAGACCGTATATACCCGCTCCCCTCAGATGCTATAAATGTCAAAAATTCGGTCACTCCTCGGCAATTTGTGACAAGGATCAGATATGCGTGTGTGGTAAAGCACTCCATCAAGGTACCCCATGTGAGGATTCCATAACGTGCGTGAACTGTAACGGAAATCATTCTGCAAGATCTAAAAACTGCCCCGTGTTCAAAGAAGAAGCTGCTATTCAAAGAATCAAGTGCCTAGATAAAATTCCCTATGCTGAAGCAAGGAAAAAAGTTAGGGGTAATGCACCTCCCCCCACATTATCGTTTGCCAGAGCAACAGCCACGCCTACAACACAACCAACAGATATCAAGAAGATAATAGCTGACCTGATTCCAGAAATAGTAAAAATATGCACAACTTTGATTGAAAGTAGGACTCAAAATCAGTCAAAACATTCTGGATCTGATGAAACACTTTTTACAGTTCCTACATATACCGACTCAGTGAACCCAATAAAAGAAAAATTGCGTTCGTATGCCTCAGATTCCTCTACTCAAAGTGAAGGAAAAAGGAAAGCAAGTAAATCACCGCCTGTACAATCAGAAGAGGAAACGGACGAAGGACAATCGTCCCAAGGACAGAATACGGCGTTTCAGACCCAGAAACGCGGTAAGAGAAAACCTGGGTGGCAGAAGGGAAGATCAAGAAATCCTACGAATAAAGATGTCATGGAAACAAACATGACGACATCTGCTGGTGATTAAACAAGTTGATGAATATATTCCATTAATTATATAAGTCAGATTAGATACTTTCTCAGATACAGTTTCATCCCCTTATTTACTCACCTGATGGAAAATTTACTTCAATGGAACTGCAATGGATGCAAAAACAATTATTCAGAGCTCAGAAGCATAATCAATGAAAAACACCCCTATGGTATCTGCCTGCAAGAAACACATTTCAAACCTCTAGAGAAATTTGAATTGAGAGGATACACGTCATATAGAATGGACGTTATTCCATTCCAAAGAGCTAGAGGTGGCGTTGCAACCTTCATCAAAGACAGTATTCCAAGCCAGAGAGTCATGATCCAAACAAGATTGCAAGCTGTAGCCGTAAAAATTGATTATCCGATGAAACTAACCATTTGTAATGTATATTTACCTGACTTCAACTGGAACATTGACGATTCAACGCTCATAATCCACTTTGGGGTTCCAGTAGACTCGACCCCCGTGGAAGACTTATTGAAACATTTCTCGATGAAAACAATCTAGTATTACTGAACAATGGTGATGGTACATATTTGAATACAAGATCGAACTATTTGTCATGTTTGGATTTAGCCTTCTGCAGCCCAGTACTTGCCCCATCATTCCAATGGACCTGCCTTGGCGAACATCAGACAGATCATTTCCCAATCACAATCGAATGTGCGGATCGATTTATTTCTCAAATATTGCCCAAACGATGGCAGCTGAAAAAAGCGAACTGGCCTAGATATAGAGAAGATATACGAGAGATTCCTGAAGCCGAACTTGTACTGAATAATGTGGATGATGCCACAGCTATATTAACGGCCACTATATTGAATGCAGCCGAAACATCTATACCAGTATCTAATGGTTTGAGGACAAAGAGATGTGTTCCCTGGTGGAATGATTCTATAGCTGCAGCCACAACAGAGAAAAAAAGAGCATTCAACACATTCAAACGATTTCCAAACAGTGCTAACTTGATTTCTTTCAAAAAACTCAGAGCGAAAGCCAGACGCCTGATCACTGAGAGCAAACGAAAATCATTCGAGGAATACGTTTCCTCCATTACTGCAGACACCTCAACAACGGATGTATGGAGGAAAATTCGATCTATCACGGGAAAAAAGTTCATGGCTACCTCCCAAGTACTTGAGATTGATGGGCAACTGATTGATAATGAAGTTGAAATAGTTGAAACTCTTGCAAACCATTTCAGAGATGCTAGCAGCTCTAGTAATTATGATCTAGACTTTATCCCTCACAAAGAGCAATCCGAAATTCATCTAGACTTTGATGAACCTGACATATCTAACTACAATCTACCATTCTCAATGACTGAACTTGAACATGCGCTCTCAGAGGCTAACAATTCTGCCCCTGGACCAGATCAGATCCCCTACGAGTTCATACGCCAACTTCCACCAGACACGAAAGGAATCGTCTTGGGACTATTCAATAAAATATGGGACTCTGGAAACTATCCTGACACTTGGAGTGAAGCCATAATCATTGCCATACCTAAAATCGGAAAAGACATCAAATCACCAACAAACTACCGCCCCCTATCACTTACTTGTTGCCTTAGTAAACTCTTAGAAAAAATGGTTGGTAAACGTCTAATGTGGCATTTGGAAGTCAACAATCTTCTATCCCCAGCTCAAGCCGGGTTCAGGAGTCATAGATCAACACTCGACCAACTGTCCCATCTAGAAGATAGAATCCAAAAGAGTTTTGCAGAGAGAAAACATTTAGTGGCTGTGTTTTTCGACCTTGAGAAAGCTTTCGACATGACCTGGCGATTTAATATTCTTCGATCGTTGCATAACTGGGGTATCAGGGGAAACCTTCCTAAATTCATTCGAAGTTTTTTAGAAAACAGAAAGTTCAGAGTGAAGAATAACCAATGTACCTCAACCCAGCGTCAATTAGAAAATGGTGTTCCACAAGGTTCCACACTGAGTGTTGTACTATTCGCTATCGCTGTTAATAGTCTAACAGATATTCTCAGCCCCACAATTGACAGAAGTCTGTATGTAGATGACCTAGCAATATTCTACTCATCATCGAACATAGATGACATAGAGTCAGAATTACAAGAGGCCATCAATAACTTATCAAGTCGAGCCCAACAGATAGGCTTTCGTTTCTCATCATCGAAAACTCACTGTGTCCACTTTTGCCGATTGCGATCAATTCATAGAAATCCTAATTTGAAGCTCCATGGCAGAAACATAGAATGTAAATCGTCAGTGAGGTTTCTAGGACTAGTTTTCGATAGCAAACTCACTTGGGGCCCACACTTAGATGATCTTGCTTTGAGGTGTAAAAATGCCCTAAACCCATTAAGGGCGCTGTGCAATATGAACTGGGGATGCGATAGGAAAGTTCTCCTTAGACTTTATAAGTCCTTAATCATGTCTAAAATGGATTACGGATGTATAATATATGCCTCCGCCAGACCATCTCGATTGAAAATTCTCGACTCAATTCAGTGCACAGCTTTAAAACTGGCTTTAGGAGCATTCCGCACGAGTCCTTACATCTCACTCTGCTGCGAAGCAGGAATTCCACCTCTTGAATACAGGCGACAACAACTATTAATTAGCTACAGCTCAGGTATTTGGGCCCAACCCAATCATGTGAATCATTCCTTCCTACATAATCCCGATGAATTATTCTTATACGAAGATCGTCCAACGATCACTAGACCATCTGCAGTGCGCCTGAGAGAACTATTACTTTCAATGAATACGGAATTCAATTCTGTGTTCAACATTGCTCCTTGCGAAATACCCCCTTGGAAACTCTCGCCGCTAAAAGCACATCTAGAATGTCTGAAATATAACAAAGAAAATACGAACCCGAATCTCATCAACGCAGAGTTACAACAAATCATAGATGCATATCCCAATTGTCATGTTATTTATACCGATGGATCCAAAACAGACCTGGGTACTGGAAGCTCTTTCTACAGTTCGGGGACTAGCTATTCTTGGGTTTTACCAAGAGAAGCAAGTGTTTTTACTGCGGAGCTTTTCGCAATAAAACAAGCCCTACATTACACCGAGATATGTGATAAAAATATCTACCTCATTTGCTCAGACTCACTCAGCTCCATAAAAGCTATCGTTGACACGTATAACAAGGACCCACTAGTCCAAAGAATCCATGCATTGATATATTATATGCACACGCTGGGAAAATATGTGAAATTTGTGTGGGTCCCTAGTCATATTGGAATAAAGGGAAATGAGAAAGCCGATGCAGCTGCGAGACAAGCAGCAGAATCCAGAAATATTGAAGATATACCTATACGTCCCGATGACGTCAAAAATAATCTGAAACAAAAAGTATGGAAAAACTGGCAAACTCGATGGAATAGAACTGATGCAAAACTCAAGATAGTTAAACCTGATGTAACACCTTGGACTCATCAGGGAAATATGACTAGGAGAGAAGAAGTAGTCCTGACCCGCCTTAGGATAGGACATACGAATATAACTTCCATGTTCATGCTTAGGGGGGAAAGACAACCTAGATGCCAGCTTTGTAATGTGATATTGTCTGTCCCGCATATTCTTATTGACTGTCCGCAGTACCATGCAATAAGACAGCAATTTTGTTTACCACACAATATCAATTTGTGTTTGAGAGACTGGCCCAGTATGTCAATGAGAGTTATTCAATATTTGAAAACTATTGGGATTTTTACAAGAATCTGAGCAAATCATCCTTCTATCTGTGAAAACATTATGCTGTGATGCAAGGGTGACGAGATTTTACCGTGATACCTCTGATAATATTATAATGCGATGTGATAGAGATACCTGTGATATTTGAAAGCTATAGTCTGTGATATAATACTTTTCTAGTCATCTACTTATATTTCGATATGAATTATGTTGTCATATCATAACCCTACGAATATTATTACATTTAAAGGCTAATGACCATAAGCAGTCGATGCCTTGCTTGAAGAAAAAAAAAAAATAATAATAATAATAATAATAATAAATAGGCAGGAGGGCAAATCTCTCAGAGGGGTGCCCATGGTGAGTAGCGACACCACCTTTTCGAGCTGAGGGTGCAAAATCGGACTGGCAGCGAGAGCGCACCCAGAAGGAGAAATTCGTTTCTCCTTTTATGTCAGCCGTGGGCATGCTAGGTTAACCACCTGGCAGGCCCAATTACTCTGGTTACAATCAACAGAGGACAGGGCCCCCACAACCGACCCCAGCCGGATAGGGGTCAAAGGCAAGGTGGTGGGGCCCAACAGGACGGACAGCCTGACAACGACCGCAACGACAATGGACGCCTTGAGTGGACAGATGTTCTCAGAGACGACCTTCTGCAGTGCTTCGAGAGCAGCGATCCAGGGCGTAGGGGATACATGAGGCGGATGCATGCTCTGTGGAATGAGCTACACCCAGAGCATGGAGCATTCACTGCTCAAAATCTGCGGGATTATGTATCTCACCTACGCGCTAGGCAATACGTGAGAGCCCCTTCTCGGCAGGAAGATGGTGTGGAGGAACAACAAGCTC
The DNA here is from genome assembly GCA_918026855.4 of Phaedon cochleariae. NCBI lineage: Eukaryota > Metazoa > Arthropoda > Insecta > Coleoptera > Chrysomelidae > Phaedon > Phaedon cochleariae. The sequence continues at coordinate 15,734,461 of OU896722.1, read as the reverse complement.
CACCCATTCTGCTCGACAATGAGAGAGGGGACCGTGTGCTTCCTGAGGTGAGCGAAATCAGGAACCGCAGGAGCCTACTCAACATAAAGGCCCTGCGGCCCCAAGACCTTGCAAGAATGGATGAATCACTTCGAGGGACACTTCCGGAAGGGGCTGAAATCTGGCACATCAACTGTGCCGTGTATGACGTCGTTCGGTCCTCTCTACCGGAGAGACCCATACAAACGGTCTCTCCGACTGAGAGAGCCGATCGGCGTGTACAAAAGATGGAAGCCAAGATCCAGTCGGCGAGACAACACACTTCCCGTATCCAGTGTGTGATGGATTATGTGAGTGCCAACAGGCCATTCACATCGAAGGTGCGACGGATGGCCAATACTTTGCGTCGCACCCATCACACACTAAATGAGGCAGTGCTATCCACCATCAAACAGCACTGCCTCGAAAGGATACGGATGTTAGTGGCTGCTGAACAGTCACTAAAGAGGCGAGCGAGAGGGCTGGCGGAAAATAAACAATTCCGCGAAAAGCCCTCTCGCTTATTTCAACCGCCTCCAAGTGTGGTTGACAATCCGCCGACTGCTGATCAGGTGGAAACCTTCTGGAAGAGTATTTACGAAGTGAGGCATCCATTCAACAGAGATACTCCAGCCCTGGCGCAGTTCGGTACCTTCTGCGGAAGATACCGAGAGCCTGAGCCCGAATTACTGCGCCAACCGATAACCACTGAGGAGGTTCGAGAAGCCCTGAAAGGCTCCAAGAACTTTGCTGCTCCTGGTCCCGACGGGATCAATAACTTCTGGTGGAAAAAGTTTCCCTCTACCCACCACCATTTAGCCAGGATATTCAATAGCTGGCTGAATGGGGAGCAGCAAATCCCTGAGTGGTTCATCGAGGGGCGAACCGTGCTTCTCCCTAAGACTGGAGATTTGTCCAATCCGAAGAATTACAGACCAATTACCTGCCTGAATGCATGTTACAAGTTGTTTACACGCATCTTGTACATGCGAGTACTCCTAGTAGTTGATCCGGTTTACCAACGGATTTCTGAGCAGCGTGGGTCGAAGAGAGGTGTCGCTGGCTGCAAGGAGAACCTGTTGATAGATAGATCTATTACACAGGACTCTGTGCAGTACAAGCGGAATCTTTCTGTGGCCTGGATCGATTACCGAAAAGCATTTGACACAACGTCACATGAGTTACTCGTGTACTTGCTCAAATGTCTTTCGGTACCCGATTCTATAGTGAGATGCATAGAACAACTGATGCTGGTCTGGAAGACCCGCTTTACTATAACATCAGGTAATGCGAGAGTTCAGACAGAGCCAGTCATCATAAGGAGAGGAGTATTTCAAGGGGACTCCCTTAGCCCTCTCCTATTCTGCATCTCACTCCTGTCACTATCCGTTGAGCTCCGCAAAACCAGAGGATACAACTGCGGCCCACCCAGTTACCGGAGGCATAAAGTCACCCACTTATTCTATGTGGATGACCTCAAACTTTATGCCTCTGGTGAGAGGGATATGGACCAATCCCTCAGGGTGGTGCAGGAGTACACGCAGGCAATTGGAATGGAATTCGGGATGGACAAATGTGCACTGGTTCATCTCGAGAGAGGACGATGCGAGAACTACGACAAGGACGCGCAGCTCGTGGACGGAAGCATCCCACACCACCTGGATGCCGGAGAGACGTACACCTACCTGGGTGTAGAGGAAACTCACATCCAGGAGGCACAACGGGTAAAAGACGCTCTCCGCAGCAAGTATCGGCAGCGGCTCCGACAGATCTGGTCGTCAGAACTGTCGGGGAAAAACAAAGTCGCTGCGACTAACATGCTTGCTGTTCCGATCCTACTTTACTCATTTGGAGTGATAAAGTGGACTCAAGTCGAGCTGCGACAACTTGACGTAAGTACTCGCAAGATGATGCATCTCCATAGGAGTCTGCATCCGAATTCGTCCGTTCCACGGTTGTACATACCTAGAGACCAGGGTGGCCGTGGACTCTTGAGCTTGGAGTATCTCCATAACAGAATGGTTCTGGATGGCGCCTGCAAAGTCATCAGGAGTTCGGATCCCATTCTGCAAATGGTTAAAACCCATGAAGAGGCAGGAGTAGGAGCTTTTCTTTTCAGGGCAGCACGTCGAGCAGCTGATGAATTGTCTCTGATTTTCGACTCCGAGCGCGAGGCTCAGGACTCAATTACTGAGCTAGAACCCGCTCGGAGAAAAGCCCGCATCAAAGCTGCAGAAGTGAAAAAGCTTCTGCAGCTTCACATGAATAACCCCATGCATTCGGTCTACTTCAAGACCATTGAAGACCGGGGCTTATCCAAAGAACTGACTTTCGCTTTTCTTAAGTCAGGCGGGCTTAAATCGGAAACAGAGGGGTTCATCATGGCATGCCAGGATGGGGTTTTCAACACTCTCGTCTACCGTAGCCGTGTCATAAGTATGAAGGTCCCTGACACAAATTGCAGGGCCTGCCGCAGGGCGCCCGAGACAATTATGCACCTGCTGTCTTCTTGCACGGTGTATGCAGTCTCGGCCTATATCCATAGACACAATGCGGCATTGCGAGTGCTTTATTATCACCTGAGGCACTCGTACGGAATAGACGAGACCCCAGTGCTGCCCTATGCTCCAGGAGATATTGAGTCCGTTGTGGAGAATGAGAGGTGCCGAATTTATTGGAACTTTTCATTCCCCACCCTCAGGCAGATACAAGCTAACAAGCCTGATGTAGTCCTCCTCGACCATCAAACCAAAGCGATGTTCGTGATCGAGTTTTCGGCGCCAGCCGAACCGAACATCGTTTTGAAGGAGGAGGAAAAACGGACTAAATATCGAGATCTTCTCTTCGAACTCCGCCGGCTCTATCCAGACCATTCTGTGGAATTGGTCATCCTGATAATCGGCTCCCTAGGAGGCACACGACACACGCTGCTCTCGGAGATCCAGAAAATCCCAGCGTGCCGTGATAAGGCACACATCCTGGCTGGTGGAATGCAGAAGGCCGTCATACTGGGATCATTGCGTCTACTTAGGGCACACGGTACTTGGTCCCAGTGATTACTCACCTCACAGGCTGTGAGGAGTAGTCACTGGATTTTATCCAGCACGACTCTGCGTGATGTCGGAGGCCGCAGGGTCGTGACTGGAATTATATGAACTAAATAATAATAATAATAATAATAATAATAATAATAATAATAATATTTATTTCTTTGGTTGAAAAGTACAGTTGAAAAAAAAAATCAATGCACAATAAACAAAGAAAATGTCAAAAGTCTAAAAGTAAATATAAATAACGTATAAATGTAAATAATTACCATGTAAATAAATCAAACGTTCGCACCAGTAGCACGAATGAGTACAATTCGACTACTTGCATCGTTAGCAGTTCGTTTCGTTCGTTCTGTCTCCTAATAATAATCTTTGTACTTTATAAGTATTGTAGTATTCTTAATCCGAATACACGTAGTTCAGTTATAACCTGAGAACCTTCCACCTTTTGATCTCTAAGAATTGTCACTCCCTTTTTTTTTCTCAATGAACTAAGAATTATTTCGCGTCATGACGTCGTACTATTTTTTTTGTTTTTTGCGTAACGGTGTTCGGAGTTTCTCCATGTGGTAGACCTATGCGGAAGTCAACAATGGTGTTGGGGTATATTCCGATTTAGATTTTCGATATTTAGTGCCGTTCTCGAGATATTTGAGAAAATATGAATATCAGGACTTTGAAAAATTTCATCAAAAAAAAAACTTTTGGGGTATATTCCGATTTTGACTTTCGATATTCAGTGCCGTTCTCGAGATATTTGAGAAAATATGAATATCGGGACGTTGAAAAATTTCATCAAAAATAATACTTTTCCAATTTTTTTTCTAGTGAAGAGGCAATTTTGAGTAACAATTTATGAAGACTTTTTCGTGATACAGTGTTCGGACTCTCTCCATGTGAAAGGCCTTTGCGAAAGTCGATAAGGGTGTTATTGTAGCTCACCTTTTTTTTTTTAATGAAGTCAGAATCAATTCGCGTCATGACGTCGTACATTTCTCTTTGTTGTTCGTGATATAATATTCGGACTTTCTCCATGTCGTAGGTCGTCGCGAAAGTCGACAGGAGTGTTGGGGTATTTTTCGATTCAGATATTCGATATTTTGTGCCGTTCTCGGGATATTTGAGAAAATATGAATATCTGGACTGAAAAATTTCATTAAAAATAATACTTTTCCAATTTTTTTTCCAGTGAAGTGGCAATTTTGAGTAACAATTCATGGAGACTTTTTTGTTGGTCGTCTTGATTTTTATCGAATTTTGGGCGACAAAACATACACTAGTCACTCACCTTTGTCATCCAATAAACTTCGAATTATTACGCGTCATGACGTCGTACTAATTTTTTGTTTTTCGTGATAAGGTGTTCGAACTTTCACCATGGAGTAGGCCTTTGCGAAAGTCGATGAAGGTGTTGGAGTATTTTTCGATTCATATTCTCGATGTTTTGTGCCGTTTTCGAAATATTTCAGAAAATATGAATATCGGGACTTGAAAAAATCTCATCAAAAATATTACTTCCGCAACTTTTTTCCAGAAAAGAGGCAATTCTGAGTAAAAATGTATAGAGCATTTTTCGATGATCGTCTTGATTTGTATAGAATTTTTGGCAAGAAACATACAATTGTCGCTCACCTTTTTTTTTCAATGAAGTCAAAATTAATTCGCGTCATGACGTCGTACATTTTTCTTTGTTGTTCGTGATATAATATTCAGACTTTCTCCATGTGGTGGGTCGTTGCGAAAGTCGACAGGAGTGTTGGGGTATTTTTCGATCCAGATATGCGATATTTTGTGCCGTTCTCGAGATATTTGAGGAATTATGAGTATCAGGACTTGAAAAAATTCCATCAGAAATAATACTTTTCAAATTTTTCTCTTCCAGTAAAAAGGCAATTTTGAGTACCAATGTATAGAGACTTTTTTGTTAGTCGTCTTGATTTCTATCAAATTTAGGGCGGAAAACAAACACTTGTGACTCACTTCTTTTTTTCAATGAACTTATAATGAATTATTTCGCGTCATGACGTCGTACTGATTTTTTTGTTTTTCGTGATACGGTGTTCGGACTTGCTCCATGTGGTAGGCCTTTGCGAAAGTCGACAGGTGTGTGGTGGGTTCTTTGATTTTGATTTCCGATATTTAGTGCCGTTCTCGAGATATTTGAGAGAATATGAATATCGGTACTTTGAAAATTTTCATCAAAAATAATACTTTTCCAATTTTTTTTCCAGTAATGAGGCAATTTTGAGTAACAATTCATGACGACTGTTTCGTTGATTGTCTCGATTTCTATCGAATTTTGGGCAAGAAACATACAATTGTCAGTCACCTTTTTTTTTCAATGAACTAAGAATTATTTCGCGTCATGACGTCGTACTAATTTTTTTGATTTTCCTGAAACGGTGTTCGGACTTTCACCATGTGGTAGGCCTATGCGGAAGTCGACAATGGTGTTGGGGTATATTTTGATTTAGATTTTCGATATTTAGTGCCGTTCTCGAGATATTTGAGTAAATATGGATATCAAGACTTTGAAAAATTCCATCAAAAATAATACTTTTGGGGTATATTTCGATTCAGATTCTCGATATTCAGTGCCGTTCTCGAGATATTTGAGAAAATATGAATATCGGGACTTTGAAAAATTTCATCAAAAATAATACTTTTCCAATTTTTTTTTCCAGTGAAAAGGCAATTTTGAGTAACAATTCATGAAGACTTTTCCTTTGGTCGTCTTGATTTCTATCGAATTTTGGGCGACAAAACATACACTTGTCACTCACCTTTTTCATTCAATGAACTTTGAATTATTTCGCGTCATGACGTCGTACTAATTTTTTTGTTTTTCGTGATACGTTTTCGAACTTTAACCATGTAGTAGGCCTTTGCGAAAGTCGATGAGGGTGTTGGAGTATTTTTCGATTCATATTCTCGATGTTTTGTGCCGTTCTCGAAATATTTCAGAAAATATGAATATCGGGACTTGAAATAATTGCATCATAAATAATACTTCTCCTATTTTTCTCTTTCAGTGAATTTTCAATATTCAGTGTCGTTCTCGGGATATTTGAGGAAATATATATATCGGGACTTTGGAAAATTTCATCAAAAATAATACTTTTCCAATTTTTTTTCCAGTAGAGAGGCAATATTGAGTAACAATTTATGAGGACTTTTTCGATGGTCGTCTTGATTTCTATCGAATTTTGGGCGAAAAAACATTCACTTGTCTCTCACCTTTTTTATTCAATGAACTTCGAATTTTTTCGCGTCATGACGTCGTACTCATTTTTTTGTTTTCCGTGATACGGTGTTAAGACTTTCTCCATGTAGTAAGCCTTTGCGGAAGTCGATAAGGGTGTTGGAGTATTTTTCGATTCATATTCTCGATGTTTTGTGCCGTTCTCGAAATATTTCAGAAAATATGAATATCGGGATTTGAAAAAATCTGAATTATTCCGCGTCATGACGTCGTACTAATTTTTTTGTTTTTCGTGATACGATGGTAAGAATTTCTCCATGCAGTAGGCCTTCGCGAAAGTCGACAAGGGTGTTGGGGTATTTTTCGATTTATATTCTCGATGTTTTGTGCCGGTCTCGTAATATTTCAGAAAATATGAATATCGGGATTTGAAAAAATCTCATCAAGAATATTACCTTTCCAATTTCATTCCAGAAAAGATACAATTTTGAGTAAAAATGTATAGAGAATTCTTCGTTGATCGTCTTGATTTCTATCGAATTTTGGGCAAAAACCATACAATTGTCGCTCACCTTCTTTTTCAATGAAGTTAGAATTAATTCGCGTCATGACGTCGTACATTTTTCTTTGTTGTTCGTGATATAATATTCGGACTTTCTCCATGTGGTAGGTCATTGCGAAAGTCGACAGGAGTGTGGTTGTTGAGATTTTCGATATTTCATGCCGTTCTCGAGATATTTGAGGAATTATGAATATCGGGATTAAAAAAAAATTCATCAAAAATGATACTTTTCCAATTTTTTCTCCCAGTAAAAAGGCAATTTTGAGTAATAATGTAAAAAGACTTTTTCGTTGGTCGTCTTGATTTCTATCGAATTTCGGTCAAGAAACAAACACTTGTCACTCACCCTTTTTTTTCAATGAACTTAGAATTATTTCGCGTCATGACGTCGTACTGATTCTTTTGTTTTTCGTGAAACGGTGTTCGGGCTTTCTCCATGTGGTAGGCCTATGCAAAAGTCGACAATGGTGTTGGGGTATATTTCGATTTAGATTTTCGAAATTCATTGCCGTTCTCGAGATATTTGAGAAAATATGAATATCGTGATATAATGTTCGGACTTTCTCCATGTGGTTGGTCGTTGCGGAAGTCGACAGGAGTGTTGGGGTATTTTTCGATTCAGATTTTTGATATTTTGTGCCGTTCTCGAGATATATGAGGAAATATGAATATCGGGACTTGAAACAATTTCATCATAAATAATACTCCTCCTATTTTTCTCTTCCAGTAGATTTTCAATATTCAGTGTCGTTCTCGAGATATTTGAGAAAATATGAATATCACTACTTTGAAAAATATCATCAAAAATAATATTTTTCCAATTTTTTTTCCAGTGAAGAGGCAATTTTGAGTAATATTTGCCGAAGACTTCCACGTTGGTCGTCTTGATTCCTAACGAATTTTGGGCGGAAAACATACACTTGTCACTCACCTTTGTTTATTCAATGAACATAGAATTTTCGTGAAACGGTGTTCGGACTTTCTCCATGTTGTAGGCCTATGCGGAAGTGGACAAAACTGTTGGGGTATTTTTTGATCCAGATTCTCGATATTCATTGCCGTTCTCGAGATGTTTGAGAGAATATGAATATCGGGACTTGGAAAAATCTCATCAAAAATATTTCTCATTCGATTTTTTTTCCAGTAGAGAGGCAATTCTGAGTAACAATGTATAGAGAATTTTCAGTTGATCGTCCTGATTTCTATCGAATTTTGGGCAAAAAACATACAATTGTCACTCACTTTTTTTTTAATGAACTTGGAATTATTTCGCGTCATAACGTCGTACAAATTTTTTTTGTTCTTCGTGATATTATGTTTGGACTTTCTCCATGTGGTAGGTCGTAGCGGAAGTCCACAGGAGTGTTGGTGTATTTTCCGATTCAGATTTTCGATATCTCGTGCCGTTCTCGAGATATTTGAGAAAATATGAATATCGGGACTTGGAAAAATCTCATCAAAAATATTACTTTTCCAATTTTTTTTTCAGAAAAGAGGCAATTTTGAGTACCAATTCATGAAGACTTTTTCGTTGATCGTCTAGATTTCTATCGAATTTTGGGCGAAAAACATACAATTGTCACTCACCTTTTTTTTAATCAATGAACTTCGAATTATTTCGCGTCATGACGTCGTACTAATTTTTTGTTTTTCGTGAAACGGTATTCGAACTTTCTTCATGTGATAGGCCTATTCGGAAGACGACAAGGGTGTTGGGGTAGTTTTTGATTCAGATTTTCGAATTTCATTGCCGTTCTCGAGATATTTGAGAGGATATGAATATCAGGACTTTGAAGAATTCCATCAAAAATAATACTTGCCCAATTTTGTTTCCAGTAGAGAGGCAATTTTGAGTAACAAATAATGAAGACTTCTTCGTTAGTCGTCTTGATTTCTATCGAATTTTAGGCAAAAAACATGCAATTGTCACTTTTTATTTTTCAATGAACTTGGAACTATTTCGCGTCATGACGTCGTACTAATTTTTTTGTTTTTCGTGAAACGGTGTTCAGACTTTCTCCATGTGGTAGGCCTATGCGGAAGTCGACAGTGATGTTGAGGTATATTTCGAATTAGATTTTCAATATTCAGTGCCGTTCTCGAGATATTTGAGAAAATATGAATATCGGGAATTGAAAAAATAATACATTTCCAATTTTTTTTTCCAGTGAAGAGGCAATTTTGAGTAACAATTTATGAAGACTTTTTTGATGGTCGTCTTGATTTCTATCGAATTTTGGGCGACAAAACATACAATTTTCGCTCCCTTTCTTTTTAATGAAGTCAGAATTAATTCGCGTCATGACGTCGTACATTTTTCTTTGTTGTTCGTGATATAATGTTCGGATTTTCTCCATGTGGTAGGTCGTTGCAAAAGTCGACAGGAGTGTTGGGGTATTTTTCGATTCAGATATTCGATGTTTTGTGCCGTTCTCGAGATATTTGAGGAATTATGAGTATCGGGACTTGAAAAAAATCCATCAGAAATAATACTTTTCAAATTTTTCTCTCCCAGTAAAGGGGCAATTTTGAGTACCAATGTATAGAGACTTTTCCGTTGGTCGTCTTGATTTCTATCGAATTTCGGGCGAAAAACATACACTTGTGCCTCACTTCTTTTTCTCAATGAACTTAGAATTATTTCGCGTCATGACGTCGTACTGATTTTTTTGTTTTTCGTGATACGGTGTTCGGACTTGCTCCATGTGGTAGGCCTTCGCGGAAGTCGACAGGGGCGTTGGTGTGTTTTTTGATCTAGATTTCCGATATTTATTGCCGTTCTGGAACTTTAACCATGTATTAGGCCTTTGCGATAGTCGATAAGGATGTTGGAGAATTTTTCGATTTATATTCTCGATGTTTTGTGCCGTTCTCGAAATATTTCAGAAAATATGAATATCGGGACTTGAAAAAATCTTATCAAAAATATTACTTTTCCAACTTTTTTCCAGAAATAAGGCAATTTTGGGTAAAAATGTATAGAGACATTTTCGATGATCGTCCTGATTTGTATCGAATTTTGGGCAAAAAACAAACAATTGTCACTCACCTTTTTTTTTCAATGAGTTAGAGTTAATTCGCGTCATGACGTTGTACATTTTCTTTGTTTTTTGTGATATAATGTTCGGACTTTCTCCATGTGGTAGGTCGTTGCGGAAGTCGACAGAAGTGTTGGGGTATTTTTCGATTCAGATATTCGATATTTTGTACCGTTCTCGAGATAATTGATGAAATATGAATATCGGGATTTGAAACAATTTCATCATGAATAATTCTCCTCCTATTTTTCTCTTCCAGTAAATTTTCAATATTCAGTGTCGTTCTCGAGATATTTGAGAAAATATAAATATCGGGACTTTGAAAAATTTCATCAAGAATAATACTTTTCCAATTTTTTTTTTTCAGTAGAGAGGCAATTTTGAGTAACAATTTATGAAGACTTTTTCGATGGTCGTTTTGATTCCTATCGAATTTTTGGCGAAAAACATACACTTGTCTCTCACCCTCTTTATTCAATGAACTTCGAATTTTTTCGCGTCATGACGTCGTACTCATTTTTTTGTTTTCCGTGATACGGTGTTAAGACTTTCTCCATGTAGTAAGCCTTTGCGGAAGTCGATAAGGGTGTTGGAGTATTTTTCGATTCATATTCTCGATGTTTTGTGCCGTTCTCGAAATATTTCAGAAAATATGAATATCGGGATTTGAAAAAATCTCAGCAAAAATATTACTTTTCCAATTTTTTTCCAGAAAAGATGCAATTTTGAGTAGAAATGTATAGAGAATTTTTCGTTGATCGTCTTGATTTCTATCGAATTCTGGGCTTAAAACATACAATTGTCGCTCAACTTTTTTTTTTGTTAGAATTAATTCGCGTCATGACGTCGTACATTATTCTTTGTTGTTCGTGACATAGTTCGGACTTTCTCCATGTGGTAGGTCGTTGCGGGAGTCGACAGAAGTGTTGGAGTATTTTTCTATTCAGATTTTCGATATTTTGTGCCGTTCTCGAGATATTTGAGGAATTATGAATATCGGGAATGGAAAAAAATTCATCAAAAATGATACCTTTCCAATTTTTTCTTCCAGTAAAGAGGCAATTTTGAGTAATAATGTGAAGAGACTTTTTCGTTGGTCGTCTTGATTTCTATCGAATTTTGGGCGACGAAACATACACTTGTCACTCACCTTTTTCATTCATTGAACTTAGATTTATTCCGCGTCATGACGTCGTTCTAATTTTTTTGTTTTTCGTGATACGGTGTTCGGACTCTCTCCATGTGGTTGGCTTTTGCGAAAGTCGACAAGAATGTTGGGGTATTTTTCTATCCAGATTTTCGATATTTTGTGCCGTTTTCGAGGTATTTGAGGAAATATCATCTAAAATATTACTTTTCCAAATTTTTTTTCCAGTAAGGAGGCAATTTTGAGTAACAATGTATAGAGACTTTTCTGTTGATCGTCTTGATTTCTATCAAATTTCGGGCGAAAAACATACACTTGTCACTCACTTCTTTATTCCAATGAAGTCAGTATTATTTCGCGTCATGACGTCGTACTAATTCTTTTGTTTTTCGTGATACGGTGTTCGGATTTTCTCCATGTGGTTGGCCTTTGCGGAAGTCGACAAGGGTGTTGGAGTAGTTTTCGATTTATATTCTCGATGTTTTGTGCCGTTCTCGAGATATTTGAGAAAACATGAATATCGGGACTTGAAAAAATCTTATCAAAAATATCACTTTCCCAATTCTTTTTCCAGTAAACAGGCAATATTGAGTAACAATGTATACAGAATTTTTTGTTGATCGTCTTCGATTTCTATCGAATTTGAAAAATTTCATCAGAAATAATACTTTTCCAATTTTTTTTTCCAGTGAAGAGGCAATTTTGAGTAACAATTTATGAAGACTTTTTTGTTGGTTGTCTTGATTTTCATCGAATTCTGGGCGAAACACATACACCTGTCACTCACCTCTCTTCATTCAATGAGCTTAGAATTATTTCGCGTCATGACGTCGTACTAATTTTTGTGTTTTTCGTGATACAATGTTCAGATTTTCCCCATGTGGTAGGCCGTTGTGGAAGTCGACAAGGATGTTGGGGTATTTTTTGATTCAAATTTTCGATATTCATTGCCGTTCTCGAGATATTTGAGAAAATATGAATATCAGGACTCAAAAAATTCCATCAAAAATAATAATTTTCTTTTTTTTTCCAGTGAAGGGGCAATTTTGTGTTACAATGTATGGAGACTTTTTCGTCTGGTTGTCTCGATTTCTATCGAATTTCGGGCAGAAAACATACACTTGTCACTCACTCATTTTTTTTTCAATGAACTAAGAATTATTTCGCTTTATGACGTCGTGCTAATTTTTTTGCTTTTCGTGATACAGTGTTCGGACATTCTCCATATGGTTGGCCTCTGCGGAAGTCGACAGGGGTGTTGAGGTATTTTTTGATTCAGATTTTCGATATTCATTGCCGTTCTCGAGATATTCAAGAAAATATGAATATCGGGACTCAAGAAGATTTTATCAAAAGTAATACTTCTCCAATTTTATCCTCCCAGTAAAGAGGCAATTTCGAGAAACAATGTGAAAATACTTCTTTGTTGGTCGTCTTGTTTTCAATTGAATTTTGGGCGAAACACATACACTTGTCACTCACTTCTTCTTTCAATGAACTTAGAATTATTTCGCGTCATGACGTCGTACTAATTTTTTTGTTTTTCGGACTCTCTCCATGTCGTAGGTCGTTGCGGAAGTCGACAGGAGTGTTGGGGTATTCGATTCAGATTTTCGATATTTTGTGCCGTTCTCGAGATATGTGAGGAGATATGATTATCGGGACTTTCATCAGAAATAATACTTTCCCCATTTTCCTCTTCCAGTAAAGAGGCAATTTTGAGTTCAACTGCAAGTTCAAGCTTTGAAATCAACTTCAAGTTCAAACTCCAAGTTCAAACTCCAAGTTCAACCTTCAAGTTCAGTTTTCAGGTTCATACTTCAAGTTTAACCTTCAAGTTCAAACTTCGAGTTGAATCTCCAAGTTTAACCTCCAAGTGCAACCTTCAAGTTCAACTTCAAGTTCAAACTTTCAGTTCAACCTTCCCGTTCAACCTTCAAGTTGAACCTTCGAGTTCGAAATTCAAGTTCAACCCTCAAGTTCAACCTTCAAATTCAAACTTCGAGTTGAACCTTCAAGTTCAACCTCACGTTCAAACTTCAAGTTGAACCTGCAAGTACAACCTTCAGGTTCAACCCTCAAGTTCGAACTTCGAGTTGAACCTTCAAGTTGAACCTTCAAGTTCAACCTTCAAGTTCAACCTTCGAGTTCAAACTTGAAGTTGAACCTTCAAGTTACACCTTCAAGGTCGACCTTCAAGTTCAAACTTCAAGTTCAACCTTCAAGTTTAACTTCAAGTTCAACCTCCAAGTTCAAACTTCAAGTTCAACCTTCAAGTTCAAACTTCGAGTTGAACCTTCAAGTTTAACCTCCACGTTTCAACTCCGATTTCAACCTCCAAAATGAACCTTCAAGTACAACCTTGAAGTTCAACATTCGAATTCAAACTTCAAGTTCAACCTACAAGTGGAACCTTCAAGTTCAACCCTTCAAGTTGAACCTTCAAGTTCAACCTTCAAGTTCAAAATTCGAGTTCAATCCTCAAGATCTTCTTTCAAGTTCAAACTTCGAGTTGAACCTTCAATTCAATCTCCAAGTTCAAACTTTCAATTTTTTCTCCCAGTAAAGAGGCAATTTTGAGTAATAATGTGAAGAGACTTTTTCGTTGGTCGTCTTGATTTCTATCGAATTTTGGGCGACAAAACATACACTTGTCACTCACCTTTTTCATTCAATGAACTCAGATTTATTCCGCGTCATGACGTCGTACTAATTTTTTTGTTTTTCGTGATACGGTGTTCGGACTCTCTCCATGTGGTAGGCCTTCGCGAAAGTCGACAAGAATGTTGGGGTATTTTTCTATTCAGATTTGCGATATTTTGTGCCGTTTTCGAGGTATTTGGGGAAATATCATCTAAAATATTACTTTTCCAAATTTTTTTTCCAGTAAGGAGGCAATTTTGAGTAACAATGTATAGAGACTTTTCTGTTGATCGTCTTGATTTCTATCTAATTTCGGACGAAAAACATACACTCGTCAGTCACTTTTTTTTTCCAATGAACTCAGTATTATTTCGCGTCATGACGTCGTACTAATTCTTTTGTTTTTCGTGATACAATGTTCAGATTTTCCCCATGTGGTAGGCCGTTGTGGAAGTCGACAAGGATGTTGAGGTATTTTTTGATTAAAATTTTCGATATTTATTGCCGTTCTCGAGATATTTGAGAAAATATGAATGTCAGGACTCAAAAAATTCCATCAAAAATAATAATTTCCTTTTTTTTTCCAGTGAAGGGGCAATTTTGTGTTACAATGTATGGAGACTTTTTCGTTTGGTTGTCTCGATTTCTATCGAATTTTGGGCAGAAAACATACACTTGTCACTCACTCATTTTTTTTTTCAATGAACTAAGAATTATTTCGCGTTATGACGTCGTGCTAATTTTTTTGTTTTTCGTGATACGGTGTTCGGACATTCTCCATATGGTTGGCCTCTGCGGAAGTCGACAGGGGTGTTGAGGTATTTTTTGATTCAGATTTTCGATATTTATTGCCGTTCTCGAGATATTCAAGAAAATATGAATATCGGGACTCAAAAAGATTTTATCAAAAATAATACTTCTCCAATTTTATCCTCCCAGTAAAGAGGCAATTTTGAGAAACAATGTGAAGATACTCCTTTGTTGGTCGTCTTGTTTTCAATTGAATTTTGGGCGAAACACATACACTTGTCACTCACTTCTTTTTTCAATGAACTTAGAATTATTTCGCGTCATGACGTCGTACTAATTTTTTTGTTTTTCGGACTCTCTCCATGTCGAAGGTCGTTGCGTAAGTCGACAGGAGTGTTGGGGTATTCGATTCAGATTTTCTATATTTTGTGCCGTTCTCGAGATATGTGAGGAGATATGATTATCGGGACTTTCATCAGGAATAATACTTTTCCCATTTTTCTCTTCCAGTAAAGAGGCAATTTTGAGTTCAACTGCAAGTTCAAACTTTGAAATCAACCTTCAAGTTCAAACTTCAAGTTCAAACTTCAAGTTCAAACTTCAAGTTCAACCTTCAAGTTCAGTTTTCAGGTTCATACTTCAAGTTTGACCATCAAGTTCAAACTTCGAGTTAAATCTCCAAGTTTAACCTTCAAGTGCAACCTTCAAGTTCAACTTCAAGTTCAAACTTTCAGTTCAACCTTCAAGTTCAACCTTCAAGTTGAACCTTTGAGTTCGAAATTCAAGTTCAACCCTCAAGTTCAACCTTCAAATTCAAACTTCGAATTAAACCTTCAAGTTCAACCTCACGTTCAAACTTCAAGTTGAACCTGCGAGTACAACCTTCAGGTTCAACCCTCAAGTTCGAACTTCGAGTTGAACCTTCAAGTTGAACCTTCAAGTTCAACCCTCAAGTTCAACCTTCAAGTTCAAACTTAAAGTTGAACCTTCAAGTTGAACCTTCAAGGTCGACCTTCAAGTTCAAACTTCGAGTTGAACCTTCAAGTTCAACCTCCACGTTTCAACTCCGATTTCAACCTCCAAAATGAACCTTCAAGTACAACCTTGAAGTTCAACATTAGAATTCAAACTTCAAGTTCAACCTACAAGTGGAACCTTCAAGTTCAACCCTTCAAGTTGAACCTTCAAGTTCAACCTTCAAGTTCAAAATTCGAGTTCAATCCTCTAGATCTTCTTTCAAGTCCAAACTTCGAGTTGAACCTTCAAGTTCAATCTCCAAGTTCAAACTTCAAGTTCAACCTTCAAGCTCAAACTTCAAGTTGAACCTTCAAGTTCAACCTCCAAGTCTAACCCCCAAGTACAACCTTCAAGTTCAACCTTCAAGTTCAACTCCAAGTTCAAACTTCAAGTTCAACCTTAAAGTTCGATCTTCAAGTTCGAACTCCGAGTTAAACCTCCAAGTTCGAACTTCGAGTAGAACCTTCAAGTTGAACCTCCAAGCTCAAACTCCAAGTTGAACCTTCAAGCTCAAACTCCAAGTTCAACCTTCAAGTTCAACCTTCAACTTTTAACTTCGAATTGAAACTTCAAGTTTAACTTTCAAGTTCAACTTTCAAGTTCAACCTTCAACCTTCATGTTCAACCTTCGAGTTAAACCTTCAAGATCAACCTTTGAGTTCAACCTTTGAATTCAAACTTCAAGTTCGAACTCCAAGTTGAACCTTCAAGTTCAATCCTCAAGTTCAACCTTAAAGTTCAACCTTCAAGTTTTGACTTCGAGTTGAACCTTCAAGTTCAACCTTCAAGTTCAACCTTCAAGTTCAACCTTCGAGTTCAAACTTCAAGTTCGACCTTAAAGTTCAACCTTCAAGTTGAAACTTCAAGTTCAATCTACAAGTGGAACTTTCAAGTTGAACCTTCAAGTTGAACTTTAAAGTTCAACCTTCAAGTTCAACCTTCAAGTTCAACCTTCAAGTTCAACCTCCAAGTTCAACCTTCAAGTTTAACCTTCAATTTCTACTTCAAGTTCAAACTTCAAGTTCAAACTTCAAGATCTCCATTCAAATTCAAACTTCGAGTTGAACCTTCAAGTTCAACCTTCAAGTTCGAACTTCAAGTTCAACCTTCAAGCTCAAACTTCGAATTGAACCTTCGAGTTCAGAATTCACGTTCAAACTCCAAGTTCAACTTTCAAGTTGAACCTCCAAGTACAACCTTCAAGTTCAACCTTCAAGTTAGAATTTCAAGTTCAACCTTCAAGTTGAACCTTCAAATTGAACCTCCAAGTACAACCTCTAAGCTCAACCTTCGAGTTCAACCTCTATGTTTGACTGCGAGTTCAAACTTCAAGATCAACCTCCGAGTTCAAACTTCAAGTTCGAACTTCAAGTTGAAACTTCAAGTTCAACCTTCAAGTTCAAACTTCAAGTTCAAACTTCAAGTTCTAACTGCGAGTCAAATCTTCAAGTTCAACCTTCAAGTTGAACCTTCAAGTACAACCTTCAAGTTCAACCTCTAAGTCCAACTTCATGTTCAAACATCAAGTTCAACCTACAAGTTCAACCTTCGAGTTCAAACTTCAAGTTCAACTTTCAAGTTCAACCTTCAAGTTCATCCTTCGAGTTCAACCTTTAAGTTCAACCTTCGAGTTCAAACTTCAAGTTCAAACTCCAAGCTGAACCTTCAAGTTCAATCTCACGTTCAAACTTCAAGTTGAACCTTCGAGTACAACCTTCAAGTTCAACCTTCAAGTTTATTTTCAAGTTCAAATTTCAAGTTCAACCTTCAAGTTCAATTTTCAAGTTGAACCTCCAAGTATAACTTCAGGGTCAAACTTTATGTTCAACTTTCTCGTTCAACCTCCAAGTTCCAACTCCAAATTCAACCTTCAAGTTCAATTTTCAAGTTGTACCTCCAAGTACAACCTTCAAGTTCAACCTTCAAGTTCAACCTCCAAGTTCAACCTTCGGGTTCAACCTCAAAGTTCAACCTTCAAGTTTAACCTTCAAGTTTGAACTTCAAGTTCCATCTTCAAGTTGAACCTCCAAGTTGAACCTTCAAATTGGACCATCGAGTTCAACCATCAAGTTTGACTTCAACTTCAAACTTCAAGTTCAACCTTCAAGATCATCCTTCAAATTTTAACTTCGAGTTGAACCTTCGAGTTCAACCTCCATGTTCAACCTTCAAGTTCAACCTACGAGTTCAACCTTTAAGTACAACCTTCGAGTTCAAACTTCAAGTTCAAACTTGAAGTTCAAACTTCAAGTCAAATCTTCAAGTCCAACCTTCAGGTTGAACCTCCAAGTACAACCTTCAAGTTCAACCTCTAAGTCCAACTTCAAGTTCAAACTTCGAGTTCAACATTCGAGGTCAACCTTTAAGTACAACCTCCGAGTTCAAACTCCAAGTTCAAACTCGAAGTTCAAACTTCAAGTCAAATCTTCAAGTTCAACCTTCAGGTTGAACCTTCAAATACAACCTTCAAGTTCAACCTCTAAGTCCAACTTCAAGTTCAAACTTCAAGTTCAACCTACAAGTTCAACCTTCAAGTTCAAACTTCAAGTTCAAACTTCAAGTTCAATCCTCAAGTTAGAACTTCAAGTTGAACCCCCAAGTACAACCTTCAAGTTCAACCTTCAAGTTTAACTGCAATTTCAGACTTAGAATTCAACGTTCAAGTTCAAACTTCAAGTTCAAACTTCAAGTTGAAACTTCAAGTTGAAACTTCAAGTTGAAACTTCAAGTTGAAACTTCAAGTTGAAACTTCAAGTTGAAACTTCAAGTTCAACCTTCGAGTTCAGTTTTTAAGTTCATACTTCAAGATCAACATTCAAGTTCAAACTTTGAGTAAA
Source organism: Phaedon cochleariae (assembly GCA_918026855.4). Lineage (NCBI taxonomy): Eukaryota > Metazoa > Arthropoda > Insecta > Coleoptera > Chrysomelidae > Phaedon > Phaedon cochleariae. The sequence continues at coordinate 15,716,197 of OU896722.1, read as the reverse complement.
ATCTACAAGTTTAACCTTCAAGTTGAACCTCCAAGTACAACCTTCATGTGCAACCTTCAAGTTCAACTTCGAGTTCAGATTTCAAGTTCAACCTTCAAGTTCAACCTTCAAGTTCAACCTCCAAGTTCGAACTTCGAGTTCAACTCTCAAGTTCAACCTTCAAGTTCAACTTTCAAGTTCAACCTTCGAGTTCAAACTCCAAGTTCAAACTCCAAGTTCGAATTCCAAGTTGAACCTTCAAGTTCAACCTTCAATTTCAACCTTCGAACTCAAACTTCAAATTGAACCTTCATGTTCCGAATTCACGTTCAAACTTCAAGTTCTACTTTCAAAGTGAACCTTCAAGTACAACCTTCAAGTTCAAATTTCAAGTTCAACCTTCAAGTTGAACCTTCAAATTGAACCTCCAAGTACAACTTCCAAGCTCAACCTCCGAGTTCAACCTCTATGTTCGACTGCGAGTTCCAAATTCAAGTTCAACCATCGATTTCAAACTTCAAGTTCGAACTTCAAGTTGAAACTTCAAGTTCAACCTCCAAGTTCAACCTTCAAGTTCAAACTTCAAGTTTAAACTTGAAGTTCAAACTCCAAGTCAAATAATCAAGTTCAACCTTCGAGTTGAACCTTCAAGGCTTCTTTGATACAAGATCTCCAGCGTATCCATCAATTACCTGGAGAATCGCCTTTAGTTTTTATAAATAGACTAAAGACGCACAATGCTAAAATGCACGCTTCAATCAATAAACAACTGCTATCCGTAGAAGAAAAACAGTCACAATCAAAATAAGTTGAATCTATGACTATGAATACTTTGCTCGCAGGACTCGATCCAGAAATAGGACGCATTGTTAGAGCTGGAAACCCTATTGATTTATTCACAGCCACCCTCAGAGTGAAACGTGAACTTCAGTTGAGCTATTTTCAAACTAAAAAATTCCCTAATTCGCGAAATACACAAAATCCAAATCCAAATCAGAACCGCAGAAATGTGACTCCACAAAAAGTATGCACTTACTGTATGCGCCAAGGTCATACAATAAACGAATGTAGGCAACGCCAACAACAAAACTCTTTCCAAACTTTCGGTCCTAGACCTAATTTTCAACCTAATTTCCGATCAAACTCCCAGCCTAATTTCCAACAGAATTTCAGGCCAAACTATCCCCAGAGACCACCACAATTCCAAAATGAAAATAATTCCTAGTCAAGGCCGTCAATTATTAGACCGAACCCAAAGACCCTCAACCATTCAACCAAACCCGAATTTTCAAAGATCTAATCCGCAAAGAACTCATTGTGTCAACTATGGTCCCCAAAATTACGAATACGATAATTATACTGCTAATTATCAAAATCTGGAAAATCTCGGAGCAGATGGTTACTCTGTTGATTATCAGGAATACCAAGGTTATAACACCGATACATATCACAATGACTATAGCTCTGATACCTACCAAAATCGATACCCAAATCAATATGGCCCTAATGATTATTCACAGTATGACGAACAAAATCAATACGATCAGGATTTCCGATTGAGTTCGACGTCACGAGCCCCTCCTATCAAAGCGACTCCGGAATCGGTGGACCAAGTTCAAGCGCAAATTCAGACATTGAATTTGGACGATTTCAACCCAAACCTCAACTTCCCAGAACACAAATTTCTTTAGATCTTTTCTTTACAGTCAACTCGAAAAATTTATATTATATTAAAGACTCAACAAATAAATTCAAAATCCTCATTGATACAGGTGCCAGACTCTCTATTTTCAAGCCCAAAACTTGTGAAATATTTTCTGAAAGATCTCCTGAAAATGTAATAATACAAGGTATAACTGATCATAAAATATTGATAAATGAATCCGTATTGATTCCTTTTTCTGACAACGACCCCCATAAAGTTTATGTACACAACATTGACATTGAATTTGATGAACTTTTGGGCTCTGACTTTCTTGAACACTACAAATGTATAGTTGACTTGAAGAATAGACAACTAATCACGAATTTCAAGACAGTATCACTTTTCAAAGTTGACGATTCAGAATCTGAAGACAAAATTTCCCATAACAAAAAATTTGAAAATCAAATTTCACTTGAACCTAGGACATAACAAATTGTTAAACTGAGATGTAATTTATTTAATACCGATGTTATATTAACAGCACAAGAAAACGAAGAAGTCAGACTTCCTAACGCACTTGTTGAAGTAAATGAAAATGGAGAATTTTATACTTCAGTATTGAACGCGAACCCAATGGCAATATCAATCGATTTCAATGATCTTCAGTTAGAACCAATAAGCAATTTCGACCTAAATAATTTCAATGTTTCTGACACTAACGTATACATAGACAGAACAAACGACATTCAAAATCAACTACGCCTAGAACATTTATTAAACGAAGAAGAAACCGAACTAGTAACAAACCTCTGCTTAGACTTTCAGGACATATTTTATTTTGAAGGTGACAACTTGACATTTACTAACGAAATTGAGCACTCTATTGACACTAAAGACTCGAAACCCGTTTTTACCCGATCCTATAGATATCCACAAATCCACAAAGATGAGGTGAAAAATCAAATGTCAAAAATGCTTGAGCAAGGCATTATACGTCCTTCGATTTCACCCTGGTCATCCCCTGTTTGGGTAGTACCGAAAAAACTCGACGCCTCTGGAAAGCAGAAGTGGCGTGTTGTTGTGGATTACAGGAAACTGAATGAACTCACTGTAGATGACAAGTATCCCCTGCCAATGATTTCTGATCTCCTCGACCAACTTGGCAAATGTCAATATTTTACAACCCTCGACCTTGCCTCTGGATTCCATCAGATCGTGATCGATCCGAATGATATATCCAAAACCGCCTTCACGGTAGAGAATGGACACTATGAGTTTGTCCGAATGCCTTTTGGACTAAGGAATTCTCCTTCTACCTTCCAGAGGGTAATGGACAATATTCTCCTGGGCATTCAAAACGAGAGTTGTCTCGTCTACATGGACGACATCATTGTTTACTCCCCCACGATTGACGATCATATTTCTCGACTCACCGATGTATTCAAACGATTTCGAAAAGCAAATCTGAAGATACAACCAGATAAATGCGAATTACTTAGGAAGGAGGTAGCGTATCTTGGTCACTTGATCACCAGTGACGGAGTCAAACCGAATCCATCTAAGGTAGACTATATCGTAAATTTTCCTGAACCTAAAAACCAGAAAGAAGCCAGATCATTCCTAGGTCTCGCCGGATATTACCGCCGCATCATATCGAACTATGCCAAAATTTCGAAGCCCCTCACTAAACTACTTCAGAAGGACACCCCCTTCAACTTTGATTCCGATTGCAAGAACTCTCTCGATAATTTGAAATAAACCCTCATTTCGACCCCTATTCTCATATACCCAAACTTCGAAGATACTTTTCTTCTCACCACCGACGCAAGCGCATACGCTATTGGTGCTGTACTTTCTCAGGGCCCCATTGGCAAGGATCTCCCTATTGCATATGCCTCCCGCACCCTTTGTGCGGCAGAATCTGAGTATTCTACAATAGAGCGCGAATTGCTCGCAATCGTATGGGCAGTCAAACATTTCCGGCAATACCTCTTCGGTCGCAAATTCAAATTGATTACCGATCATCGTCCCCTCACTTGGCTCTTCTCGATCAAAGATCCTGGCAGTCGTTTAGCTAGATGGCGCCTCAAACTTCAGGAATACCATTATGAAGTCATATACAAACCAGGAGAGATCAACAAGAATGCCGATGCTCCCTCTCGCATAAAAGTGAATCATATTCAAGAATGTATTGCTTTTCATTCGAAAACTCTAGTACTTCCTTCGAACGAAGAAGACTCCGACCTTGAAATCATTGAGAACCCTATCGAAAATAAACCTCCTACTGAAGAACCGACAATTGCAGGAACCCCTGAAGAATCATCGAGCGAACCTGAAACTACTCCACCAGAAGACGAAACTTCCGAAATCTCAATAGAAATAATACATGACGAATTCAACAGATTTGTAGACCCATACAGAACGACATCTCTAATAGACTATTCTAATGTTCAATATTCTCAATGCCACATACTAGACAAATCTAACAGACACATAATCGTTCCTATACAACAAAATGAACTCTCTAAAATTCATTATGACATCATAGACGATCTTTTCGAAGAACACTATGACTTTCAAAACCTCAAAATTAATATCCTTTCTAGTAAATCAGTTAAAAACCGAAAATATTACTTGATTCCACTGACATACGACCCTGAAACAGTGATTGAACACCTCTTTTTGACTTTATATAAAAATCGAAATGAGTTGGACCCATTGAATTACTGTTGTATCGAAGACAACCCGGAGTTGCCGATGCAAGAAATACTTTGTTTTATATTCGCTGAAGAGGATATAAAAATCAAAGTATGCCGAAACGTAGTCAAAACACCAGATCAAGATCAGATACCCATAATTTTAGACCAATATCACAAAGGAAAAAATAATCTACATCGTGGTATTAACGAGACTATTAGACGAATACGACAAAAATATAATTGGGACGGTATTACTAAAGACGTTGAAAATTTAATGGAAAATCGCCAAGTATGTCACAAAACCAAAGTGTGTAGAAAAAATCTTAATAACCCATTAGTTATAACAGAGACACCTCATACTACTTTTGAACGAATTAACATAGACATTGTCGGAGTTCCAGTTAAAAATTACGCGCTCACTATTCGAGACGAACTCACAAAATTTACACAAGCTTACGTACTTCCAGATAAATCCGCTAGATCCGTTGTAAACACCCTCCTTCTATATTTTCAACATTTTGGAACCCCCTTACCAATCCACTGTGATTACGGACGAGAATTCGACAATACTCTGATAAAAGACTTATGCTCATTGTACAACATCAAAATATCTTTCTCTAGCGTAAACCATCCGCAGTCAAATGGCTCTTTCGAAAGATTTCATAGCACACTCCTCGAAATGATTCGTGTCAATATGGCCGAGAACCCAGATGAACATCCCTTCAATATTCTCCCATATGCAATTATATGTTATGACAATTCTACTAATAAAACTCATGGTTTCACCCCACATGAGTTAGTCTTTGGATACACGGCGAGTAGACCACCTGAAACTCTTTATAATCAAAAAGCTCTAATTTCAAAATACGTGAGAGACTTGAACAATCGAATATCGTACTACTGTAAAGTAGCAAGAGCAAAGACAGGCGGCACTAAACAAAAAGCAAAAGAACGCTTTGACAAAACCGTTTCAAAACAGACTGAATACGAAGTAGGAGAACAGGTGTACATGAAAGAATCCCAAATAAGAGACAAATTACAAAACAAATTTAATGGTCCATTCAAAATTATAGAAATATTGAAAAATTCAGCGATACTATTCAAACAAATCAAAGAACTAAAGTTAATTTCGATCGCATGATACCAAATTCTGAAAACTAATTTATTTCCAGGTTCACTCTGCTGCTCGGATCAGCAGTTCATCAATTCAAAATTTCGCCGATTAATAACACTCTCGGTGTGTACTACCATGAAGAAGATGACATTATACTTACAAATGATTACTGGACCTTACTTGTTCATGAAGATATATCACTACTCCGAGAAGCTTACGAACACAACAGTAGAATATTAGAAACCCTGACCGACTCTGTGAAATCAACACCTATTCGCACTATAAGCGTCTTTCGATCAGAAGTTAAAACACATATCAGCCTTATTACTCAAATTTCGAAGTCAGTCAAATCAAAACTGAATGAAATATCCCTTGATACAAAAAGATACAGACGCGGACTTATTGACGGAATAGGTAGTATTTTCAAGTCAATCACTGGTAACCTTGATGCTTCTGACGGCGAGTATTATTCGAATTGTATCAATAAGCTACATGACGACGAACACCAATTAGAAAACCTTCTGAAAAATCAAATTTCGGTCACAACGTCAGTAATAAAAAATTTCAATATGACCATACGGAAACTTCAAATAGACGAAAAAACGTTCAATGAAGACATAAGAGAAGTCGAAATATCATTTAGTGAAATGAATAACGCTTTATCATTTATTCAAGGCAAACTCAAAGTTTGTGACCCATGTGAGAAACTTATGTAGAGTTATGTGTATCTTGAGGACAGCCTTGACGATATAATAAATTCAATCACATTTGCTAGACTTAATACCATCCACCCTTCAATAATCACACCTGATCATTTAGTAGGCTCCTTATAGGAAATTTCCCAGAATTTGCACAAAAGTAACTTACCTCTACCTGCAAAACTAGCCAATGTTGCCAAATATCTTGATATCATCGAACTCTAAGCATTCCAAATAAATTTAAATATTGTTTTTGTTCTGAAAATTCCCTTAATTGATCCTCAAATATACCACCTCTTTCGACTCTACCCTATCCCGATATTCGACAACAGAACTGGTTTACATCATGTCCTCTCGATTTCACAAAAATATATCGCGAAAGACGATGATTCCTTGATGTTCGTACCAATCAGCGACATGGAAGATTGTAAAGCTGTATTCCGATAGACAACACTGCCATGTGTGAAGCCCGTATCATGAGAACATTCCGAAAAGTACCAGGAAACTGTCAGAGTGCCCTCATACTCAGTCAAGGATATAAAGTCCAGAAACTAGCCGAAAACTATTGGTTAGCGATTCTGTCAGAACCGATACAGATAACTATAAATTGCCCCAAGAAGAGACCAGAGACCAGAATCCTTCACAAGAACTCTCTAATCGGCCTCAAAAATGATTGCAGTGCCTTCATTGGAATCACCAAAATTCAAGCTACCTCGACGAAAACTCTGAATATTTCGTACGGGATCCATCCAGTCGAAATCCCGTACGAATGTTGCAATGACCTTCCGGAACAAGCTGACCTGCCGAATTTGAAACCACTTAAATTGAGCGATTTGAATGTCGATGACCTAGACATCGCCAAACATAAGTTAGAATCCTATTCCAAGACGTTGGACGACCTAATCAATCAGCCATTTGTGGACAAAAACATATCCTGGTTCACGTATTTCACTAAAGCCCTCATCGCAATCCTAATTCTTCTATACATATTCTGTAAGGGTAGAAGAATGAGAAGACTAGCTATAAATGGTCCATCCGATGCACCATCACCTCCGCCTAGAGGAAGTAAGGCCATGAGAAGTATTCGATCCATGTTTCCAAGAAGACGACCCAATTTGGGAGCCCAGACGAGTACAGAAGAAGAACAAGAAGATGCCTTCATCGAACCCGGCGCCTAGGTTGGCACTTCCAAAAAGTTGTCGATGTAGAGCAACAACTTTTTCAAAAGAATGGGAGCTGTTATATGAATATTCCCATCATATACCAGGAATACTTGTGCAAGTGCCATCTGAGGAGTTTCACATTACTGATGACTTCAAGGCCAAGTAGTAACCGAAGACACACACGTGTCTGCTGACTCGACATCCTCAGAACTTAGATGCTACATCGTTGCACTGCGAAGAGTCCGTTCTACTCAAACCAAGCTCTCGTGAACATCTAATTTTTCATTGTATTAATTCCATTCAAATTGTAGCTCATTCAAATAAATTGTTATTGAAAAGTCTTTAGTGCTTCAAGTGATTTAACATGTAAAACCGACTTATTATCAAGATAGATAAATTCGAAGTTTAGGCGAACACGCCGGTTTACCGACTCTTGATTGTTGAAATTGAAGTTTTGAGTAGATATGAAGAAGTATAGTACTCCACTCGCATATAATGAGCTGTCATATATACTTCTTGAATGGGCATTCGAGATGCTAGAATGCAAAGTTACAAAGTAAACATAGTCGAAGTCGAAGTTTCTCGTTCTGCCTGTTGTGTGCGTTATACCCGCTTCGATGTCGTCTCATATGATCGTTGCGAATTTTTTTGCTCCAGAGGTATGTATGTGAGATGATTGAATACAGAGATACAGTGTGCAGACTGTTGTTGTCGAAGTATCTCACTTGCCTATTTTTCTCGTTATATGTCCTTCGAAGTCGTCCTATATGGTCAGTGCGATCGAATCTGCTATAACTGTAGGCATGTCAGATGCTAGAATGCAAAGTTACGGTGTATACATAGTCGAAGTCGAAGTTTCTTGTTCTGCCTGTTGTGTGCGTTATACCCGTTTCGATGTCGTCTCATATGATCGATCGATGCAAACTGATATGCTCCACAGAAATTCATGTGAGGCGATAGAATACAGAGAAACAGTGTGCAGACTGATGTTGTCGAAGTATCTAAACTTGCTATTGTACTCGTTATATGTCCTTCGAAGTCATCTTATATGGTCAGTGCGATCGTATCTACTATAGCTGTAGGCATGTCAGATTCTAGAATGTGAAGTTACAGTGTGAATATATACGAAGTCAAAGTTTTTTTTCTGCCTATTGTGTGAGTGATATCCGCTTCGATGTCGTCTTATATGATCGTTGCGACCTAATATGCTTCGGAGGTATCCATGTGAGATGATAGAATACAGAGATACAGTGTGCAGACTGATGTTGTCGAAGTATCCTCACTTGCCTATCAATGTCGTAATATGTTCTTCACAGTCTTTCTTTATGGTCAGTGCGATCGTATATGTTTCAACTATAGGCATGTCAGATGCTAGAATTCAGAGCCACAGTGTAAACATAGTCGATGCGAAGTTTCTTGTTCTCCCTGTTGTATTCGTTATACCTGTTTTGATGTCGTCTCATATGATCGTTGCGAACTACCATGCTCCAAAGGTATCCATGTGAGATGATAGAATACAAAGATACAGTGTGCAGACTGATGTTGTCGAACTATCTCCACTTGTCTATTGTTCTCGTTATATGTCCTTTGAAGTCGTCTTATTTGATCAGTGCGATCGTATCTGCTATAACTTCAGGCATGTCAGATGCTGGAATGCTAAGTACAGTGTAAACATATTCGAAGTCGAAGTTTCTTGTTCTGCCTGTTGTGTGCGTTACACCGGCTTCGTTGTCGTCTTATTTGAACATATATGCTCCAGAGGTATTTATGTGAGATGATAGAATACAGAGATACGGTATGCGGACTGATGTTGTCGAAGTCTCTTCACTTGCCTATTCTTCTCGTTGTATGTCCTAAGAAGTCGTCCTATATGGTCAGTGCGATCGTATCTGCAATTATTGTAGGCATGTCAGATGCGAGAATGCGAAGTTACAGTGTAAACATAGTCGAAGTCGAAGTTTCTTGCTCTCCCTGTTGTAAGCGTTATTTTGATTCAGGAAACACTAGACAATGTCTACCTATAAGACGTATATCCGACTTATTATCAACATTGATAAGTTCGAAGTTTTGGCGAACACGCCGGTTTACCGACTCTGTTGGAATCGAAGTTTTTGGTGGATATGAAGAAGTATAGTACTCCACTCGCATATAATGAGCTGTCATATATACTGTTTGAATGGGCATTTAAGATGCTAGAATGCAAAGTTACAAAGTAAACATAGTCGAAGTCGAAGTTTATTGTTCTGCCAGTTGTGTGCGTTATATCCGCTTCGATGTCGTCTCATATGATCAATGCGAACTTATATGCTCCAGAGGTATCTATGTGAGATGATAGAATACAGTGATACAGTGTGCTGACTGATGTTGTCAAAATATCTCCACTTGCCTATTGTTCTCGTTATATGTCCTTCGAAGTCGTCTTATATGGTCAGTGCAATCGTCAGATGCTAGAATGCAAATTTACAGAGATAACATGGTCGATGTTAAAGTTTCTTGTTCTGCCTGTTGTGTGCGTTATACCCGATTCTATGTCAACTCATATGATCGTTGCGAACTACCATGCTCCAGAGGTATCCATGTGAGATGATAAAATACAGAGATACAGTGTGAAGACTGATTTTGTCAAAGTATTCTCACTCGCCAATTGTTCTCGTTATATGTCCTTCGGAGTCGTCTTATATGATCAGGGCGATCGTACCCGCTATTGCTGTAGGCATGTCAGATGCTAGAATGCGGAGTTACAATGTGAACATAGTCGGAGTCGAAGTTTCTTGTTCTTCCTGTTGTGTAAGTTATACCCGCTTCGATGTCGTCTCATATGATCGGTGCGAACATATAAGTAGATATATATTAGGAATCCTGGGCCAGGCATCACGGCATCAGACAGCCAATCAGAACACCCCATTCAATTCCTCATAATTAATCAATCACTCCATGAAGGAGAGCACCCTATGATCTGATTCATTAACTATCAAGTACTTGAGAACACGTGCACTCAGTCTAATTCACTTATATGCGGGTAAAGCGTGGGTTATAACAATGATGCGGGTATAGTATGAGTCATCCGAATAATGCGGGTATAGTATGAGTAATCAGAATAATGCGGGCAGCAGATGCGGGTATCAGATGTTTTGTTTTGCAAATATGCGTTCAGCGAATGCGCATGCGGGTACCCCTTTACTGAACTATATGAAATCGGGTAAGAGCCAGCGTATTTTAGTTCAGTCTTGAGCGAGCCTCAGTCCTCTAGTTCCTCGAGCGGGTTAGGACCGGTGTATTCTAGTTCAGTCTTGAGCTAGTCCTAGTTCATATGTATCTTCAACACGTTCGAGTTCACCAAGTGATATTGAAGTGCGGTTTTTGTGGCAATGAATATTCTTCAACGAGCTCTTTATTCCGACATGTACGCAAAAATTGCAGGAATATTCGAGATGTGAATGGACCACTGGCCAAGAAGATAAAGCCCAATAGTGCGGACGATCAGCAAGCATCTACTTCGAACAACTCATTGTTCAACTAATTTCCTATGCAAGAACCTGATACTCAGGGTGCTGAAAAACGAATAAGAGTAGATCAACCTGTTGAAAATAATTTGGGGGATGGGATAGTGAAACTTCGTTGTGCTCTCAAGAACAGGATAGTCACCTATCGATTTTCCATTGACAAAGCCCTCACCGATCTTCAGGAATTTTTGCAGGAAGTGAAACCCAAAGTTCTGGCAGTTCTGACCGAATATTTGGGGACTCATCATAGCTTGAAGATAAATTTGGAACTTTTTGGATTGTATGTCATACCAGAAAAGGAACTATCTGATATAAAGTCCTTCAACACCAGAAATGAAACCCTGACAAAATCATCAAACATTGAGCACGATTATGATGACTTCAAGGAAGAAATGATTGTGAAGGCGTCAGAGTTTCAAGAACGGGATTCTGGGTGGATATCAAAACATGCCATGTTTTTGGATGTGAATATTAATAAATTCTCATCAATTTCGGCCTCTTCATACATCAAGCTGCCCAGAGCTATAGAATCCAAACATGCGGTTTCGAATATTCAAAATAAGGACAGAGCCTGCTTCGCATGATCCATCAATGTTGCGATTTTTTCTGCAAACGATCATCCAATAGGATCGTCATCATATCCACATTACAATACCCTGTTGAATTTCCAAAGACTCGACTCCCCCATGAAATTGAAAGATATTCCAAAGTTCGAGCGACTCAACAATATCTCAGTTGATGTGTTCGGTCTCGAATCGTCTTTCAAGGATGGAAAGATGATGAATGAAATAATTGGACCCCTTCATTCCACTTCGTGTCGTCAAGCAACACATGTGAATTTATTGCTTGTGGCCGATAAGGTTGGCAATACACATTATTGTCTCATCAAGGACCTGGGCAAATTAGTGAAAACACAAAAATCGAAATGCAATGGTAAAATATATATTTGCGATGGATGTCTACAATCGTTCGCTACAGTGGAGCAGTTGAGAAGCCATGAGGAGAATGATTGCAATCATATAGATACTTACCACCAATTAAAAAATCAATAAATATGGTGAGTCAGTGCCTGAGAACATCCTCAAATTCACTAACTTTGAAAAACAATTGCCATCACCGTTTGTGATTCATGCTGACTTTGGAAGTTTACTCAAACCAATTCAACACAATGAACCCTGTGACGAAAAATCATTCTTAGTTGAAGTATGTGAACATGAACCATATTCGTTCGCGTTTTATGTAAAGTGTAATTTTGATGACCGTTATTCAAGGTCGGTACTCCATCGCGGTGCTGATGCTGCCGGCGTTTTTGTGAGAAAATTGGATGAAACCGTTCAAGATTTAAACACTTATCACATGAAGGACGTTCGTGAAATGCATCCACTTACTGAGATAGAGAAGCAAACTTTCCAAAATTAGCACCCCGTGCCATATATGTAAGAAGCCGTTCAAGCCAACAGATATCAAAGTTCGTGATCACTGCCACCACACTGGAAAATTTCGTTGATTTACAAGACCTCGAAAACTATTCCTGTATTCTTTCACAACCTCACAAATTATGACTCTCACCTTTTCATCAAGAAATTAGCAACGAAAGAAGAAAAAATATCAGTGATAGCCCAAACTGAAGAAAAGAATATTTCGTTCTCAAAGTCAATATTGGTTGATAAATCTGAAGTGTCAAGAGCATTTGATGAATATATTCAGTTGAGATTTGTAGACTCTTTTCGATTTTTCACCAAAATCTCTCGATAAACTCAGCAGAAATTTGGAGGTGCAACAGTGTAACGAGGTTCGAAAATACTTCCAAGATAGCAGACAATTTGATCTAATGAAAGAGAAAGGGGTTTTTCCTCACAACTATGTGGACTCCTTGGAAAAATTGGAGGAAACCCAGCTACCGTCGAAAGAGAAGTTCCATAATGATTTAAATGGCGAATCACTTCCAGACATAGATTATAATAGATTTATAGACGTGTGGAATACCTCCGAATGTAAAACATTGGGAGATTACGCCGATGTATATTTAAAATCCGATTGTCTGCTGCTAGCAGACGTGTTTGAGAATTTCAGAAAAGTATGCTTGCAACAATATATACTAGATATGCCATGTTACGTTATACACAAATAGAACTTCAGCTCTTGACTGATATAGATATGATTCATTTTTTCGAGAAGGGTATTCGAGGAGGGGTGGCACAATGTAGCAAGAGAATGGCTGTGGCCAATAACAAATTTCTACCAACCTTTGATCCTCAGAAACCAACATCATACATTATGTATTTGGATGCAACAAATTTATATGGAGCAATTATGGCAAGTTATCTTCCAACAGGTGATTTTAAGTGGGTTGAGTCTGAGGATATCGAAAACTTTGACTGTCACGCGATTGAGGACGACGCATCAAAAGGATACGTTTTAGAAGTGGACTTGGAATATTCAGCCAGCCTACACCATGATCACAACGATTGACTATTCTGCCCAGAACAAATGATCCCGCCAAAGAGTAAGAGCGCCAAAATTATCCCTAATTTACGAAACAAATGCAAATACGTTATTCATTATCGAAATTTGAAGCAGTGTTTGAAATATGGTTTGAAACTGACAAAAATCCATAGAATCTTGGATTTCTCCCAATCGGCGTGGTTGAGGCCTTATATTGACCTGAACACGCATCTTGGAAATTCCGCACTGAACGAATTTAGTAAAGGTGCTATGTCTCTTCTGGCTATTTGGTGAGAGCGCCTCATGGAGATTCCCATGTTAAATTGTTCGAAGAAGCTAAGGTTAAAAATAGCGAAATTTGCTCATTCAAGGTCGCGCGTCGACTCTGGTTCACGAGCAATGGAGTGGAAGAGAAAGGCGGATGATTAAGTACCGTCCTGAGGAAGAAAGAAGCAGGTGTATCAGATGTCAGTTTGTATAGGATACCTGAGACATTTCGATGTTATTGGATATAAATCGAACTGATAGTTCTCAGACGCAAAGGATTATAAGGGAGCGAATAGAAGGAGTAGACGATAGAGAATTGTATAATTGGCAAATATTACTAAAACTATGGTATAATAGACGAAAAAGGGTGAGGGGAAATACTCTGGGTCCCGATTACAGGATAGTCACTGATGAATTGCAAATATCCCCAGATATTATTTTTCGCTTGTGCTCATTGCTCTATAGGTACTATGTGAGTTGACACATATAACTAAACCTTCACGCCTCCCCTCAGTTCTCAATAATTGGAATCATAATAATATAATTATCATTCGAGTGCCTAATATTCCTTTTTTTTCCAAAACTGTCAGTCAATACGTGCGTCTAATATTATGAAAACTGCAATGCAACAACCTTCGCCGTGTGTTTCCACACATGAAGAAACGATGTAATACAATAGTGATACTGTGCGAGAGTGACGCAGTGTAAATAATATGGAATGCAGCGGTCTACCTTGACTTTGTCACTATACTATATCGGTCATACAATAAAACAGTAAATAAACATCTCGCACGTTCTCATATGCCTCTACTGTTCCTTTCATTTTATATATCGTCGATAGCTTCTTGATAAGTGCCTATAGTTCATATATTTCTCGAATGACAAGTTCAATGATTTTTGAAAGATGTAGGTATTTTTTTCCAATGTGTCATAAGCTATATGATTATTTTCAATAGAATTTTATATACATAATCAAGTTGTTACTGCAAGTATTAATTGCTCATTAACAAAAAACATGCACCTTGAAGCAATAACGTTGGGAACATTGATATTGTTCCATCTTTCAAAAAAAATTGATATATGAATATATACGATATCTTATTTCCCCCTTCCTAGTTGAAAGCTGGTATTGATCTTTGGTGACGTTATGAAATTGTGATCTCGAATTGGGAAATTCAGTTAAGTATGATGCCAAATCATCAAGTGAGGAATTCATAAATCGAAAGCTATCAATGAATCTGAATTGAATTGGGGAATAAGCGAGATGTTTTGGGAATGAAATGTACTTCTCTATTGTGATAGGCAACAAATCAACTTGTCCTTTCATTCTAGAAGCTATGTCTTCAATGATGAAACTTGAATCATATCCGCTCAAGTTGTGAAACACAACGGGAATCACGTGACTATCCTTGTAGTTGATGTTACAACCTTCATGAGGAGCCCCTCTATAATTTTTTTCAGGTACGAGGTGATTATGGTCTCGTACTCTTTTGTCGTCAGGTCCAAATGGTTCTTCACAAATGTGGCAATGTGTAGATCTAAGGAAGTCAATTTCCTGCTCTGGTGTGATATCCATATCATAATCACACCAAAATACCGTTTCGACGTCTTTGGCAAGCTGCTTTAACTCATCAGCAAACCATTTCATGCAATCTTCACCCCGATATGATTTATAAAAGGAAAGAGAGTCGTCATAGGAGCATTTGAGATAGTAGCCTACAGCAGCTGGAATATGTTCCTGATATTTCTTGTTATCCCCCGTAAGCTTCAAGACACTCTCGAGATCAGCATATAGAATGAAGGGCACTTTTTCTTTATTCTTTTAGTTCTTGAACTTCAGGATATGTTTGCCCTCTTCAGGCATTTTGATTGCACATTCATTGATCTTGATACAATCTTCACTATGTTTGTGAAGCTTTTCTTCTGTGCAGAAGTAATGGAGGCAACGATCACAAAAATACTTTTTGCTCGTATTTTTACTCAATTGAGATGACAAGAGACGAGACAAATCTTCAATCCAAACATAGTGATACTTGATGGAAGAGATGATTGTTTGATCATCAACACAATCTTCAGTGAAATATTGATCATGGATGAGAAGAAGATTGACATGTTTATCTTTCTTATATTCAGTTGAAGAAGTTGGTAGTGTTATAAGGCAAGTCATGCATACATCGACTTCATCGTTGTGCACACTTTATCTCTCTATCCTATCATCTTGACTTGACACTTTCGAGTAGACGAGTTTGCATTGACCATATAAAACGACTCCCAAGCGGGTATAACTCACACAGCTTGCAGAACAACAAACTCCGACTTTGACTATATTCACACTGTAACTCTGCAGTTCAGCATCTGAAATTCGATGCAGTATCACATCTGACCTGCATACATATTTGAAGCATATACGATGGCAGTGACCGTATAAGACGACTTTGAAGGGTATATAACGAGTACGAAAGGCAAATGGGGATACATCGACTTCATCGCTGTGCACACTATATCATCTCACATGGATACAATTGATGCAGACGAGTCCGCAATGCCTATATGAGACGACTTCTGAGCGAGTATAACGCATACAACTTGCAGAACAAGAAATTTCGACTTTGACTATGTTTTTCACTGTAACTCTGCAGTCTAGCATCTGACATACAAACAGTTGATGCAGGAACGATTGCAGACAACTTTGAAGGGTTTATGACGGGTACAATAGGCAAATGAAGATACATCGACTTCATCGTTGTGCACACAATACCTCTGTATCCAATCATCTTACATGGACACTATTGAAGTAGACAAGTTCACATTGACCATATTAGATGTCTTTCAAGCTAGTATAACGCACACAGCTTGCAGAACAAGAATCCCCGACTTTGACTATGTTTACACTGTAACTCTTCAGTATAACATCTGACGTGCATACAGTTGAAGCAGATACGACTACAGTGACCATATGAGACGACTTTGAAGGGTATATAGCGAGTAAAGCAGGCTAATGTGGATATATCGACTTCATCGTTGTGCACACTTTATCTCTCCAACCTATTATCTTACCTCGACACTATTGAGTAGACAAGTTTGCATTCAAAATATAAGACGACTCCCAAGCAGGAATATTTCAAACAGCTCGCAGAATAAGAAACTCCGACTCTGACTATGTTTACACTGTAATTCTGCGATTCAGCATCTGACATGCATACAGTTGGAGCAGATACGATTGCAGTGATCGTATAAGACGACTTTGAAGAGTATATAATGAGTACAATGGGCAAATGGGCAAACATCGACTTCATCGTTGTGCACACTATATCTCTCTATCCTATCATCTCACATGGACACTATCGAAGCAGACAAGTTTGCATAGACCATATAAGACGTTTTCCAAGCGGGTATAACGCACAAGAGTTGCAGAACAAGAAACTTCGACTTCGAATATGTTACACTGTAACTCTGCAGTCTAGCATCTGGCATTCATACAGTTGAATTATATACCATTGCAGTGTTCTCTCTTACCTATCATCTCGCATGGATACTATTGAAGCAGGCGAGTTCGCAATGCTCATATGAGATGACTTCTGAGCTGGTATAACGCACACAACTTGCAGACTAAGGAACTTAGACTTCGACTTTGTTCACACTGTAACTCTGCAGTCCAGCATCTGACATGCATATAATTGATGAAGGAACGATTGTAGTGATCGTATCAGACGACTTTGAAGGGATTATGACGGGAACAATAGGCAAATGAAGATACATCGACTTCATCGTTGTGCACACTATACCTCCCTATCCAATCATCTTACATGGACACTATTGAAGCAGACTAGTTCGCAATGACCATATAATACGACTTCCAAGCAGGTTCAACGCTCACAGCTTGCAGAACAAGAAACCCCGACTTTGACTATGTTTACACTGTAACTCTGCAGTATTACATCTGACATGCATACAGTTGGAGCATATACGATAACAGTGACCATATGAGATGACTTTGAAGGGTATATAGCAAGTACAACAGGCTAATGGAGATATATCGACCTCATCGTTGTGCACACTATATCTTTCTATACTATCATCTCACATGGACAATATTGAAGCAGACAAGATTACATTGATTACACTGTTACTCTGCAGTCTTGCATCTGACATGCATACAGTTTAAGCAGATACGATTGCAGTGACCGTATAAGACGACTCTGAAGGGAATATAACGAGTACAATCAGCAATGGAGATACATCGACTTCATCGTTGTGCACACTGTATCTCTCTATCATATCATCTCACATGGACACTATTGAAGCAGACCAGTTCGCATTGACCATATGAGACGACTTCCAAGCGGATATAACGCACACAGCTTGCAGAACAAAAAACTCCGACTCTGACTATGTTTACATTGTATTTCTGCAGTCTAGCATGTGACATACATGAGGTTGGAGCAGATACGATGGCAGTGACCGTACGAGACGACTTTGAAGGGTATATAACGAGTACAACAGGCGAATGGAAATACATCGACTTCATCGTTGTGCACACCATATCTCTCTATCCTATCATCTCACATGGACAATATTGAAGCAGACGAGTTCACATTGACAATATTAGACGACTTCCAAGCTGGTATAACGCACACAGCTTGCAGGTCAAGAAACTTCGACTTCGACAATGTGTACATTGTAACTCTGCAATCTAGCATCTGACATTCAAACAGTTGAATCATATACCATTGTGGTGTTCGTATAAGACGACATTGAAGGGTATATAATGAGTACAATAGACAAATGGAGATACATCGACTTCATCGTTGGGCACACTTTATCTCTCTATCCTATCATCTTGACTTGACACTATTGAGTAGACGAGTTTGCAGTGACCATATGAGACGACTAACAAGCAGGTATAACTCGCACAATGCATAACATGAAACTCTGACTATATTTACACTGTAACTCTGCAGTTCAGCATCTGACATTCATACAGTTGGAGCAGATACGATGACAGTGACCGTATAAGACGACTTCGAAGGGTATATGACGAGTACAATGGGCAAATGGGGATACATCGAATTCATCGTTGTGCACACTATATCTCTCTGTTCTATCATCTCACATGGATGCTATTGAAGCAGACAAGTTCACAATGTTTTTATAAGATAACTTCCAAAATGGTATAACGCACACAACTTGCAGAACAAGAGACTTCGACTACGACTATGTTAACACAGAAACTCTGCAGTCTAGCATCTGACATGCATACAGTTTGAACTGATATGATCGCAGATGAGGATACATCGACTTCATCGGAGTGCACACTCTATCTCTTTATCCTATCATCTCACATGGATACTATTGCAGCAGACGAGATCGCAATGCTTATATGAGATGACTTTCAAGCGGGTATAACGCACACAACTTGCAGGACAAGAAACTCAATCTTCGACTTTGTTCACACTGTAACTCTGCAGTCTAGCATCTGACATGCATACAGTTGATGCAGGATCGATTGTAGTGATCGTATAAGATGACTTTGAAGAGTTCATGACGGGTACAATAGGCAAATGAAGATACATCGATTTCATCGTTGTGCACACAATACCTCTCTATCCAATCATCTTACATGGACACTATTGAAGCAGGCAAGTTCGCAATGACCATATAAGACGACTTTCAAGCGGGTTCAACGCACACAGCTCGCAGAACAAGACACCTAGACTTTGACTATGTTACTGTAACTCTGCAGTATAACATCTGACATGCATATAGTTGAAGCAGATAAGACATCAGTGACCATATGAGACGAATTTGAAGGGTATATAGCGAGTACAACAGGCTAATGGGGATATATCGACTTCATCGTTGTGCACACTATATCTTTTTATTCTCTCTATCTTCTCACATGGGCAATATTGAAGCAGACAAGATAACATCGACCTTATTAGACGACTTCCAAGCTGGTATATCGCTCACAGCTCGCAGGTCACGAAACTTTGACTTCGACTATGTTTACATTGTAACTCTGCAGTCTAGAATCTGACAAGCATACAGTTGAAGCATATGCGATTGCTGTGACCGTATGAGATGACATTGGAGGGTATATAACGAGTTCAATAGGCAAATGAAGATATATCGACTTCATCGTTGTCCACACTATATCTCTCTATCCTATCATCTTACCTTGACAGTAGCGAAAAGACAAGTTTTCATTGACCATATGAGACGACTCCCAAGCTGGTATAACTCACACAGCTTGCAGATTATGAAACTCCGACTTTGACTATATTTACACTGAAACTCTGCCGTCCAGCATCTGACATGCATACAGTTGAAGCAGATACGATGGCAGTAATCGTATGAGACGACTTTGAAGGGTATATAACGAGTACAATAGGCGAATGGGAATACAACGACTTCATCGTCGTACACACTATATATCTCTATTCTATCATCTCACATGGAAACTATTAAAGCAGACTATTGACCATATAAGATGACTTTCAAGCAGGTATAACGCATACAGCTTGCAGATCAAGAAACCTCGACTTGGACTATCTTTACATTGTAACTCTGCAGTCTAGCATCTGACATTGAAGGGTATATAACGAGTAAAATAGGCAAATGAAGATACATCGACTTCATCGTTGTGCACACTATATCTCTCTATCCTATCATCTCACCTTGACACTATTGAATATACAAGTTTACATTGACCATATAAGACTACTTCCAAGCGGGTATAACTCACACAGCTTGCAGAACAAGTACCTCCGACTTTGACTATGTTTACAGTGTAACGCTGCAGTCTAGAATCTGACATGCATACAGTTAGAGCAGATAGGATGGCAGAGACCGTATAAGACGACTTTGAAGGGTATATAACGAGTACAATAGGCGAATGGGAATACAACGACTTCATCGTCGTACACACTATTTATCTCTATTCTTTCATCTCACATGGAAACTATTGAAGTATACTAGTCCGTATTGACCATATAAGATGACTTTCAAGCAGGTATAACGCATACAGCTTGCAGAACAAGAAACCTCGACTTGGACTATTTTTAATCTGCAGTATAACAACTGTCATGCATACAGTTGAAGCATCTTAAATTGACACTATTGAAGCAGACAAGTTTGCATCGACCATAAAAGTTGTCTCTCAAGCGGGTATATTGCACACAGCTTGCAGAATAAGAAACTCCGACTCTGACTATGTTTACACTGTAACTTCAACTGACATGCATGCAGTTGAAGCAGATACGATAGCAGTGACCATATGAGACGACTTTGAAGGGTATATAACGAGTACAATGAGCACATATAGAATACATTGACTTCATCGTCGTATACACTATATATTCCTATCCAATCACCTCACATGAACACTATAGAAGCAGACAAGTTCGCATTGACCATATAAGACTACTTTCAAGCAGGTATAACGCACACGATTTGCAGAACAAGAAATATTGACTTCGACCATGTTTACACGGTAACTTTGCAGTCTAGCATCTGACATGCATGAAGTTGAAGCAGATACGATGGCAGACGGTATGAGACGACTTTGAAGGGTATATTACGAGTAAAACAGGAAAATGGGATACATCGACTTCATCGTCGTACACACTATATTTCTCTATCCTATCATCGACTTCATCGTCGTACACACTATATATCTCTATCCTATCATCTCACATGGACACTATTGGAGCAGACTAGTTCGTATTGACCATATAAGATGATTTCCAAGCGGATATAACGCATACATTTTGCAGAACAAGAAACCTCGACATGTACTTTGTTCACACTGTAACTCTGCAGTCTAGCATCTGACATGCATACGGTTGATGCAGATACGATGGCAGTGACCGTATAAGACGACTTTGAAGGGTATATATTGAGAACAATAGGCAAATGAGAATACATCGACTTCATCGTTGTGCACACTTTATCTCTTTATTCTATCATCTCACATGGATACTATTGAAGCAGACAAGTTCGCAATGCTCATGTGAGATATTTTCTGAGCGACTATAACGCACACATTTTGCAGAACAAGAAACTTCGAATTCGACTATGTTCACACTGTAACTCTGCAGTCCAGCATCTGACATTGAAGGGTTCATAACGGGTAAAATAGGCAAATGAAGATACATCGACTTCATCGTTGTGCACACTATATCTCTCTATCTAATCATCTTAAATTGACACTATTGAAGCAGACAAGTTTGCATCGACCATAAAAGTTGTCTCTCAAGCGGGTATAACGCACACAGCTTGCAGAACAAGAAACTCCGACTCTGACTATGTTTACACTGTAACTTCAACTGTCCAGCATCTGACATGCATACAGTTGAAGCAGATACGATAGCAGTGACCATATGAGACGACTTTGAAGAGTATATAACACAGCTTGCAGAACAAGAAACCTCGACTGTGACCATGTTTACACTGTAGCTATGCAGTATAACATCTGACATGCATACAGTTAATGCATATTCGACAACAGTAACCATATGAGACAACTTTGAAGGGTATATAGCGAGTACAGGCTAATGGGGATATATCGACTCCATCGTTGTGCACACTGTATCTTTCTATACTATCATCCCACATGGACAATATGAAAGCAGACAAGATTACATCGATCTTATTTGACGACTTTCGAGCTGGTATATCGCTCACAGCTTGCAGGTCACGAAACTTCGACTTCGACTATGTTTACATTGTAACTCAGCAGTCTAGCATCTAACATGCATACAACTGAGGCATATACGATTGCTGTGACCGTATAAGATGACATGGATGGGTATATAACGAGTTCAATAGGCAAAAGAAGATATATCGACTTCATTGTTGTGCACACTATATCTCTTTATCCTATCATCTCACCTTGACAGTATTCAGTAGACAAATTCGCATTGATCATATGAGACGACTCCCAAGCGATTATAACTCGAACAGCTTGCAGATTATGAAACTCCGACTTAGACTATGTTTACACTGAAACTCTGCCGTCCAGCATCTGACATGCATACAATTGAAGCAGATATGATTGCAGTGACCGTATAAAACGACTTTGGGGGAAATATAACGGGTACAATAGGCGGATGAAGATACAGCGACTTCATCGTTGTGCACACTATATCTCTCTATCCAATCATCTTACATGGACACTATTGAAGGAGACAAGTTCAGATTAACCATATAAGATGACTCCCCATCTGGTATAACGCACACAGCTTGCAGAACAAGAAACCCCGACTTCGACTATATTCACACTGTAACTCAGCAGTATAACATCTAATATGCATACAGTTGAAACAGATATGAATACAGTGACCATATGAGACGACATTGAAGGGTATATAGCGAGTACAACAGGCTTATAGGGATATATCGACTTCATCGTAGTGCACACTTTATCTCTCCATCCTATCATCTTACCTCGACACTATTGAGTAGACAAGTTCGATATATGGTCAGTGTGATCGTACGTGCTATTGTTGTAGGCATGTCAGATGTGATAATGCGGAGTTACAGTGTAAACATAGTCATAGTCGAAGTTTCGCGTTCTGCTTGTTGTGTGCGTTATACCCGCTTTGATGTCGTCTTATATGATCGTTGCGAACATATATGCTTCAGAGGTATCTATGTGAGATGGAAGAATACAGAGATGCTAGAATGCGAAGTAACGGTGTAAACATAGTCGAAGCCGAAGTTTCTTGTTCTCCCTGTTGTAAGCGTCAACTTGATTCAGGATACACTAGACAATGCCTACCCATTAGATGTATAACCGACTTTTTATCAAGATTGATAAATCCGAAGTTTTGGCGAACACGCCGGTATACCGACTCTTGATTGTTGGAATCGAAGTTTTTAGTGGACATATAATGCAAAGTAACAAATTAAACATAGTCGAAGTCGAAGTTTCTCGTTCTGCCTGTTGTGTGCGTTATACCCGCTTCGATGTCGTTTTATATGATCGTTGCAAACTGATGAGCTTTAGAGGTATCCATGAGAGATGATAGAATACAGGAATACAGTGTGCAGACTGATGTTGTCGATGTATCTCAACTTGCCTATTGTTTTCGTTATGAGTCCTTCAAAGTCGTCTTATATGGTCAGTGCGATCGTCAGATGCTAGAATGCAAAGTTACAGAGTGAACATAGTCGAAGTCAAAGTTTCTTGTTCTGCCTGTTGTGTGCGTTATACCTGATTCGATGTCAACTCATATAATCGTTGCGAAATACCATGCTCCAAAGGTATTCATGTGAGATGATAGAATACAGAGATACAGAGTGCAGACTGATGTTGTCGAACTATCTCCACTTGCCTATTGTTCTCGTTATATGTCCTCCGAAGTCGTCTTTTTCGGTCAGTGCGATCGCATCTGCTATAGTTTCAGGCATGTCAGATGCTAAAATGCTAAGTTACAGAGTAAACATATTCGAAGTCAAAGTTTCTTGTTCTGCCTGTTGTGTGCGTTACACCAGCTGCGATGTCGTCTTATGTGATCGTTGCGAACTTATATGCTCTAGAGGTATCTATGTGAGATGATAGAATACAGAGATACGGTATGCGAACTGATGTTGTCAAAGTATCTTCACTTGCCTATTGTTCTTGTCATATGTCCTTCGAAGTCGTCTTATATGGTCAGTGCGATCGTCAGATACTGGAATGCAAAGTTACAGAGTTAACATAGTCGAAGTTAAAGTCTTTTATTCTGCCTGTTGTGTGCGTCATACTCGATTCGATGTCAACTCATATGATCGTTGCGAACTACCATGCTTCAGAGGTATCCATGTGAGATGATAGAATATAGAGATACAGTGTGCAGACTGATGTTGTCGAAGTATTTTCACTTGCCAATTGTTCTCGTTATATGTACTTCGGAGTCGTCTCATATGGTCAGTGCTATCGTACCTGCTATTGCTGTAGGCATGTCAGATGAAAGAATGCTGAGTTACAGTGTGAACATATTCGAAGTCAAAGTTTCTTGTTCTGCCTATTGTGTGAGTTATAACCGCATCGATGTCGTCTTATATGATCGCTGCGAACTAATTCGCTTCGTAAGTATCCATGTGAGATGATAGAATACAGAGATACAGTATGCAGACTGATGTTGTCGAAGTATCCTCACTTGCCTATTTATCTCGTTATATGTCCTTCACAGTCTTCCTTTATGGTCAGTGCGATCGTATCTGTCCTATCTGTAGGCATGTCAGATGCTTGAATTCAAAGTCACAGTGTAAACATAGTCAGAGTCAAAGTTTCTTGCTCTCCCTGTTGTGAGCGATATTTTGATTCAGGAAACACTAGACAATGTCTACCAATAAGATGTTCATCCGACTTATTATCAAGATTGATAAATTCGAAGTTTTGGCGAACACGCCGGTTTACTAACTCTTGATTGTTGGTATCGAAGTTTTCAGTAGATATGAAAAAGTATAGTACTCCACTCGCATATAATGAGCTGTCATATATACTCCTTGAATGGGCATTCAAGATGCTAGAGTGC
Source organism: Phaedon cochleariae (assembly GCA_918026855.4). Taxonomy (NCBI): domain Eukaryota; kingdom Metazoa; phylum Arthropoda; class Insecta; order Coleoptera; family Chrysomelidae; genus Phaedon; species Phaedon cochleariae. The sequence goes on along the minus strand of OU896722.1, from coordinate 15,691,162 downwards.
AAAGTTACAAAGTAAACATAGTCGAAGTCGAAGTTTCTCGTTCTGCCTGTTGTGTGCGTTATACCCGCTTCGATGTCGTCTCATATGATCGTTGCGAACTTAAATGCTCTAGATGTATCCATGTGAGATGATAGGATACAGAGATACAGTGTGCAGACTGTTGTTGTCGAAGTATATTCACTTGTCTATTGTTTGCGTTATAAGTCCATCAAAGTCGTCTCATATGGTCAGTGCGATCGTCAGATGCTAGAATGCTGAGTTACAGGGTGAACAATGTCGAAGTCAAAGTTTCTTGTTCTAACTGTTGTGTGCGTTATACCCGATTCGATGTCAACTCATATAATCGTTGCGAACTACCATGCTCCAAAGGTATCAATGTGAGATGATAGAATACAGAGATACAGTGTGCGGACTGATGTTGTCGAAATATCTCCATTTGCCTATTGTTCTCGTTATATGTCCTTCGAAGTCGTCTCATTTGGTCAGTGCGATCTTATCTGCCATAGCTTCAGGCATGTCAGATGCTAGAATGCAAATACAGTGTATACATATTCGAAGTCGAAGTTTCTTGTTCTGCCTGTTGTGTGCGTTATACCCGTTTTGATGTCGTCTCATATGATCGATGCGAACAGATATGCTCCACAGATACTCATGTGAGATGATAGAATACAGAGATACAGAGTGCAGACTGATGTTGTCGAAGTATCTTCACATGCCTTTTGTTCTCGTTATAAGTCCTTCAAAGTCGTCTTATATGGTCAGTTCGATCGTATCTACTATAGCTGTAGGCATGTCAGATTCTAGAATGTGAAGTTACAGTGTGAACATATACGAAGTCAGAGTTTCTTTTTCTGCCTATTGTGTGAGTTATATCCGCTTCGATGTCGTCTCATATGATCGTTGCGACCTGATATGCTTCGGAGGTATCCATGTGAGATCATAGAATAGAGAGATACAGTGTGCAGACTGATGTCGAAGTATCCTCACTTGCTTATAAATGTCGTATATATGTCCCTAACAGTCTTTCTTTATAGTCAGTGCGATCGTATATGTTTCACCTATAGGCATGTCAGATCCTAGAATTCAGAGCCACAGTTTAAACATAGTCGATGCGAAGTTTCTTGTTCTCCCTGTTGTATTCGTTATACCCGTTTTGATGTCGTCTCATATGATCTTCGCGTTTCTTGTTCTGCCTGTTGTGTGCGTAATATCCGCTTCGATGTCGTCTCATATGATCGTTGCGAACATATATGCTTCAGAGGTATGATCTATGTGAGATGAAATAATACAGAGATGCTAGAATGCGGAGTTACGGTGTAAACATAGTCGAAGCCGAAGTTTTTTGTTGTCCCTGTTGTGAACGTTATCTTGATTCAGGATATACTAGACAATGTCTACCTATAAGATGTATAACCGACTTATTATCAAGATTGATAAATTCGAAGTTTTGGCGAAAACGCCGGTTCACCGATTCTGGATTGTTGGAATCGATGTTTCTAGTTAATACGAGGAAGTATAGTACTCCACTCGCATATAATGAGCTGTCATATATACTCCTTGAATGAGCATTTGAGATGCTAGAATGCAAAGTTACAAAGTGAACAAAGTCGGAGTCGAAGTTTCTTGTTCTGCTTGTTGTGTGCGTTTTACATGCTTCGATGTCGTCTTATATGATCGTTGCGAACATATATGCTACAGAGGTATCTATGTGAGAGGATACAATACAGAGATACAGTGTGCAGACTGATGTTGTCGAACTATCTCACTTGCCTATTGTTCTCGTTATATATCCTTCGAAGTCGTCCTTTATGGTCAGTGCGATCGAATCTGCTATAACTGTAGGCATGTCAGATGCTAGAATGCAAAGTTACAGTGTATACATAGTCGAAGTCGAAGTTTCTTGTTCTGACTGTTGTGTGCGTTATACCCGTTTTGATGTCGTCTCATATGATCGATGCGAACTGATATGCTAACCTCTGTTCTAGGTTGATGAAGTACATAGGTTTTGAATATTTGTTTCACCAAATCAACTGAGTTTATGGTCCTCAAATAAAGCTTGTACCTATCAGGCAATTCATCAAATAGTTCCGATGACAAATATAAGTTGTATTTTTGGCTAATAGTTCTAATAACTGATGGAATTTTGAGGTTATCTTTCAATTTATTACGCGTCGGATAATTGTGATCGACTCTCTCAAGAAGTTTTTTATTATTGTATAGATATAATATCATATTATACATATATATCTGTCTTATATCCATTACACGTGCCTCCAAAAACAGTGTATCCGATGAATATGAAATATTTTTAAAGCACATTGTTTTCAATATTCTCTTTTGTCCAACGTCCAATTGTCTCAGGTGATTATAGGATACTCCACCCCAACTTAGGATTCCGTATTGTAGTCGTGATTGTACTAGTGAATAATAAATTGTTTTCAAGTGAGCGAACTTCAGAATGGTACGCAGGAATTTGAACCTTGGTGGTGAACATCTGATAGTTTTACAAATGTTGGAGACTTGATGTTCCCATCTTAGGTGTGAATCAATTATAACACCGAGATATTTAATTTTCTCTGTTTTAGCAATTTTAAATGTGCAGTTCTCATCAGATATCGAAAGTTCAACAAATTCGGGTAGTCCACTTTCATAACTGGTAAAGGGTAGGAAGTATGTTTTGTCAAAGTTAATGGTGAGTGATTTGAATTCAAACCATTGCGCAATGTTCTTGAAGTCCTTTTCTACAACATTTCTCAGACTTTGCCAGGAATCAGATCTATATAAGATTGCTGTATCATCGGCGGAGCTGATGATTCCACCGGATGTTTGCATAGTAAGTAGACTGTTTAAGTAGAGATTGAACAATAAAGGACCCATTATGGTGCCCTGCGGTATTCCATGACTGATTGTTTTTTTGTCACTCAGTTCATCATTTATTTCGACAACTTGCTCTCGGTCTCTCAGGTAACTTGTGAATGAGTCAAGCGCAATGCCTCGAACCCTGGACCTCTCTTGCTCTTCCAGTAGCTGAGAGTGATCAACAGTATCGAAAGCCTTGGCTAGGTCGAGGAATACACAAAGCGCCGGCTTTCCATTATCTACAAATTTGTGAATTTTATCTATTATTTTCAGAATTGCATCGTTTGTGGAGCGGCCCTCTCGGAACCCATATTGTTGGTCAGATATAATATCATGTTTTTCGAAAAAGTCATTCAACCTTCTCCTAAGACATTTCTCGAATATTTTCGCCAAGGAGGGTATCACTGATATGGGTCTATAATTGTTCACTAGATGTTTTTCGCCTTTTTTATGAATGGGTGTTACAACCGCTATTTTGAATTCGGAAGGACAGACACCCGTACTCAATATTTTATTAATCAAGAAAAAGAGAGGATCTATTATTTGTTCACGAATTTCTTTGAGTGTTCCAGCTTTCAGTTGATTTGTGCCAGGTGATTCATTATTTTTCGAGTCTACTATTATATTTAAAACTTCTTCGCGAGTTACCGGATTCAAAAATAGGGAACCTTCAATTGGTGTTTTCTGGATGTAAGGGGAGTTTTCTGGTTCTATAATTTCCGCCGCGAGATTCTTTTCAACATCAATAAAAAAATCATTGAAAGCATCAGCTATATCAGAATGGTCTGTGATGGTTTTATCATCTCCTAAAATAATTTCAGATATTTCATCTCGCCTCCCGGGATATGTTAGGTTTGTTATGATTTTCCATAGTTCCTTGAAACTTCCTTTATTTTCAATAATTAATTTATCATAATTTTTGTATTTGGATATTTTGATTAGCTTGTCCATTTCTTTTCGATATTCGATATATGTTATTTTTTTTATCAAGATTGTAGGGTCTTTTTTATGTTCACGGTATAAATAATTCTTATGATTAACTGATTTCACTAATCCTTTTGTTATCCATATTTTCCTTTTATTTCCATTCCTTCAATTTTTTATGTATTTGGTGTTGCGCTCAATTAATCCATGTAATATATGAATGAAATGTTCTGTTTGTTTTTGTACGTTTTCGATATTATAAAATTCATTCCAGTCTGTTTGTATCAATTTTTTTTCCAAGTTCCCATAGTGGATAGTTTTGTAGTACGCAATTTCTTGTTTTTTTACAGAAATGTCCTGAGTATTATTATTACTGTTTGATGAGAAATTGATGACTGTAGCTTCATGATCAGTTATATTAGCGTCTATTACCATAGCGCGACATTTTTTGGTGATATTCAATGTTTTCGACTTGATGAAGATATGATCTAATCAACTTTTGGAATCACCTTGTATACGAATTTATTCGTTAATTACTGAAATGGAATTGTTTATGCTATAATTATCTGAGTAGTCAAATATAGTTTGATTTTCTTCAAGTATATTCAAATTGATATCTCCCACTATAATATGATCATTTATTTTCGTGTTATTGATTTGTTGCAGATACCTATCAAGATGTGTCACGAAGTATTCAGCATGATAATAATAATGATGTTTTTTCATGAAAAATCTCAATTCAAATATTGAACGTGTAACAATAATTAACATGTGTAACATGTAGAAATATTTTATAGCTCAACTATAGTATATAATATAATGTTTAATACAATTATTTGATGATAATAATGATAATAATAATAATAATGGTGATAATAATATTAATGCGTATATTGATTTCCTGAAGCTTCCTATATTATATATAGTTACCAGTTGAATAAATACATAGGTATTTTTCTATTCGCGAATAAACATTAAAAAACAGTCCCCACAAAACTTTCTCAATAGCTCCTTGTCTGTGGTAAGTCCTTTTCTTCATATCCTTTCACTAAGATTATGCTAGTACTTCATTTCAATTCATTATCCATAGCTTGAACCTCATTAATCTGATAAATGACTCATTCGAGTAACAACAACAAAAATAAAAGAAGGAAAATAAATTGTAATCAACAACCTGCTCACAGTGCTTACTACTTATGTATTTCAACAAGCAGTCAGTTAGGGTTGAGAAGGAATTGGGTAGGTATTTTTGATATCTATAATTTGATGTGCAGAATATCTGATTTGTTCTTTGATCCATGCATCGAATTTGACTCGAAACATTTCACGTGAGTTGATTCTTCTTATTTCTAGTGGAGTTTCATGGAAAGCTCGAGGGCCGAGAAAGGTGAAACATCTTTGCGTGTCTTTTGAGTATTGGGTATAATGACGCTTCCTTTCCTTTTCAGTCTTGTTGAGTACATGTTATGAATATTTTGTTTGTTTTTGTTATTTGTTTCGTGAAGTACAATCACCGATAGATATAGTTGTCGTGTATCTAATACTTTGGCTTTCTTATATAGTTCTTCACTTGGAAAATCGATTTTTTTATTATGAATGATTTTCAATACCCATTTCTGTATAATTTCTAGTCTTTTCACGTAAGTGCTATATATGCCCCGCCCCAAGCCAATATACGATATCTCAGATGAGATTCGATGAAGGCATAATACATTATTTATAATTGTTTCAAATCCAGAATGTGTTTAAGGCATTTGAATTTTGGGAAGCAGCATCGAATTTTTTTCACAGCTGAAGCTATATGTTGATCCCATTTCAGGCTTTCATCTAGAATTACTCCTAGGTATTGCATCTCCTTCACAGGTTTGATATAAATTTCGTCCGTCAGCTTCAGAGAGGGTGCCTTGATAACCGGTATTATTGAGAATGGAATGTAGTTGGTTTTTTGGAAATTTATAGTTAACGTCTTTGAGTTGAACCATTCAACTATATTCAGTATATCAGTTTCTGCGGTTTCATTCACCATTTCCCAGTTTTTTCCTGTATAAAGTATCGTCGTCTCGTCTGCGAAGCTGACTATTTGGCCTTCAAAATCCTGTCTGAATAAATCACTTAGGTAAATATTGATTAGTATCGGCCCGAGAACTGTGCCTCGTGAAACTCCATACTGTACTTCTCTATTTCCACTGTCGACTCCATTTATTGAGACACACTGTTGTCTACCAGATAGGTAGCTTCGCATGTATTTCAGCGCATTCCCTCTGAATCCAATATTTTCAAGGTTGCGAATTAGGCTAGCATGGCAAACCGTTAAGTTTCGCTAAGTATTTCGAATTCTCCCAAGTAACTGACTATCCGATTTTTCAGAACTGTTTCGACAATTTTCGATATACTTGAACGCAGTGATATTGGTCTGTAATTCGCGCATTCTAGACGATTTTCCCTCTCAAATAGCGATTTGATTGTTGCTTCTTTCAATAGTGTTGGGAACACTCCTGTTTCCATTATTTTGTTAATCAAGGAACATAGAGGTTTAGCAATATATTCTTCAATTTTTTTGAGTGTGTTTGACAGAATTTCATCTGATCCCGGTGCTTTATTCCGCTTCATATTATTAATTATCACTCTTATTTCTTTTTCGTCTACTTCTCCTAGAAAAATCGAATCAATTGTTTTCAATTCCGCCCCAATTATGTCTTTTCTATTTTCTATTTTATCAGCCAAATTTTTCCCAACGTCAGTGAAATAATCCACGAATGAGTCAGCGATTTCTTCTTCGTTTGTTTTAGTTTTTCCTTCTCCTATCGATAACTCATTAATATCATTATTCGAAGCTTTTTTTGAGCATATTTGATTCACAGTACCCCATAATTTATTTGAGTTGCCCATATTCTCTCCGATAGTTTTTTTTTGGAAAAATTACTTTTAGCTATTTTAATAATTGTATTCAGACTATCTCTGTATCGTCGGAATTTTTCCAGTAGATCCGTATCGTTGTCATTCTGTTGCCTTTTTTTTATAGCGAGTGTTTTTTTCCTTATTGAGTTTAGAATGCCTTCTGTAATCCAGTTTTTTTTCTGTTTCTTCTTCTTTTGATACTTTTTGATGCTTCTTGAGTGTGATTAGTCAAAATATCAATAGAAATATTCGTTGCTTCTTCTGCATCTTGAGATGAGTATAATTCAACCCAATTTTCCCTAGCTAGTTTCTTCTTCAACTTAGAATAATCAATAATTAGCCATTCATTTTTATTTTTTGTTATTCGTTGGATAGTATTTCTTGTTTCGAATGTGATGATTGTTGTGTAGTGATCCGTTATATTTGTTTCCAGGACATAAGCCTTCTCATCGTCGTTTTCGATATTCTTGATGAATATGTGATCTATACACGACTTCGTATTTTCAGTAACCCTAGTATGACTATTGATGCAAGACACGAATCCCTCTTCACCAAGGATATTGAGATATGTTTGACTGTCATCGTTGTCTTCTAGAATATCTATATTTTTATCTCCCACCCGAATATGTTTATCCTCTCTTTCCACGTGATAATAAAGATATGATATCTGACAATTATTGAATTCTTCTACAGTTGTTGCAAAGCATCCACTCCTGTTATGATGAATTTTTGATTATTTTCCATGTGAATAGTCAATTTTGAAACGGATATTTTGCCTATCTTGACAATTTCATCTTCGCAAATATAATCATTTTTAATGTATATCACTACCCCGTCATTTCTATTGAGTTGTCCCTCGTTATAATATAGATTATATTCATCTAAATTATACAGGTTCTTATCGTATATCATAAAAGTTCCTGTGAGTACTATACATTCTATTTCTGTATCAATTTGATAAAGAAGTGTTCGCAGGTTTTCAAAATCTTTATTAAAGCTTCTTATGTTGTTATGAATATGATATGTCAATCGTATCTATACGGCATATGTTCTATATTGTATTTGGCGAGGATAATAGCACCATGAGTATAATGGGACAGTTCACAATATCATGAAAACCGAACACGGCCGTTTGATTTCAGTGAGTTAGAATCACCAGGATATGAGCGATTGAGCAAATTCGACAGGATGTTAGTATACACCGCACTTTCAGACAAACCCAGTATGCCTCTGAAATTTTCCATTCCTGAATGGCTGGTGACGTCATTATAGCCACCTTCTAACAACATGAGGTTTCAAGATTGATGATATCTCTCAGCGAGAACAAAGGAGACATTGTTGGATGACTCATTGGTCACCTGCGTTCAAACAATGGACCCATTGTTCTCACACAGATGAAGATGATGTAATCGGACGAGGTTATTGCGTGATCGGTCACCTGCAAACAAAAGATGCATTATCGAATGTCTCATCGGCCACCTGCGTCAGAACCATGGACCCATTGTTCTCACACAGCTGAAGGTGATGCAATCGGATGAGGTTACCTGCAAACAGAGGCGGCATTGTTCTACGAAGTTAAGATAAGGATGACCCATTGTCCACCTGCAAACATATCATATATACCGGGTGACCTTGAAACAGAGTGCTGCCAATTGTAGTTATACCAACCTGAATACTGGTAAAAAACAAGCAGTCACTAGAATGTGACGTCATTCACCACCTTTCAAAGAGAAGAAAAAGAATGGATATGTCCTAGAATACGGCCATAAGGTCTAGAGTCTAGAGTACAGAGTCTAGGGGGCTAAGTTCAGAGTATTGAGTCTCACGTGTCATCTGTCACTTCTTGTGTTCTATTCCACCTGTCACTTGTCACCTGTCCCGTGTCAACTGTCACTACATGTCATCTGTCACTTCTGGTGTTTCATGCTCCCTGTCATCTGGCATCTGTCATCTGCCACTTCTTGTGTTCCATGCTTTCTGTCACTTCTTGTGTTCCATGTCATTTATCACGTGTCATATGACACCTGTCAGTCGCCACTCCTTGTGTTCTTTGTCATCTGTAATTCCTTGTGTTACGTGCAGCCAACACCTTTTACCACGGAACCGGTCTTGTGACGTCACTTCCGGCGGCGCCATTCTTGTGGTCGTACACAAGTAGGTACACTACTATCCAAACTCGCAAAAATAACTCTCTTCCCAGGTTACAAGCTGACGTCATTTGTACGTCATTATCACGTCAGGCCTGACGTCAGGATGACTCCCGAAATGACGTCATGATGCTGTTTATATGACCTTCTAAGTCAGAGACGAATGACGTCGTCAAAATGACGTCATCCTTATGGCGTCAAAATGACGACATCCTAATGGCGTCATAATGACGTAATATTTACGATTATTCATATCACTGGAATCTTCTGCACGTTTCAGTTCATGTTGTGCTATTTCGAAATTTCTTGTAGGTGAAAAAAACACTGTTGTATCAGGATTTTATCAATATTATCAGAAAAGATGAAATTTTTGTTTTATAATCATATTGATGTTCTCTTACCATATTAAATACAAAATAATATTATAGGTAGGTACTATAATTACCAGTTTCATGAAGTTTTCTTTCTATTGGGAACTTATCCCATTCGGATGATGCACTCGAGAGATTTCTCAAAGCCCTATGGTATTCCATTGATAGCGGCCAATTCACATTCTGCTCTTTCGACATAAACCACTTGTCTAGAATAATGTCCATGCTGCTATCCTCAAATACTACTACTTGATACATGGATAACTATGACCACCACACCACATAAATAGTCGAATAACATGATAATGATGGCCATCTATGTATTGTTATTTCGCTGTTATGGTCATCATGGCCGCCACGGCGAAGCGAAAGTGAATGGCGATTCGCAACCGGCAACTGCTTGGCGCTTGGGTTGGCGCTGGCGGTCGACGTTCGCATGTCTGCGCAAGGTCCGTGCCGACGGGGTCCTACCAATCAAGTACAGTTTTCTACGCACGCTCTCGCTCTGATTTGAATTCGCATTCCGGAATAACAATTCATGAGCTTTTTATGACGTGAAATTTGGTCTGATATTTTTGATAGCTATAGGAAGAATACTTTGCACAAAAGGTATATAATTGAAAATTATCTCAGAGACCATCGAAAACACACATGACTCAATAAATAATGGTCAAAATTGGTCATTATCATGATTACATCATATTGACGGCATATCAAGGACGTCTATATAACGTCATATTAATTACGTCAGAATGACGTCATTTTGGAGTCATATGACGTCATTGACTATTAATGACCATATAATGACGTACAAATGACGTCAGCATATGACCTGGGTTATTTTTTCTCTCTTTGGAGAAAGGTGTTCTGTTAGGTTCGTTTCCATGGATTTGCCGTTCTCATGGAAGAGGCTGATGCAGCTTCGCCGATCAAGCGATATTTCAGGTAAGCTTTCAACTCAAACTTCTAAGAGCGAATCAAGTTTCCATCATCTGATTCATACCAGTTGTAACTCTTGTCAGAGATAGTCGATCTGCATCTTGTTGAACGAATGAATCTTTCTCGAAATAACGTTCTGCGGTTGAAATCATTAGACTCAGTCGACGACGTAAGAAACAGGAGTGCTTCTATAAAATGAAAGACAACATTTTTCATTCCTCAGAACTAGAATATTTTATCGAAAATATAAAAATGCAGTGATTCAGACGTCCCGATCTCGAATCAAGAGTGATATCCAACCTATCATGCCTCCTCATATAATGTTCTAGACATGGGGGTGATTTTATGGCTGTTATAGAGCGTTAAATTCCACTGGACATGACCCTCTTGATAATATTGTGTTCATCGAATATATCTAGGGCTCCGGCAAAATCCAGAATCTCTACTCAACTATTACGTATGATACATGGGTGCTTGCAATAGAAGTGAGACACACTATATATACTCTCAATTAAATAAAATAAAGGATGTCCTATTCGGGTTAATTGTCGCAGACATTGGTTCTCGAATGTGAATATCCCTGTATATCGAGTTTTCTCTTATTATTGAGCAAAATCAAATATAGAAGTCGACATTCATTAGGAGATTCCTCAGGAATGGGTATTTTGGCTTAAATTCACGTCACAATAGCACTCAATTGGAATAACACACTGTAATCAAGCCAATGCGTAACAGGATTTTCTAATTTAGTTTGTCCTGAAGATTCAAAGAAAGTAATGATATATAGGATTATCCTTTCGAAGAAATTGTTGCGACAGTCAAAACTCAAACGTGACATCTCCTTATATTTTGAATTCCTCGTATGGATGTGACAAGATAGTTTGACTGAAAATCAATTTAATCAGTACTTCACAAAAGCACTGCATAATTGGGGGATTCAGAATTTCTTACATGATTCCTTCTTTCTTTTTCTTCCGAATTCTGATTCATTGAGAATAAATTGTATTATCGAAGAGGATCAGTCAGAACTCACCACTATAATTTGAGCAGCTAATGATCAACATGACCCATCCCAGTTTTTCTTTTTTTTTTCATCGCTTGAAGCGCACGAAAGGAAATCCCTATAATGTTCAGAGAACATCTTGCGTTCTTAGGAAGGATGGGAACAGGAGGTAGGTATTGGAATTGTTTTTGAACTTTTGGAGATTACATGTTGTTGGGAATACTTCCACAGGCAATGAATTCCAGAGCCTAGCCGTTCTATGGATGAAGGAGTCTTGATGAAGTGCTGTTTGACATCTTTCGAGGTTGACAACGAAAAGATGTGCTGACTGGGCTTGTCTAGTTCGTCTGATTGGTATTGCTAGTGAAGGGATGATAGCAGAGATTTCCGAAGAACATTTCCCGTGGAAATATCGATAGGAAAGTGAAAGGTCGCCGACCTTTCTACGGTGTTCCAATGATGTCAAAGAGTGAGTGAGTGTAGCGTCACCCACCAGGCGGATGGCTCTTCTCTGGATGGAATCTAAGAGCATCAGCGTATGTTTTGGTGCTGATCCCCATGTGTGGGAACATTATTCTAGAACAGGCCGTATCTGCGCTTTGTAGATCATGAGAAGCTGTTGAGGTGTGAAGTAGCTTTTCGCACGGAACAAGAATCCGAGTTTTTGTGAAGCAGCTTTTGCGATGGATCTGACATGATTATCCCATGAAAGAGTGTTGCTGATGGAAATACCGAGCATAGATATGGTAGGTTTGGTGGGGATGGTAAAGCCAGACATTACAATATCGGGCATACTGAGTTCCGCCTTTCTAGAGAAAATGCAGGCTTGAGTTTTGGTGGCGTTATATTCAACTAGGTTGTTTTCTCCCCAGGCTGTGATTTCAGCAAGATCTTCATTGACAGCATTGACCTGCCTGTGCCGTGACTGCTCAGTTTCCTGGGAAGGGGAATTCTGGAAGAGAACGCAGTATGAAGGGTACTATCATCTGCAAAGCTGTGGATGGGGCAAGTTGTCACTCCCAACATATCATTGGTATGAAGCAGAAATAATGTTGGTGCCAAAATTGATCCTTGTGGAACGCCGGAATTGATGCCAATGGTATCAGACGATACACCGTTCACCACCACGTGAAGCGATCTGCCAACCAGTCAATCGCCCACCTCAAAGATTTTTCACGAATACCCAGGTATTTGGTCGCCCGCAAAATGTCTGGAAGAATCCTCCAAGACAAACCAATAATTTTCGTCCAACCCCCATGAGCGGAATATCACACAGACCATCACAAACCACTCAACAACGACGAAACCCTTCCTCACAGGAATTATTATGTACTGAACAAAGTCCTTATCCCGAAATTGAATACCCCGAAGAGAATTCAGACTCCTTCGATAACTCCGGAGAAGGTGCCGTAGGCTATAACTTCGAAGACTCATATGAGAATCGGGAGGAATCCGGAAATTTTTCCGAAGCCACCAACCCACCAGATTTCACGTAGTGTTCGAATCACATAGCACCAATGAGAGAGTATTACCTTCCATCAAAATCCATAATCCACCACTAAAATTACTGATAGATACCAGCTCTACCCGATCATTCCTAGACCCAAACATAGCAAATAAATACTTTTCAGATTTCATATATGAAGAACCCTTCTCAGTTTCCACATGTTTCAAACCTCACAACATAAACTCGCTATGGAGATCACTGCTTTCAATGAATTCCAAACTGACAAGAAAATTAAATTCTTCCTGTATAAATTCCATAATGTTTTTGATGGACTATTAGGCGTAGATAACTTGAAATCATTAGAATCAAATCTAGACTTGATCAATAATAAAATCAACACCCGAAACTCTACAATCCCTATTGAATTTTTCAGGTCCAACACTGTTATTTTATTCGAAAAAGTGATTCCTAGGCAAACTAAAATATCTGCAAAAATTCCAGTTGACCGCAAAGAAGGTGAAGTGCTTATTCAGTCCCAAGAAATTCTATCTTGTAAAATACCTGAAACTCTAACAAATGTTAAAGATAACACAGCGCTCGTAGAAATTCATAATCCAACAGATAACGATATCAAGTTAGTAATGTTATATCCCATTAAAACCATACCATTGCAAACCAACGAGATATATCATCTCGCAGAATTTCCAAGTATAAATAATAATCATTTTCACGAACATTTCGAAATTTTTATACAGATACCTTGCAAAAAATTGATAGATCAAATATTACAGATTCCATCAGAACAGATCACATGAATGTTGAGGAAAAAAATATTATTCTAAAACTATGTGAGAGATACTCCGATATATTTTATATAGAGGGTGAACCGCTAACTTCGACAACCCGTGAAACACGTGATAAAAACGAAAGATGAAATTCCAATTTATACCAAGTCTTACCGATACCCGTTTGTTCACAAACAGGAGGTCAGTTCACAAGTCAATAAGATGTTGGAACAGAATATCATACGTCCTAGTAAGTCGCCATGGTCTTCTCCAATTCGGATTGTGCCGAAGAAGGTCGATGCTTCGGGCAAAAAGAAATGGAGGATAGTAATCGACTATAGAAAGTTGAATGAGAAAACTATAGACGATTGATACCCTATTCCAAACATCACTGATGTTCTTGATAAAATTGGCCGTTGCCAATATTTCACGACCTTAGACTTGGCATCCGGGTTTCACCAAATTCAGATGAATCCAGCAGACATTGAGAAGACGGCTTTCAATGTGAAGGGGGGCCACTACGAGTCTTTGCGTATGCCATTTGTCCTGAAAAACTCTCCCTCTACCTTCCAACGCTGTTTAGACAATATTCTGAAAGAGTATATCAACAAAATTTGTTTAATCTATCTCGACGATATCCTGATATATTCGACTTCACTACAAGAACATATCGACAGTTTAAATGAAATCTTACAAAAGTTGAGAGAGGCAAATTCCAAAATCCAAATGGATAAATCTGAATTCCTAAAGCGCGAAACAGCCTATCTTGGACATGTCATCACCACTGAGGGTATCAAACCCAACCCCGACAAAATCGCGGCCATTCAAAAGTTTCCATTGCCCCAGACGACCAAACAAATTAAAGGATTCTTAGGACTCCTGGGCTACTATAGACGTTTCATCAAAGACTTTGCCAGACTGACTGAGCCCATGACCCTTTGTCTAAAAAAGAACGCCAAAATTGTACATGACTCTGACTTCATCAACTGTTTCGAACACTGCAAAACACTCCTGACGAACGAACCCATTCTGATATATCCTGATTTCGAAAAAGAGTTCATCCTCACCACCGATGCGAGCAATGTTGCTCTCGGAGCGATCCTTTCCCAAGGACCGATCGGGTCTGACAAACCCGTAGCTTTCGCTTTGCGAACTTTGAATGCTTCGGAACAAAATTATTCGACGATAGAGAAGGAGCTTCTATCTATCGTTTGGGCCACTAAATATTTTAGGCCATATTTAATCGGCCGCAAGTTCAAAATCGTCACGGACCATAAACCACTTCAGTGGATCATGTCCCTGAAGGAACCAAATTCCCGCTTGGTGAGATGGAAGCTCAGACTCGAGGAATTCGACTATGAGATCATCTATAAACGGGGAAAATTGAACAGCAATGCCGACGCATTATCACGAGTCGAGATTCACGCTAATGAAACTGACGACACAATTGACAAAGAACTACAAGAGTATATTGACCTCTGTAGCAGAAATAGGGACCCCAACCAAAGAGACGAAGAAATAGAATCAGATATCGGCCAGGTGAACGAAACACCTGATGTTCGAGACTTTGACGACACAAACACAGTTCATACAAGTAACGAGAACCCCGTTTTGTGAATACCCATATCAGAATACCCACTAAACAAATACGACAACCAGATCAAAATTACTGCCGTGTTCATTCACCAGCTTCGCCCAAGACAAAGCAAATTTTCCCCACGAGAAAACGGACCGTTGTACAATTAGGCCTAGACAATCTTGAACAAAATATCGTGAATTTCGTAAAGGACTATTTGGACCCAAAGTTAAAATATGCTCTATATTTTGAAGACGAATCGATTGTTCCCCAATTTTGCCAAACCGTTCAAAAAACGTTTGTAACACCCTCATACGAATTCATCCGCTGTACAAAGATCCTCAAAGATGTCATCAAAGAGGAAGATCAAAAACAAACTGTGAAACAACACCACGAAGGTAAAACCAACCATCGAGGTATTGTGGAAACAGAAAAACGTATTAGGCAGAACTATTACTGGCCTAAATTAGGAATCGATACCCGACTATATATCAATAAATGCGGAATATGTCACATTAATAAATACGAACGAAATCCCCCCAGACAAGAGTTTTCGATAACACCAACAGCCAGTCGACCTTTCGAACTTGTTCATGTAGACACTTACCAGATCCGAAATCAAAAGTTTTTGACCATAATAGATGCTTTTTCGAAATATGCTCAAGCGTATCCACTATTTCACAAAAGTGGAATAGAAATAGCCAATAAATTAATCACATTTTTCGGACACCACGGTATCCCAAAAACCATAATTTCAGATTGCGGTTCAGAGTTCAAAAATGAAACTCTTCAAGAGTTAACAAGTCTTCATAAAATTGAGGTTCATTTTGGGACCCCTGACCATCATGAATCTAACTCTATGATCAAACGGTTCCATTCAATCATCGCGGAACATATCAGAGTACTTCAAAGTTCGAACAACGAACAAGACATCACGAAACTAATGACATATATGCTGTTTTAGGATATAATCACTCAATCCACTCTGCCACAAAAGTGAAACCAATTGATGTTATAACAGGCCATATTTCCAATTCAGATCCATTCAATATCGAACTAGAATATCGCGTTCAGAGGGCCTATGTCTCCAGTCATAAAGAAAAAACTAAAGAAATGTATAAAGCCCTAAACCAAAGGTTAGTCGAACGGAAAGAGAAAAATATTAGCAAGAGAAATGAGAATCGCAAAAAACCCTTAGTATATCACCCAGAAGACACCGCTTACAAAGAAACTAGCCCTCGTAACAAACGACCCCCCAGATTTAAAATCGTAAGAGTAACCTCAGACGAGAATACCAAAATTAAAACCTCAGACAACAAAAAGGTCCACAAGTCAAATATAAAACGTCCATTGTTTCAGATCCGTCCTGTCGACGACGATGAGCCAGGAAGTTCAAATACTCCCCCTGAATAAAAATCCTGGAATATTACCCTTCAAACTAGGAACAACTAGAGTTAAAAGAAAAATCCCATACCTTCATTCACTACTTCGACCTGAAACCGATCCACGACGAGATACAGACTATTTCTTACCAATATGCACAACTCATCGATGCCGTACATAACGGACTGTCGAATCCTTACTTTATCGAACTATCAACAATAAATCAATCTATTAATATTCAGTTACAACTGTCAATGAAAAAATATAACTCCATCGCTCCTGAAAAACGAATAAAAAGAGGATTAATTGACGGTCTTGGCTCAATACTCAAAAGCATAACAGGAAATTTAGACTCTACAGATGCAGAAAAATATGAAAACGCAATTTCTGTTCTACAAACCAATCAAGACAATGTTATTCAAAAACTAAACGATCAGATCTCATTATCCAAACACCTTCAATGAAACAGTCAGTTCATTAAAACGAAATGAAAATACGATGACGGACAAAATTAATAAAATTTCTTCAAAATTGTCAACATTTGTGTACGATTTCAATCACTACTTAGAGACAAAAGAAGCTTTCTAACAACTCAGTTCAACACTCCATATAATCTCACAAATATTGTCAGGCGTAGAAAATGCCATCACATTCTCAAAACTGAATATAGCCCACACAAGCATTATCAATATTGATGAGTTAGAAGTATTGGTCAGAATCTTGGCAAATCAGTATATTCCCGAAAACTTGATATTTGGTATTGACCCTATTAACATTCATGAATATTATGATAGGTATACTAGAGGTAGGAACCTATCAAAAAGAGAGCAAGATAGTATTCGTGATCAAGTTTCCCCTTGTATTTCCAGAATACTTTACCTACTATCACCTATACTCAATCTCAACTCCCGATCAAAATACCCTGAGTCCACCTGCACCTTACCTGACTATGAATGAAATTTACTTTCAATATACCTCTATGCCATGTGTGGATCTCCATGAAACATACTATTGCCAGTCAAACGACCTGCTCCTTGGAAACACGGGAATGGATTGTATATTCCAAATATTGAATATTGGCACCACCCCTTCCGGATGTTCACGAATTCCAATCCAAATCGAAAAGGACATCATTGAGCAAGTCAACGAAGCCCACTACATCGGAATATTCAAGAATTCAACCAGAATTCAAACAGTATGCAAGACCACAGATTTGGTGACCTTGACAGGGACATATCTGTTGTCGCTTCCCCCAGGATGTCTGTTCAGAACTCCAACAAATACCTACCTGAACGAAGCTACCGAAGTGCAGCAGCAACCCCTACTACTGCCAGACTTAACCCTGCCAAAATATGCAGAAATCGAGTTGATGCAGCCCCTGAAACTTTGAAACATCCCTCTTGACAAATTGAACGGACTTCGTGAAGAATCAGAACGAATCACACCTCTGGATAAAATCACGCACACACCAACGGTGCATGCTTGGACAATCCCTCTGTATATTATCATCATAGTCTTCGCCTGTGTGTTTGTTACAGTTAAATATAAACACTTGCTGTCCAGAAAAAAGCCATCAAGCGATCTACAAGACAACCATCGGACAACCCGTTTCCTTTGGAAAGAAAAACCATTTTTCCAAAGAAGAAATAGTTTTTCATCTTCGAGGGGAGGAATTATGTTGTAGAGAAATGCAACCTTGCTGTTTCTCCCGAGAAGGGTGCTGACCACGCTTTTATCCAACTTCGCCTAGAAGAACCAGAAAAGCATTAGTCTGATTGTAGCATCCGTATTGTGAAGTTTGAACTTAATAATTTTGTATCAGTTTATTGAATCGATGTCGAAATAAATTCTTTT
This sequence comes from Phaedon cochleariae, assembly GCA_918026855.4. NCBI lineage: Eukaryota > Metazoa > Arthropoda > Insecta > Coleoptera > Chrysomelidae > Phaedon > Phaedon cochleariae. The sequence goes on along the minus strand of OU896722.1, from coordinate 15,672,976 downwards.
TGAAAAGGGTATTCGAGTATCGATAAATATAATTCGCGGTACTAGAACTGATCTATGGATTTTTCTGCGTAAGTTTTTTACCCCAATATCTATTTTATTCAAATAAAAAAAAATATCTATTATAATATATTTTGAAACTATTTTTATCATAGCTGATTGATTTTCATAATAGTCTATATATTTATACGTGCTTTATTCATGCGTAATTATCAAAATTTTTCCAAATAAAGATTCATCGAAAACAAATTCCTAACAATGTATACCTATATATGAAATTACACTCGAGGTTCAAGTTCATGACTATTTACATTAGCGAGTTTGTCAAAATGCCTGTTATATAATTTTATTACGACTATAGTAACCTAGTAAGCAATATTAGAATATGAAATTGCTAAGCAGTTTCCGTTCATATTAGGGAAATTTGATGATCGAAACTATTTTCTTTAGGAATAAAAAACTGAATCATGGAAAGTAGTTTCTTAATTGAAAAATTTTAAGATTGATTGGAAAACAAAAAGATGAATTTGAGTTACCCACCTACTTGTATAATTCCTATTTATGTGAAATTATGAAGAATTGTTCGATAGGTTTCCATTTGATTTAAAATCTCAATGGATTTGAATACTTTTTCTGTAATGAGAAATATTTGGCAAACACGAGATTAAAACGAATTGCCAATATTGCCAATTAAAAATTTTTCATACGTCAAATAGGTAAATTGGAAAAATGGTTGAAAAAGAAATAATTAGTCATGTTAAAAAAACCAACGTGCCTTTTCATTGAAAAATTTAATAAAAAAAAATTACCTATCTGATAAAAAATATATATTCCAAATTACCACCATGTTATTTTATACTTCTATAATCCTGTTAAATACCGCATGCTCATTCCTCCAATTTTGTTAGAACTATAGACCGTACATTTCTTTCTCTAACGACTCGCAAATATTTTCCATTTTTGGAAAATTATCCCCGGGGGTGAATATCATTATTATCATCTTCATCATTCATAAATATACATAATCATCATATACGAGCTCATTATTTCACATTAAATCATCATTTCATGCTACTTCTCTGGATGTGGTTTGGCTAGGACCACGAGAGACTCTGTGATTATTCTGTACGGAAACGGTTTCCACTTGAAACCAAGTAACAATCTCTTCATTGAGAGTTTACATACACTTCATTATTCTTGAGCTCAATTATTTCATTTCATATCATATTTCCATAACATTATAATATCACATTTGCGTATAATTCATTTCAGGAGCAGTGACACATAATGGTAAACGATACCAACGTTTAAGAGTATTTTCAATATTTGAAAGGTCATATATATACTGACTAAGATATTCTGAATCGAAACATTCTCAACTATCACTTGAATTATTAATTATTTGCATTCGCACTAATATTGAAATTTATTATGAATTATATCGAGCACGATGATTTGTAATTGTTTTCATTTCGTATTGTTATAAAACAATAGGCACGTTGTGGATGACTTATTATATTTTTACTTGATATAGGTGTTCTTGGCAATGGCATTGGAATTCTTGATTGATTTCATCAATGATAACTAAAAAATAGTGGAAATAATCTTGATTTGAGGAAATAAAAAACTGACAAGAAGGAAGAATTTCTTCCGAAATTCAGATAGAAAATTACGAGTAGAGAAAAAAAATAACAAAGTTCAGAGATAAGCTCCAAACTTTGTGAGTCTGGTCCGGTGCTTTATATCATGTCTTTGAATAGAAATGGAATGATTGTTATTCAACTTTTCAAGCTGAATGGTATTTAAAATAATGCAAAAAATTTAGGATTTCTAATTTAAACGACTTTCTTCCTTTGTTATCACCCACAATTCATGCTGCTATAATTGATTACTTTTAAATAACCCTTTTTACTAGTGTATGAAATATAAAATTGACATAAATCGATGAATGCAAGAAAACATTGATGAGTCCATTATGAGGAATGAGACTCAGGGAAAGAAGCTTAGACGCCTCCACCATGTCACAACAAAAGAGCTGTGGTTTCCATCCATATCGATTTGAAAGGGGTTTATGCTTGGCTTAATATTTTGCGAGAGATAATATTCGGATAGGCACTAATAGTTTAAGGGTAACTGAAAGTACGACACTATAATTATTCAAATATAACAATATGTATTGAAGCACGAAACATTATGGGTAGCGATAACAGTTATGAATAAACAACAATGAATATAAATACCTTATAACAACTAACATTATAGAGACCATAACGACGAGCTCTTGTCAAGTCAAGAGTAGCCCCAGACCAGACTAACTTCGGAACCCTCACATCCGATATTTATATACATCATTTTATTAGATTTGCACGTTCCTCATGAGAGTTCCTTGGTCAGTTTTCATAGTTCAATGTCAATGGATGATTTGATTAATTTTATGTTCATAAAACCATCATGGTTTCAAATTACTAATATACTGTATGTTCTACTCGTGACAATAGCACGAATACCTCCCGAGACCCTTCTGAGGCGTTCACAATGATGTGCTCAGGACGTCGAGGGCGAGCCTAACTACGTCCCAAGCTCGTCCTTCTGTTACCGTTCTCAACATCCTAATAACCTCTTAGAACATCCCTATAAGGTCTTCTGGGACATGTAAAGGGCATTATGGGAACATCGTCAGGTAGTATTGAAAAATGTCTAGGGATAGGTTAATCAAAATGAAATTTTATTGAAAAAATATTTATATCATGATATTTGCGAAATTTCCCTGGAATAATGATGTGTCCAAATCAAAACTTACATCCTATCATTTATAATTTATTGGTGATGATTTCTGAGTTCTGGATATGCTTCCTAATGCTGAATCTACTGAAAGTTGAAGCCTTCATACAATATTTTATAGATGACATCAAGTTTGTGTTTTCCATAACCTTCTGAAACAAACAATAATTCAATATCTCATATTCATGTAATATCTATGATATGATCCACCTACCTTTGTTCCTTTCTTCCTCAGAGAAAAATTATTATCATTATAATAATACATTATGATGATTTTTGTTTTGTTCTGATTCTGTTGCAAGTTCCCTTCTTGTTATCATTTGTGATTTCTGAACCCTGGACATACTATCTGATGCTCTATTCACTGAAATTTCAAGCCTGCATACAATCTTTCATAGATTCGGAAGAGGCCAAAATATCTTTGATTTGAACATTTCTGCTCTGATGATCATCAAAGTTTGTGTTCTCAATAACATTCTGAAATAAATAATGTAATAATATTTCATGTCCAGTACCTACCTATACTATCAATGCTTTGATTCAGAGACCTATCTTCATTGAATCTACTGAGAGTTCAAGCCTGCATACAATTTTTTATAGATTCCGAAGGTGCCAAAATGTCTTGGAATGAAACATTTCTGCTCTGATAATATGATATCAAGTTTGTGTTCTCAATAACTTCCTGAAACAAAAACATAATGTATTGATATTTCATGTCCAGTAGGTGTACCTACTATCAATATGATTTGATTCCTACCTAGTACCTTCATTGTATCTATACTGAGAGTTGAAGCCTGCATACAATTTTTCATAGATTCGAAAGAAGCCAAAATATGTTGGAATATCAAACATCTCTGATCTGATGATATAATGATCAAGTTTTTGTTCTCATCAATAACCTCCTGGAACAAATAATAATGTATTAATATTTCATGTCCACCACCTATTATCAATGAGTTGATTCAGGTTAGGTACCTATCTTTATTGAATCCACTGAAAATTCAAGCTTCATTCAATGTTTGATAGATTCCGTAGAAGCCAAAATATATTGGAATGAAACATCTCTGCTCTGATGATATCATCAAGTTTGTGTTCTCTATAACCTCCTGAAATAAAATAATATATTTAATATTTCATGTCTTGTACCTACTATCAATGATTCGATTAATCAATTACCTGTATTTTTAATTATCTCATTAATTTCTCAGAGAAATATGACATAACCTCACTTCTAGTATTTCTGATTCTCTTCTTCTCCTTCCTTTCGGCTTCGTCGACACGTTTTTTCATGAAATGTCATCTGAAGTCATCCGTAGGCACGACATCCGCTGCAGCCTCAGGCTGTAATTGAAAGAACTTTTCTAGGACAATTACGGCGCCAAATCTACGCCTGATGATGTTCTCTGGTTGCAGAAAACATAACGTCCTCTCTAGGCGTTTGGCGACACATTGAGGATGACCCAAGGCGATTGTGTGCTATCTGGGATATTTCATGTGATATCTTTGAGTATTCACTATATAGTATTCAGACGACTCCATACGCCCGAAAGTATGATTTACCTATCAGCCCATATGAAAAATCCGAATATAAAGCAAAGGGTTCTCAATGAACATCGGAGAAAATAAACAATTGCTCTCCCAATATCCAGGGTGTCCTGTAAAGATCACGGTGAACTAATGAAGGATTGAGATCAAGGGGTACTCGAAACCTGCTATAAAAGATTCACATTACAGATTCAGAAATATGTTTCTTCATCGGAAGAAAAAAAAAACTGAAAACTTCTGATGAGACATTATCCAACAAAATCTTGCCCTCAGCTACTGAATCAGAAAAGTGTTGAATTATACCAACAGCAGATGAATGGGAGGTAATTATTCAATGTCGTTATCTGGAACAGTTCGAGAACGATATTCATGATGGAAATTTTTTTCATCAGATTGAGTCCATAATCGTTTTTCTACTGATATTTGAGGTGGTCTCCATATGATACTCTGTGTGAACATCGAGTTTCACTTCGAGTGAAACCACCCACTTATTCACAAAGTAGCATGAACGATAACAATGTAAAACTCTTCAACAAATTAGCAGGCACTCCTCAAATATGCATAATCTCGAGAAACAACTTGTTACTCTGAATCTATGAGAAATGTCGATGAGCGAATGTCAATAAAGAAAATGTCATATCTTTCAACTACATGTCTAGCATGCATCAGCGGTTTTCATCTATCTGATCTGGAAATAGAATTGTTTCTTCAATATTTTTTATTTATGGAAATTTCTATATAAGCAGAAATTGATTGTCACTTGTCACATATTTGTTCAGAGAGCAGAAAACTTGGTATCTTTGAAATCTTTGAAATCAATAAATAACTCAATTATCCTGATATCATATGATTGAATGACCAAATTCGATTTGATTGCATTTTATTTTTCAACTCATAAAATTTTGTTGAGTATCGAATTATTCACAATCTATTCAGTGTTTTTCCTTTTCTTCCACATATTCCAAAAATGAAATATTCAGATTTTAAAAAATTTTACACACATAATTCACTTTTTTGAGCTTGTCACTTGTCATTACAGGTTTCTTTGAGTAATCACATTACAGTTTTTTGTCTTTTTTTTTTGTTCTTCAACAGGTCCTAATTTTTCCACATTGACAGCGCTTTGGTTTTCCATTGTTTCAATAATGATCAAGACACGCAGATCTTCTTCGGCTATCTATGACGAATTCAACGTTCCTTTTGGGCGATTGGCTCTTCGCATTCCTTTCAAATTTTTCAAACTCGAACACCCTTTTCAAAATGAAAAATTTTCCACGTGAGTACAACCTTCTCAACTTTGGTTCGCCCTTTTTTGTTATGAGAATCTTCCATCCAATAAGAGTTTTGCTTTTTTATTCTTTCACTTTTCACTGAAAATTTTTTTATGAGTTATTATTGTTATACTCTATAATAATCACCATTGTTCTCGAATCCTACTGAAATTTTTTAACTGATCCACTGGCATTCACAACTTCTGATTTTCAATTTCAATTCCTTCATAACAGAAAATCATGTTTGGTTTTTCTATTGTAGATACACTTTGTTGTTGATTTGACTGAAGGTGGCCATTCGAATGGCCGAAACATTTTCAAAACTCATCGAAGCAAGATTGACTGCATCGTTCAACATTCGAATTGTGGAGACGACTCCGAGTTTTCTTTCTTGTTCTATACAGTGTGTCCCACTTACCATGCTCACCATGGGTATCTTTAAAACGGTGAGAGATACGAGGTCGGTTGAATGACACCAAATGTGGAGTTTGTCAAGGCCAACTATAATGTGGAAAAGAATTCTGATGAAATTTATTCGTTTTTGTTTTATACGCAAAAAACAGATTTTGATCATTTTCATGTCTCCTCCGTAACTTCTTTATTTATGAAAATATTCAAATAGGAATTTCACATTCTCATGGCAAATTTTCAAAGTGATTTCGATGAGAATATGAAATTTATACCAACTCTCCTAGAATTTGAGATATCAGCACCAACTTTAGTTTTTCAAATGTAGGTCATAGCTCACTATGACTTAGTTACAAATAATTTTTTTTTCTCTTCCAGATGATATGTCGCAGTAATAGTTTTGTGTTGATACCAATGGAGTTATCGCCATTTATACAAGAACAAAAATTATTTGGAAGCCGCCATCTTGAATTTATGAATTTCAACCTTAAAATCATGATCTCCGACCCCAAAAACCCTTACCTATCAATTTTGAATGGAATCGGACCAAATCTTGTCCGCCATCTTGGAGCAGCCATTTTTTTTTATTTCAACAAAAATTCCATAATGTATTGTCACCGAAATTATGAAAACCTTCCAAATTTCAAGTTTATCGGAGTCATGGAATTTTTGTTGAAATTGAAAAAAATGGCTGCTCCAAGATGGCGAACAAGATTTGGTCCGATTGCATTCAAAATTGGTGAGTGGGGGATTTTGAGGTCGGAGATCATGATTTTTTCGTTGAAATTCATAAATTCAAGATGGCGGCTTCCAAATAATTTTTTGTTCTTGTATAAATGACGATAACTCCGTTGTTATCAACACAAAAATATTACTGCGACATATCATCTGGAAGAGAAAAACTGAAGTTGGTGCTTATATCTCAAATTCTAGAAGAGTTGGTATAAATTTCATATTTCTCTCGAAATCACTTCGAAAAACTGCCAAGAGAATGTGGAATTCCTATTTGAATATTTCCATAAATAAAGAAGTTATGGAGGAGACATGAAAATGACCAAAATCTGTTTTTTGCGTATAAAACAAAAACGAATAGATTTCATCAAAATGTTCTTTCACATAATAGTTAGTCATGATAAACTCCACATTTGGTGTCATTTAACCGACCTCGTACCGTTGAAAAGATACCCATGGTGAGCATGGTAAGTGGGACACACTGTATAAGCTGTGAAGAAACGAAATATGTAGTAAAATTTTTTGATCGAATAATGCCTGATATATTTTCCTGATATTTGTAACGTAATAATGATCGCAGGTGGTCATGGAATGGAATATATTATCATACTGAATTCAGAAACCACCTGACGGGTTCGACCATATGCACACTGGGAAAGCATTCAGTAGCCAATTGTATTAATCTTCATCGTGAAGTGGGTTTCTTCCTTTCCTGTTAGTGATTTGACAGGTTTGTTTCCTAGAATGATATAACGAAGGTTTTGTTCACATTCTCTATGTATATGAAGCAATATAATAATATCATAGTAAGAGAAAGTTATTGAATGTTTATTCGTTCCATCCAAATGTAGGACCATCCAAGGTACGATAAAAATGATCAAACAATTTCAAATGGTAAGAAAATCAGAATAATCTCCATGAGTCGAACTGTTTCGTTGTATCGGTAGCTCTAAATGGGACCAACGAATAAAATAATGAACCCCTTCTGACTGGCCACCATTGAATATTCCATGAACATCTTCTAGTCTTTTCCAAGTGAGCATCAATCTATCAGACTTTCAATACTTTGCACTCAATTGGCGATGAGCTTCGAATGAGAACTGATTCCGGAGGGCAATGAAAATAATGAAGGAACATTTTGCCGTTTCTATAAAAACTTTTGGGATCGTTGCATGGAACGATCTCCAGAGAGTAGACACTAGAGGTCTACTAATGACGACCTTAGTTCGAGATTCGCGTGTAATCATAGCAATTTGGCTTATTACTTCCGAAAGAATAATCACGAGAACATACTTTGTGTTTCAATTTGCTCTACCTTGGTGCTATATCTCTGTGTCTCTGAAGTGATTCGATATTTTGAGCTCCTTCTGATCGAGCTCTACCTTGTGTAGCATACCATTTATCAAGAATACAAAGATCACGGATAAAGCAGAAATCTCGAAAAATAGAACGATAACAACCGGTATGGGATAGTTCAGAATATTGTCAAACTCAGGATTGTCCCCATCTTCCAGATCGTACCAAACGAAAAACCTATATTTGTGATACATCGCAAGTACCTGAGGTGAATGAAGAAAAGGGGTATGAATATATCGAATACCGTCTGCAAGTGAATTGAGGAGGTAAAATACTCATTTCTCTAAATTCATTCGGATTTCCTCAACCAGTTCCAATAATTGGAAATATTATTAATTGTTTGTATATGTGTAAGGTCGGGAATATTAAAACACTATGAGGAACTTCTATGACCAAGTTTATTTATTGATTGAATACATAATCATTTCTCTGGTGCTCATCGCACCGATATTATTGTAACTCAAGAAAACCTGCTTACGTTTTCCAAACCGACGTATAGGTACCAGAATATAATTTTCGAATGGAACATATAACAAACATATTATAATAACTGAATCATCTTTATAATGAGATTGTTGTAACAAAGGTGACAATTATAAAATGTTCTGATAATTTTCGATATGACCGGTTTGATGATCTCAAGCTGTTACACCTTCCTTTCGCAGAAAAAGAAAAAAAATACGCATGTATCATACTAGTAACCTCATATAGCATTATACATTATAAATTATAAAATGAATGAAATCTTCATTTGCGAAAACATCTAGGTGCGAAAAAATATGAATCATCGAAAAAAAATTCATCTGAGTAATTGCAAAATGATGAAAGTAGCACAATAATACACATGCATGATTTCCTATATTAAATGGTGGCAGGCCTGCCTGAACTTATCATCTAAATCAACAATTTACATAATTTTTTACCCTATTTTTTTGCAACGTGATATGTTCACCTTTACTGTTTTCTATTGTAAAATTTGCGTTCTCAATGCCAACTACCTCATAAGGACCATCGTACCATGAGTCGAATATTGTGCGATTTTTGTTTGTTGTAATAACGAGATCTCCAAGTTTTAGATCAATTTCGGTTGCTTTAGCATCATGACAAGCTCTACGATGTATTTTAGCTTTCAGAAGAATTTGTTTCGCTTTGTTATGTGCTAATTCCAATCGATATCGAACTTCTTGATCATAAGCATCTACATTTTGTTAGAGAGATTGCATAATATAGGAATACGAGGAATTGCAAATGAACTAATTGGGTCTTATTCGAGTGGTAGAACTCAACAAGTTGAAATAGGAGATACACTAGAGATGACATGTGGTGTGCCACAAGGTACTGTGCTGAGGCCACTGCTATTCAATATTTACATTAACGATATAACGTCTGTCATAGAAAAAGTAAAAGTATATTGATTCGCTGATGATACTGTCGAAATGAAAGTTGGCGATACCTGGGAATCTACCGTTCAAAAGGCCGAAGTGGCAATCACTGAGATAAAAAGGTGGACAGATATCAGCTCATTAACATTGAATGTTAATAAGACCATATTCATATCTTTTGGCCTAACCCAGAAAACTTAGCCAGGACACCGCTCCATGAAAATCCATGATCAAAAATTTAAAATCGACACTACTCCTTGTAAATGTGAGAGTATAATAGAGAAAAAGGAATACATCAAACACCTAGGCATACTACTTGATGAAAACTTGACATCGAAGTTCCATGTAAACTATGTAACCATCGAAATAAAAAAAATGATTCTCAAGTTTTATGAGCTAAGGCCTATTTTGAATTCAAAAATCTTGAAAACAGTATATTTGGCATTGTTTGGGACTAAGCCGATAATTTGTTGATAGTGGCAGCAGCGCACTCGACCACCAGAACTACCTGTTCTATTTATAGACTACCCGACGATGCCAAAGGGGTTGTGTGTGTGTGCCTCAACGTCTTTTTATTTTTTATTTTATTTTCACAGTAGTACGTTCTCAACCGTAGTAGAGTTCGTACAGAGAATTTCATTTATGTAGAAAACACGGAATATACAGTCCTTAATTATTAGAAAATTGGTTTGATTACTACGAGTGAGAAAATTACAGTTGGTGGATAATAATCCGTAACATTTGGTCCTTCGAGCCGGATTAGTAGATTCACTCGAATGTAATCAATAAACAGTAATTAGAACGAAGCAGTGCTAGTGGATGCTGAAGAAAAAGTTAGTGGAAGTTGGTGTCCGATTAGAATTAGGTAGTTCGGTGAATACCTCACCAGCTACAAAGACAGGCGACAGTGGTCGTGGCGGCATAGTGTATAGAAACTGGAGGTTGGAGTTGCCGGCGTCGCAGCGTACGTAAAGTGGATAGAGATCGTTAGGATCCTGTGGTTAGGCAGGAGTCCTCTCGACCTGGGGAAGCGGCTTCAGCGTGGTTGGCTGGTAGACAAACGCGGTTAGCGTTTAGACGGAGCTGCGTAGAATATAAGCAGTGGCGGAGTACTGGGAGCTCGTGAGTCGTTCCAATTATTATCCTCTTTTCCATTGTCCATTAGTTGTAGCTTTTTCAAGTTGTGTGGGTGGGTGGATAGTTCTTTACTGAATAGGTATTCTCGTAGGTATTAGATACAAAAAATGGCTGAAGAATTAAAAAATCTAATTGAAAAAAGGGGTTCAGTGGAGTTCAAATTGACAGCATTTGTGAAATTTTTAGAAAACTTCTCTCTTGATGAGTCTGGAGAAGAAGAGGGGGTATTCGAAGAAATTGAACAGAGGTTGGATAGGGTGCAGTCACTTTACGGGGAGTTCGAGGAAATACAAATAGAGATAGGAGCTAGAATATCTGATGATCAATATGCATATGTTTGGGAAAAATATCAAACTGAGTGTGATAATATTTATTTTAAGGCAGTGGGTAGAGCAAAGAAACTCTTGAAGAAATATGCCTTTACAAATAAATCTGATGACATCAGTCAGAGCGGTAGTATTAGCTCGGAAGTAAAGCTGCGACCCAGACCCGAATTGCCCTCAATTCCGATACCTACTTTTAATGGTGAGCTTGAGGGGTGGATAGAGTTTAGGGATACCTTCACTTCTTTGGTACATGAGAATGATTCACTTAGTGACATTGAAAAATTCCATTTTTTGAAAAGTGCTTTACAGGGTGAAGCACAGAAAGTAATTCAAGGTGTAAAATTCTCGAAAGAAAATTATAAAGTGGTTTGGGATCAGCTGTGTGATAGGTATAATGACACTCCCATGCTAGTAAATTTTTATCTCAGCTCATTAGTGAAACTACTACCTATGACCAAAGAATCAGCTAGTGATCTTAGGAGGATGTCTGATACTATTATCAATAGCCTTTTTGCTTTAGAGAAATCAGATATTGTTGTAACTTCGTGGGACTCTTTAGTTATATATATTATGTTAGAAAAATTGGATCAAAAGACATTTGCCCATTAGCAGGAATCAAAGCCTAAAGGAAAAGTACCCACGTTAGATCAATTCAAAAAATTCTTGAAATGTAGAATTGTAACTTTGCGAGAAATTGAAAATAATAGAAAAGAAACAAAAGTAGAAAATAAATATTTTCAAAAACCCAAAGTACAAAGATCACTTTTGGCTACTTCATCGTCAGGATGCGCTATGTGTCAACGAAGCCATGATATTTCAGAGTGTAATTCTTTTTTGAAATTGAAAGTATATGCTAGATATCAAGAACTAAAGCGGTTGGGATTATGTTTGAGCTGTTTCAAAAAAGGTCATATGAGTAAAAGTTGTACAGATGCTAGTATTTGTAAAAAATGTAATGGTAAACATCACAGTTTATTACATTACGAAAACCAGTCAGAATCTGGGAAAGATGTATCAGATTCAAAGTCAGTAGAAGGATCAAAACAAATAACTTCAGATCAACAAGCTAGTGCATCATTGGTTGGATCAAATTTCATAGAATATAATAGTGTTCCACAAGGGGAAGTATTATTGTCAACTGCGTTGGTGGATGTGTTTGATTCAAAGGGTGATTTGCTTACTTGTCGAGTTTTGCTTGATAATGGGTCCCAAGTTAGTTTAATAACCGTAGAGTTGTGTGATGAGTTGAATCTTGAAGTTGAACAAGTTGACATAGCAATAATTGGCATTAATCAAGTATTGTCTGAAATAAATAAAAGAAGAAGAAAGAAGAAATTCCATGTTTAGTTGTGCCGATCATTAGTGACGCAATTCCTAATCAGTCTATCAACACTTGTCATTTGGACATTCCCGATCATTTGGAACTTGCTGACCCAGAATTTGGAAAAAGACGACAGATCGATTTATTGTTGGGCGCAAATATTTTTTACACATTACTATGTGATGGTCAAATGAGCTTGGGAAAATTCATGCCAATTCTTCAAAAAACGAAGTTAGGGTGGTTGGTATCAGGATCAGTCTGTCCAGGTTTCAAATCTTCTACCGTTTAATGTAACCTTAGTATGAACTGTGAAATCCAGGAGCAACTGTCAAAATTTTGGGAACTGGAAGAGCCTCCTTCCACATCTAGTAGAATGACTGAAGATGAGTAAGAGTGTGAACGAATTTTTAGGGACACAACGAAACGTTGTGATGACGGTAAATTTATAGTTCAAATCCCATTGTGTAACTCTCCTGAGAAGTTGGGAGAATCAAGAGAACTTGCAGTTAGAAGAATGTTAGCGTTGGAAAAACGGTTAGCAAAGAATCCAGTGATGCAAAAAATGTATGTTGACTTCATGGAGGAATATAAGACTCTGGGGCATATGTCATTAGTTGATTTAGACAGCGAAAGAACTAAAAAATCATATTATTTACCCCATCATGGGGTGTTGAATGAGAAGAGCACAACAACAAAGTTGCGTGTCGTATTCAATGGTTCGTCCGTTACCAGTTCAGGGTTTTCATACAATGATATCCAATAAACAGGTCCAAAAATCCAAGATGATTTATGGTCAATTCTTGTTAGGTTCAGAAAACATCCCATAGTTGTTTGTGGGGACATACAGAAAATGTACCGGATGATTTTGGTTGATCCTAATCAGAGGTCCCTCCAAAAAATATTATGGAGAAGCAAACCTGAGGAGGAGCTTCAAGAGTTCACATTGAACACAGTAACTCACGGTACGAAATCAGCACCATATCTTGCAATTAGGTGCATTGCGCAGCTTGGATTGGATAATGTCAGGCAATACCCTGGAGCGTCAGAAATTATTTTACATGATTTTTATGTGAACGATATGATGTCAGGAGCAGAAACAACCTCTGAGGCAATAGTAATGTGCAACCAAATCTCTCAAATTCTGGAATCTGGGGGGTTCCGCTTAAGGAAGTGGATTAGTAATAGTTCAGAGGTGTTGCAGGCAGTAGATGTAGATGTTACTGAGGGTAACAAACACTTTGGTGAAAATGATCAGACCAAAACGTTGGGTCTGTATTGGGCACCATGTCCAGATAAATTGATGTATTGCGTCAAGTTTGATGATCATCCATTAAAATGTACAAAACGATTAGTTTTATCACAGGTATCCAGAATATTCGACCCGTTAGGTCTTCTAGGGCCATGTATAATTCTGGCAAAGATCCTTCTACAGCGATTGTGGGAAGAACATCTATCATGGGATGATGAATTGCCCATCGAATTAGCAAAAAAGTGGAAAACTTCACGAGTAGAGCTAGAGGGTATTAATCAGTTGGAAATCCCAAGGAATACTTTAATCACAGCTTTCGATTCTGTAGAGATCCATGGGTTTGCAGATGCGTCGATACAAGCATATGGAGCTTGTATTTATATGAGAAGTGCTGGTCCCCATGGAATGAAGGTTGAATTGTTGTGTTCTGAGGTGAAGGTCGCGCCCCTTAAGTCATTGACAGTTCCAAGATTGGAATTGTGTGGAGCATTAGTTTTAGCACAATTGGTGGCAAAGGTGGTTGCTGAAATGAAGATAAATTTTACTCGGGTTGTTTTATGGTCTGATTCCACAGTAGTTCTTGGGTGGATTAATATGGCTTCAGGTAGTTTACAGGTATTTGTAGGGAATAGAATTGAGAAAATTCAAAGACTTTCAAAATCTGAAAATTGGCGACATGTTAGGTCAGAAGACAACCCAGCAGATCTTCTTTCTAGGGGAGTCCTACCTTTGAACCTTATGAGCTCTCAAAAATGGTGGCATGGACCAGATTGGCTCCAATAAGACGAATCCAAGTGGCCTGAGTCGATAGTGAATCATGACGAATTACCAGAATTGCGATTGGCTGTAAAACCAGTACAAGTGTTAGAGTCCTTTCAGCCAATTCAAAGAATGAGTCAGTTTGGTAAATTGCGTAGGGTGATTGCTTGGTGTTTGAGATGGAGAAATAAGTCACAAAGAGGATATCTAACATCTGCTGAGTTGACTAATGCAACAATGGTTTTCATAAAAATTGCTCAGAGGGAATCATTCTCTAGTGAGAGGCAGGAATTGATAAAGAGTGAATGTTTAGCAAAAAATAGAAATCTGCTCAAAAAAAACTTGTTTCAAGGCAGATCCTAAACCTCTTGTGCAAGAAATGGGTATTTTGCCAAATCGTAGGGTCACACCGACCTTTCCTTTTAGCTCGGTTGGGATTGATTATGCCGGACCATTCCTGATAAAACACATACCAGGTCGTGGTGCAAAACTCATTAAATGTTGGATTAGTTTGTTTATATGTATGTCCACGAAAGCGATCCATTTGGAGGTGGTGTCGGGATTGACGACCGAAGCATTTATTGCTTGCTTTCGTCGTATTGCTTCTAGGCGAGGGAAACCTCGAGAGGTTTTTTCCGACAATGACTCCAACTTTGTTGGAACCAATAATGAACTAAAAGAATTTGAAAATTTTATGAAAAAGAATGCAACTGCTCTAACTGATACTTTTGAAAACGAGGAAATATCATGGAACTTTATTCCTAGTCAAGCACCAAACTTTGGAGGTCTATGGGAAGCTGGTGTTCGCTCTTGCAAGCACCACCTAAAGAAAATAATGTCAAATGGCTCTTTGACTTACGAAGAACTGTCTACCTTGGTCGCACAGGTTGAATCAGTTCTAAACTCAAGACCATTGTTTCCTCTCTCCTCTAGTCCTAATGACCTTGATGTATTAACCCCATCCCATTTTTTGATTGGACGACGGATGGTTTCACTCCCTGATCCTGATGTTAGAGGCATCCCATCAAATCGCCAATCTAACTTTCAACATATCCAGTCATTACTACAGCACTCTTGGTCCCGCTGGTCCAATGAATATATGAATGAATTACAGACGCGGACAAAATGGAACAGAGTGTGTCCGAGTTTGGAAGTTGGAAAACTCGTTATTATTGAAGAAGATAAGATGGCCCACTCCACTGGAAATTGGGAAGAGTTATTGATGTGTTTCCAGGTCCAGATGGAAGAGTTCGCGTGGCTAAGTTAAAGACTAATACTGGTGAATTGAAACGGTCAATATCAAAACTGTGTCCTCTTCCTATGAACTAACACCTTTATATAGATTGAAAGTGATCTTTCAATGTGGGGAGAATGTTTGGGACTAATCCGATAATTTGTTGATAGTGGCAGCACCGCACTCGACCACCACCCAGGTAGCACAGGTTAGTGGAATGACGTCATAATGACGTCTTTTTTAGGTCATTATTGGTCAATGACGTCCTCGACTTCAGGGGGACCTAAAAATGACGTCATATTTCATGACGTCTTATTGACGTTCAATATTGGACGTCTTAATGACGTCCCTACAAAGTCGTATAATCGACCAAATAAGAAAAATCAGTCGCTTTCTTACTTTTTCATCGTTTGTTAATTGTACGTACTAAATTTGTGTTTGTATATAGAGTGTTTTCGTGAGTACTGATGAACAAATTTATTTTCAGCCAAATTATGCATTTTTGAGGAATCTGCTGGAAACGGTCGATTTTCATTTTCAATTTGCCATATATTTATGAGAAAAATTGAATATACATACATGATGATCCACGTTTGAGTTATGACCATAACGACAATTTTTTTGAATAGAGCACCTTATATATATATTACTCAATCTTTGGAATAACCATGGGAAGCGGAATTCGAAAATGTTTAACACAATCATGTGTGGATTGTATAGGTAAGTGCGTCCAATAAATTAGATGCTCTCGTGAAGTAGTGGATAAATTCATTATTATCCAATATCTATCTATCTTATATATTTCTGAGAAAACAGGAGAGGCTTTCATTTCTAATTCGTCATTTATACGGAGGAATCATCAAATATACAGGATGATACACGTTTGTATATTATGACGTACACGACACATTTTTCAAACGGATATATATTATTGAATTTTCGTAATCAAATGTATATCGCACAAAGGGTTTGTATACAGGGCGTTCGTTAAATTCAGTTCTCTCGTAAAATTGGGACGCCATTAAAATATATAGATGACGTAATTTCTCCTACACGAATCATTCTGTATATATTGATTTAATATGAGATAAAGCTTGAATAAAAATAAAATTCTACGGCTTCGAGCATTATTCTCTGAAAAAAAAAAATGTTTTTTTAATTTTCAACAAATTTATTCGCAACTTCGCAAAAGAACTTAATTCAACGAACGCACTGTATACAGACTCATATATTTTTGAATCCAGCTTTAAATAGAGACTCCAAAAATCGAATAATTTATAGGGTGTTCCTTTGAAAAAATGGTCGTGGACGTTGTAACTCAAACTTGAATCACCCTGTATATTCAAGTTTTTCTCAATATTGTTGATAATTTAAAATAAAAATCGACCTATTTTGGGAGATTCCTCAGCAAGGAATGGTATGGTTATAATAGTACATTGATTGCATGGCTACTTTATTTTCTTCACGCGAGATGACTCAATTTAACGGACACACTGTATACAAACCCTATCTGTAATATATTTTCAAATTCAGATTTTCATGAATATTTCAAAAATTGAATGTATCTTATATAGGTTATTATTGTTTCCAATTGAAAAAATTGCCGCGGACGTCTTAACTTAAACGTGGATCACCCTGTATATATATGATTCTTACTTTCAAATGTGGCAAATCGGAAATAAAATCGACCTGCTGCAGAGGATTTTTCAGAAATGGATAGTTATAGATAGCTAAAAATAAGTTTATTAGCTTACATCTCGCCGACGCTCGCTACATAATTTTAGGTACAAATACGAGTAGCTAACGATATTCTTATATAGAGACTCATTGGTAGTAGCGATAGCGCTAGGATTCAACAGGACTGCCCGGGAGGACCATCAACCAAGTTACCACAACGTATAGGTACAAAATGAATGTCATCAAAGGTTTGTGGTGTATTATCATGTACCAATAATACCGTATATATATAAAACTCCTAATTTTTTTTATTCCGTCCTTTATTGGTCATTCTGCGACGTCATAATGACGTCTAAGTATGACGTCATATGGCTGTGACATTTTGACGTCATTATAGGGTCTCTCAGACGTCATTTTTGGACGTCCACTTCGTCATTTTATGACCAAAAAATGACGTCAATTGGACGTCACTCTGCTACCTGGGCAGAACTACCTGTTCTATTCATAGACTACCCGACGATGCCAAAGGGGTTGTGTGTGTGTGCCTCAACGTCTTTTTATTTTTTATTTTATTTTCACAGTAGTACGTTCTTAACCGTAATAGAGTTCGTACAGAGAATTTTATTTATGTAGAAAACACGAAATATACAGTCCTTGATTATCAGAAAATTGGTTTGATTACTACGAGTGAGAAAATTACAGTTGGTGGATAATAATCCATAACAGGCATTAGAAGAATCTGTTATTGATTATGGACTGGCAGTATGGGGCAATGCTCGAATGAATACGATGACCCCTCTATATGTGGCACAAAAGTATATAATAAAAATAATGTTGTATACAAACAAAACTTTTCCTACAATCTTCTTATTCAAAGAAAGCCAATTATCAAATATTGAACAACTTTACATAAAATCAACTATAAGATTCATGAATATCAAAAAATATTGAAGAAATGCTTTAAATCACCAACTAAATACCAGAGCTGCGGCTAGACAAAAATGTTCTAGTCCCTAGTGCCTCGTTCTCAGCAACACAAGCGCACATATGTTGTATTGGACCAAAAATGTATAACGTTTTACCACTGCACATCAGAAATGAGCCTTACAAACTAGTGAAATCACGAAGTGATAAATGGATGATCGGAAGTGAACTGACATTAGATGATATATGAAGCTGAAATGTAGGTATTCATAGCTTTTCTCTGTTAACCTCCTCAGCAAATTAGTAGGTTTATGTTAAATAGATAGGTATATATAAAGTGCGCCCAATGATATGTATATTTTGTAACCCATTATAATTGATTTTCCAATGAATAAATGAATAAATAATGGATAATTGAATAAATATTATAGATAGGATCAACGCTAGAATTATCAAAATTTACTAGATTAACTTGCTTAGCATAAATAAGTTCGTACGGTATATAGGTATGGAAAATACTTGGAGTGGTGTTCTAGCAAAATGCATGAAATCTAGTCCAATTGTCCCAGTCTGTTTGTGATTCGTTTATGTACATTCGTATATATTCGTTAAGTACTCTATGATTCCTTTCACAACCCTCAATAGTCTGGCTGTGATATGCAGTAGATATTTTATGCTCAGTTCCAAATAGCTTCGCAATGTTATCAAAAATTTGATTTTCATATTCCAAACCAATGTCTGTTCTAATTTCTTTGGGTGGACCATAAATAAGGATGAAATGTTCAACCATGGCCTTTGCAACGGTTGATACCTCTTCATTCGGAATTGGTATGATAGTAACATATTTTGATAACTCCCATTGTATAGTTACAGCATATACATTACCTGTGTCGCTTCTTCGAAACGGACCAATTTCATCTATGCATATTATGTCAAAGGCACTCTGAGGAGTTGGGGTGATAACAAGTGGTTCTAAATGTTTAATTTTTCCTCTGTTGACTGGGAATTCGTGGCAGTTTTGAATGAAATTGGCAACATCACGCGACATATTTTTCCATGTATAAAATGATTTCAACTTCTCAAGTGTAGTCATTTTTGACCACAGTGCCCTCCTAATACTGGTTCTCTATGAAATTTTTCAACTAGCTTCAACTTTTCTCCTTCATTAGTTATAAGCTTACAGGTTAGAATAATGCGATGATTATATTTTTCAAGTGAGTTTGACCTAAGTGTTCGAATTCATCAATGGTGCACCTTTTATATATTTTATCTCCAAGGCTCAATTCAACTTTTTTTAACTCACCATCACTAGCTATCAGATTCTGCTGAGACATCACTTGCTCTGAAGCAAAGGTGCCATTAGTGATTGAACATCCTTTTTCAAATATATTTTCAGTATTATACCTAACTTATATCCTAGGATAAGTATGTTTGAGATCGAATTTTGAAATTGGAAGTTTCAATACTCCTGAGTCTCACATATTTTTGGTTGAATAATCTGAGATTTTTCTCTAGGAATCTCATCTTTACAGTTTTGTATTGATTTTGACTTAGATCTCGTCGAAATAAAAATATCATGTGTGTTATAAGACATTCCTTCCGTGCTACATGTTTCGACTCCTAGCATGTAGTACATAGAATAGAATATAGAATAGAATAGAATATTTATTCAACCGATAGATCATTACAAAATGACATAGGTCGTGTCAAAAGTACAAAAATACAAGATTTCAACAAATACCACAATACAGAATAAAAAGATATAAAAATGAAAGTATAATTACTAACACACATAAAGAGGTTATACAAATATACATACATAAGAAAAAACATCATACAATAATCATATGTAAAATAAAATTAGTGGTTCACGTGTATATAGTTTCACTATGATCGAGATATTCTTCCACTGAATAGAATCCTTCAGTGCACAAGAAGTATTTTACTTTCCGTTTGAAGGAGTTCAAGTCAGAAATTGTCTTCAACTCGACGGGCAGGCAATTGAAGAGCTTAGATCCCATATGAATTGGCGATCTTTCGTATGGTTTGGTATTGTAGTGCCTTAATCTGAGTAAATTTCCGTTTCTCGTAGAATATCTATGTGATTGAGCATTTGTTTCTAACAGAGATTAATTTTTTTTATGTAAGAGAACAGGCTGTAAATGTAGATACTAGGAACAGTAAGAATTTTATAATTTTTGAAATATGGTCTACAAGACTCTGTTCTCTTCAAATTGAATATTAGGCGGATTATTCGTTTTTGGGCAATGAAAACTCTTGAGATATCACTGCAACCACCCCATAACACTATATTATACATCAATACTGAATGTACCATTGCATGATATACATCCAACAGTGCCTTCTCATCTAGAACATTCTTAAGTTGGAGAATAGCGTGAAAACTTCTATTGAGTCTTTTACAAACATAATCTATTTGTTTATCCCATTTCAATGCATGATCTATATGTATACCGAGGAATTTAGTATCTTCTGAGGGTTCTATGACTTCATCATTTACAATAACATTGATTGATCTCTCAACTACCTTTCTCTCAAAGGAAGGAATCAATACTGTTTTATCAGCATTGACAATGATTTGATTAAAATTTACTTTGAGCAAGACTTTGAGTTTGTTCTCTTAATTATGACAACAATATGTTTTCCCGATGTTTGGAAAGATGGTAAAATATGTCCTATCTTCAAAAAAGGTGGCAAGAATTTGATTGAAAACTACAGACCAATTATTATACTATGTAACTTCAGTGAATTATTTGAAATGGTCTTATACGATATCATATATGCACATGTGAAATGTCAGATTATTGTTAATCAGCATGGTTTCGTTGCGGAAAGATCAACAACAAGTAACTTGACGTGCATTGCACAATATATTGCTGAAGAATTGAATGAGTCTTCCCAGGTCGATGTCATTTATACAGATTTTTCTGAGGCTCTCGATAGGCTTGACCATGGTATACTTCTCAATTAACTCATTTCTCTTGGCTTGACCAACAACTTAATCTTATTTTTGGAGTTCTATCTAATGGAGAGGCATATGAGAATTCAGTACCATGGATTTGAATCTGTCAAAATAACAGCATTATCTGGTGTCCCTCAGGGATCTGTGCTAGGCACATTACTATTCATAATTTTTATCAATGACATATGCCTGGGAATGGATTCGGAAATCCTCCTATACGCAGATGATTGTAAATTGTTCAGGCAGATATATTCTTTATATGACTGCGACCGTCTTCAAAATGACATCGACAACTCAAATCAATAGTGTATAATGAAATAATTGCCTCTAAATATGAAAGAGTGCAATTTTGATTCTTTCACTCTCAAAAAATTACCTATTGATTTTTATTACACCATTAACGGCTAGCGTCTGCAAAAAATGACTGAGTTCAAAGATCAAGGCATAATCTTCGACTTGAAACTCACTTTTTTTCACCACGTGAACACTGTCACGAATGGTTTTAAAACACTGGGTTTCATTATCAGAAACTCCAAATGGTGATCTGGGATTGAAACCTACTCACTCCTTCTTGATGTGCTTTTGAGGTCAAGGTTTGAATATAGCTGCGTTGTCTGGATTCCTGGATACATCACGTATAGTGATAGTTTGGAGAATATTCAGAGGCGATTTCTGAAGTACATCAGTTTCAGATGTGATGGCTCTTATCCGATGCGGGGTGTACCGCACGATACACTTCTCTCTAGATTTTGAGTCACGTCCCTAGAAGAACGTCATACATATTCGGGAATTTTATTTTCACACAAGATCTTAGTCTCGCGTATAGACTGCCCATACCTGCTTGCACGTATTAATTTGCACGTTCCTAGGCTACCTGTACGCAGTCTCACCACGTTTCTTGTTGTTGTTTCAACACTGTTTGTAGCGCTCTGTATGAACTTTTTATCACCGTAGTTTTTTTCAGTTCATACACATCGTTATGCAGTGTGTCATTTATTCCATGTTTATATCTTCATTTCCTTCTCTCTGTTTTGTTTTTTGTTACAATATCCACACAGATTTTGGACCAAAATTGTTATTTTCCCATTCTGTAATTGGCATCGGCTGTTGAATTGGTGTACCACTAGAATAGGAAAATGAAAATGATAATAGAATCATCGACCTCGAAATATAATAGCCCAGTTTCATTAGTACCAAAAAAATCAGTGAATGGACAAAAAGCGTGGAGACTTTGTATTGACTTCAGATGCATAAATGAACATGAGCTTGTAGCGAACAAATTTCCTCTTTTGAAAATAGACATTCTGGACAAGTTAGGTAGAGCCAAGTGGTTTTCAGTTATTGATCTTATTTCAGGATTTCACCAAATTCCTTCAGATGATGAGTCACGTGACGTTACATCTTTCAGCGTGGAGTCTGGTTCATTTAGATGTACCAGGTTGCCATTTGGACTGTCAGTAAGTTCAAATAGTTTTCTCAGAATGATGTCGATTTTCTTTGCTGGCATGACACCCGAAAAAGCTTTTTTATATATAGACGACCTCATAGTATTTGGCTGTTCGAAAAAACATCATCTGAATAATTTAAAAAGTATATTTCAAACTTGCAGAAAATTTTATCTGAAATTGAACCCAGAAAAATGTCAATTTTTCAGAAAAAAAGGTACATATCTAGGACACAAAATCACCGACAAGGGCATTTAACCAGATGATGCTGAATACTATGTCATTCATAAATATCCCGTTCCAAGAACTGCTGACGAGGTTAAGCGATTTGTGGCATTCTGTAATTATTACCGTAGATTCATTCCGAATTTTGCATAGATAGCACAACCATTGAATGAGCTTTCTAAAAGGAATTGAAACTTTGTTTGGTCAAAGGAATGCCAAAATGCATTTATTTCCCTAAAAAATGCGTTAACCAGCCCACAATTTTTGCAATACCCGAATTTTTCGCAGCAATTCATAGTTACTACTGATGCTTCTGACAAAGCTAGTGGAGCGGTACTTTCTCAAAATTTTGACGGGCAAGACTTACCAATTGCATACGATTCTCGTACATTTACAAAAGGCAAAGCGCATAAACCAATCATTCTCAAAGAACTGACAGCGGTCCATTGGGCAATCAAATTCTCTCGTTGTTATCTGTATGGAAGGATTTTTTGGTTAAAACTGATCATAGACCACTTGCTTTTTCATTCTCAATGTAAGATCCATCGTCGAAACTAACCAGAATGCGCCTCGACTGAGGAGAATATGATTTTGAAATTGAATATATCAAAGGTACAGATAAAGTTACAGCTGATGCTTTACCACGAATCAGTATAGATACTTCAGAAGGAATGTCTTATGACACACATGATATTTTCATTTCGACGAGATCTGAGTCGAAATCAATACAAAACTGTACAGATGAGATTCCTAGAGAAAAATCTCAGATTATTCAACCAAAAATATATGAGACTCAGGAGTATTGAAACTTCCAATTTCAAAATTCGATCTTGAACCTTCTTATCATAGGATATAAGTTAGATATAAAACTGAAGATATTTCTGAAGAAGAATGTTCAATCACTAATGGCACCGTTGCTTCAGAGCGAGTGATGTCTCAGCCAAATCTGATGGCTAGTGATGGTAAGTTGAAAAAAGTTGAATTAAGCCTAGGTGATAAAATATTTGAAAGGTGCACCATTAATGAATTTAAACACTTAGGTCAAATTCTCTCGAAAAAAATTATTATCGCATTATTCGAACCTGCCCAGGTAGCACAAATTCCTTTTGAGGCCCTTCTGAGGCGTTCACAATCATGTCCTCAGGACGTCAAGAGCGAGCCTGAGGACATTCTCAAGACGTCCTCCTGTTACCATTCTCTACATACTAATAACGTCTCAGAATATCCCTATAAAATCTTTTGAGACAACCTCAGGACATCATGGTAACAACTTGAGGCGGTTTTTGATGATGTTTCAAGGAGGTTCAAGATTTATGGGAGAATATTATTCATATACAGAATGAGTCACTATATTGTGTTCTCCTCCGATATTAGCCAAACCGTCAGATATATAAAATGAAAATTCAAGTACAACAGTAATAGGGTTCCATAAGAACAATCACCTAAAGTTGTTTTCATATCTATAGGGTTTTCGAATTCCAAGATATCGGTTGATGATTGTTTTTTTTTCAATGGAACACCTTGTATATTATTGCATTTTTGAGTTTTCCCTAAAGAGTTTATTCCATCAATGCATCACACTTGGTGTCTAGTGGGAATTATTACAGAGATATAGGGTGTTGACAATTGAGATTCTTCAAATGTAGGATTTTTTGTGTCGAAACTATGCATCAATGGTCAAAACGGCTCACATGTTCCTGTCATAACTTTTGATTAGCTATCTACTGATATTTATTTGCAACAGATACAATAAGCTGATCAGTATTCTGAATGTTAACCCACCCTCTATTTGTTCCGATTGAATGTCAGTAGATAGTAAATCGAAAGTTTATAAGGATATATGAGCCGTTTTGACCAATATTTAATAGTTTCCACAAAAAAAATCCTAAAATTGAAAAATCTTGTTTTTGAACACCCTATATCTCTGTAATCATTCCCGCTAGACCCCAAGTGTTATACATTGATAGAATCAGCTCTTCAGGGAGAACCTAAGAATGCAATAGTATACAGGGTGTCCCATTCGGAAAAAAACAATCATCAGTCAATATACCTTGGAATTCGAACACCCTACAGATATATATGAAAACAATTTAATGTGAAAGTTCTCATGAAACCCTATTACTGTTGTACTTGAATTTTCTCTATTTATCTGATGGTTTGGCTAATATACAATAAGGATAACACACTATTGACTCACCTTGTATTATGCAAATGATAATTACTTCAAAATAATATGGATCTCATGATATTTGCAAAATTTCCCTCTCTTTATAATAGGTTCAAATGAAAAACCAAATGAAAAACTTACATTCTATTATTTATAACTCATTCTGAAAAATTCCGATTTCTTTTTCAAAGAAATGTATTTCAGCTTCTTGTTGAGAACTACTAGAAGTTATTGCCTATTGATAGTTATATTTCTCCATGTTGTTTTTGATTTCTGAAGTCTGGACATTCCTGATATAAGAATAATCAACTGGAAGTTGAAGCCTTTATGCAATATTTTATAGATTCTGAAGAAGCAAAACCATCTTGGAATGAAAATATCATCAGGTTTATGTTTTGCATAATCTTCTGAAACAAACAATGTATTAATATTTCATGTCCAGTACTTACTATCAATGATATGATTTATGTAGTTATAGGTACCAACCATTATTGAATCTACTGAAAGTTCAAGTATGCATATGTACAATCTTTCATAATTTCCAAAGAAGCCAAAATATATTGGAATAAAATATCTCTGCTCTGATGATATCATCATTTTGTGTTATCAATAACCACCTGAAACAAATAATGTACCTATTAATATTTCATGTTCCAGTCCCTACTATATCAATGATTTGATATAGGTAGCGACCTTTATTGAATATACTGAAAGTGCAAACATGCATACGCAATCTCACATAGATTTCGAAGAAGCCAAAATATCTTGGAATGAAACATCTCTGCTCTGATGACATCATCAATCTTGTGTTCTCAATAACTTCATCTGAAACAAATAATCAACCTATTAACATTTCATGTCCAGTACCTACTATATCAATGATTTGGTTCAGGTACCTACCTTTATTGAATTCATACTGAGAGTTCAAGCTTCCATACAATATTTTAAAGATTCCGAAGGAGCAAAGCTATCTTGGAATGAAACATGTTTGCTATATACTGTCTGAAGATTAATCGAGGAGGTGGTATATTCATTATTCCAAATTTTTTGGGATTTTTTCTCCTCGTTTCTATAAAATAAAAATATGAATATTATTTCAATATACGTGTGGTAAGGACAAATCAGATGATTTGCCCCAAAATGTCACTGCGTTTGAAGAATTTTCCTATCAGATAGCCCAAAAGAAAAATTCACTAGCTTTTCAGTGACAATTTGTATTGAAAAATTTTTGGAGAAGAGAAATAAAGGTATATGGAAAAAATATCAAATTTTCACTTATCTTTGGACGTTTCGGGACCGATTCTGCTTCCGTTTTCAAAATGAAGAGATTTTTCCAATTGCGAAGTCGTATAATATGTCTTGAAGCTTTTCAGTTTTCAATGACAATTTGTGACGTTGGCAATCAAAGGAGTTACAGGATGTTTCCATTAATTGATCTTGAATTTACCATTTTCATGTTCAGATTTCAGTTGTGAATACCATGTTCTGTCTATATCAACTGAACAAGAAGCAATGCTATTGTCTCCGTTCAGAAGAATGCAAGCAGATTCCTTGATTTTTCTCTTCTGGTTGTTATCTTATTTTCCAATGATTTTAATATTATTCCACTCTGCCATATGTTGTCCGTCTTCAGTAAGGATATGTTCAGCTTGTTTCGATTTATCGATGTTTCTTTTCTTTATATTGTTCTTATTGAGGAATCAAATAACATCTTGGTAACGAGTGTATATCGTAAAAAGACCCATACTAACAGATACTTGAACTTTCAATCAAATTATCAGAACAGTATTAAGAAAGGAATAATCAAATCACTCCATGATAGAGCCAAATCAATATCATCTGACCATCAAATTTTTCAATGAATTTTGTCGATAGGACGATCCATCAAATTGAAAACAAACAGGGTCAACCACAACAAAATCAACCATCAATAACGACAAATATAATACCATACATTTCCGGCATATCTGAAAAAATAAAACGTGTTGGTGATCAATTTCAAGTGAAAACTGTGTTCAAAACTGAAAATACAATGAGATCAATCCTAACTAAAAAAAAAAAACGAAAAATGAAGAACAATCGTCAAAAAATTGTATTTACAGTATACCTTGTGTTTGTGGAAAGTTTTATACAGGTGAAACCAAGAGACCTCTTTCAGTAAGGACGAAGGAACATAGGTACAATATAAAGAAAAGAAACATCGATAAATCGAAACTAGCTGAACATATCCTTACTGAAGACGGACAACATATGGCAGAGTGGAATAATATTAAAATCATTGGAAAAGAAGATAACAACCAGAAGAGAAAAATCAAGGAATCTGCTTGCATTCTTCTGAACGGAGACAATAGCATTGCTTCTTGTTCAGTTGATATAGACAGAACATGGTATTCACTACTAAAATCTGAACATGAAAATGGTAAATTCAAGATCAATGAATGAAAACATCCTGTTACTCCTTTGATTGCCAACGTCACCAATTGTCATTGAAAACTGAAAAGCTTCAAGACATATAATACGACTTCGCAATTGAAAAAATCTCTTCATGTTGAAAACGGGAGCAGAATCGGTCCCGAAACGTCCAAAGATAAGTGAAAATTTGATATTTTTTCCATATACCTTTATTTCTCTTCTCCAAAAATTTTTCAATACAAATTGTCACTGACAAGCTAGTGAATTTTTCTTTCAGGCTCTCTGATAGAAAAATTCTTTAAACGCAGTGACATTTTGGGGCAAATCATCTGATTTGTCCTTACCACACGTATATTGAAATAATATTCATATTTTTATTTTATAGAAACGAGGAGAGAAAATCCCAAAAAATTTGGAATAATGTATGTTTGCTATGATGATATCATCAAGTTTGTGTTCTCAATAACCTCCTGAAACAATAAATACTGTATATGAATGTATCAATATTTCATGTCCGGTACTATCAATGATTCTATTTAGTATTTACTTACCATTGTTTCTTGCTACCTGAGAGAAATGTCATCAACAGAGATTATCATCCTTTTGTTATTGTTATTTTTTAATTCTGTGCAATAAGTTCTTCTCGCAATCATTTTGTGAAATAGAAATTTGATAAAGGTATTCAATGAATACTCTAATAATTTTGATATAATCATTTATATATTATGATGTATCTTGAACGAATCATGACTATCATGAGTCATAACCTCAATTCTAGTTCTTCTTTTTATTCCTTTTGTCTTCGATGACACGTTATTTCATGGAATGTCATCTGAAGACGTCCGTAGGCACGAAATTCTTTACATCCTCAGGCTGTCAATGAAAGAACTCATTTAGGACATTTACAGCGCTAAATTTACGCCTGATGATGTTCTTAGGTTGTAGCAAATAGAACGTCCTCTCCAGGCGTTTGGCGACACATTGAGGATGACCTTAGGCGAGTGTGTGCTATCTGGGTGTAAGCTCATAACTAATGAAGGAGAAAAGTTGTAAAATTTCATAGAGACCCAGTATTAGGAGGGCACTGTGGTCAAAAACGACTACTTAAGAAGTTGAAATCTACTTATACATAGGAAAATATGTCGCGTGATGTTGCCAATTTCATTAAAAACTGCCACGAATGCCCAGTCAACAGAGGAAAAATTAAACATTCAGAACCACTTGTTATCACCCCAACTCCTCAGAGTGCCTTTGACATAATATGCATAAATGGAATTGGTCCGTTTCGAAGAAGCGACACAGGTAATGTATATGCTGTAACTATACAATGCGAGTTATCAAAATATGTTACTATCATACCAATTCCGAATAAAGAGGCATCAACCGTTGCAAAGGCCATGGTTGAACATTTCATCCTCATTCATGGTCCAGCCAAAGAAATTAGAACAGACATGGGTTTGGAATATGACAATCAAATTTTTGATAACATTGCGAAGCTATTTGGAACTGAGCATAAAATATCTACTGCATATCACAGCCAGACTATTGGGGATTGTGACAGGAATCATAGAGTACTTAACGAATATATACGAATGTACATAAACGAATCACAAACAGACTGGGACAATTATTGGACTAGATTTTATGCATTTTGCTAGAACACCACTTCAAGTATTTTCCATACCTATACACCGTACGAACTTATTTATGCTAAGCAAGGTAATCTAGTAAATTTTGATAATTCTCGCGTTGATCCTTTCTATAATATTCATTCATTTATTCATTATTCATTCATTTATTCATTGGAAAATCAATTATAATGAGTTACAAAATATACATATCATTGGGTGCACAATGGATTTGATGGTCTGTGTGTGCATACTACTTTTTCATATATACCTATCTATTTAACATATACCTACTAATTTGCTGAAGAGGTTAACAGAGAAAAGCTATGAATACCTACATTTCAGCTTCATGAATCATCTAATGTCAGTTCACTGCCGATTATCCATTTATTTATTTGTTATTTCACTTGTTTGTAAGGCTTATTTCTGATGTGCAGTGGTGAAATGTTATACATTTTTGGTCCAATACAACACATGTGCGCTTGTGTTGCTGAGAACGAGGCACTAGGGACTAGAACATTCTGTTTAGCCGCAGCTCTGGTATTTAGTTGGTGAATTAAAGCATTCCTTCAATAGTTTTTCATAATCATGAATCTCATAGTTGATTTATTTTATGTGAAGTTGTTCAATATTTGATAATTTGCTATCTTTGAATAACAAGATTGTGAGGAAAGTTTTGTTTGTATACAACATTATTTTTATTATATACTTTTGTGCCACATATAGAGGGGTCATTGTATTCATTCGAGCATTGCACCATACTACCAGTCTATAATTAATTACAGATTCTACTAATGCCAAATATACTATTTTCAATATTTTCGAATTCAAAATATGCCTCAGCTCATAAAACTTGGGAATCAATTTTTTTATTTCACTGGTTACATAGTTAACATGGAACTTCGATGTCAAGTTTTCATCAAGTAGTATGCCTAGATGTTTCATATATTTTTTTCTCTCTATTATACTCTCACATTTACAAGAAGTAGTATCGATATCAAATTTTTGATCATGGATTTTCAAGGAGCGGAGTCCTGGCAAAGATTTCTGGGTTAGGCCAAAAGCTATGAATTTGGTCTCATCAACATTCGATGTCAATAAGTTATAATCTGGCCACCTTTTCATCCTAGTGATTGCCACTTCGGCCTTTTGAACGGTTGATTTCCAGGTATCGCCAACTTCTATTTTGACAGTATCATCAGCGAATCAATATACTTTTCCTTCTTCTATGACAGACGTTATATCGTTAATAAAAATATTGAAAAGCAGTGGTCCCAGCACAGTACCTTGTGGCACACCACATGTCATCTCCAGTGGATCGCCTATTGCATCTCCTATCTCAACTTGTTGGGTTCTACCACTCGAATAAGACCCAATCAGTTCATTTGCAATTCCTCGTATTCCTATATTATGCAATCTCTCTAACAAGATATAGACGCTCATGATCAAGAAGTTCGATATCGATTGAAATTAGCACATAACAAAGCAAAACAAATTCTCCTGAAAGCTAAAATACATCGTTAAGCTTGTCATGATGCTAAAGCAACCAAAATTGATCTAAAACTTGGAGATCTCGTTATCACAACAAACAAAAATCGCACAAAATTCGACTCATATTCCTTCCTTTCGAGGTAGTTGGCATTGAGAACGCAAATTTTACAATGAAAAACAGTGGAGGTGAACATATCACGTTGCAAAAAATAGGGTGAAAAAATATGTAATTTGTTGATTTAGATGATAAGTTCAGGCAGGCCTGCCACCATTTGATATAGGAAATCATGCATGTGTATTATTCTGTCACTTTCATCATATTGCAATTACTCATATGAATTATTTTTGATGATTCATATTTTTTCGCACCTAGATGTTTTCGCAAATGAAGATTTCATTTATTTCATAATCCATAATGTATAATGTTATATTAGGTTATTAGTATGATACATGCGTATTTGATTCAACTGTTGAGTGTTGATGTATCTGATTTCACTGTTTCAGCACTATTTATCGTGGAAAATAACCTTCACAAGTGATGATATTGAAGGTCATTTTTCTGCGAAAGGGAGGTGTAACAGCTTGAGTTCATCAAACCGTCCATATCAAAAATTATCAAAACATTAAATCATTGTCATCTTTGTTACAACAATCTCATTATAAAGATGATTCAGTTATTATAATGTTTGTCATATGTTTTATTCGGAAATTATATTCTGGTACGTCGGTTTAGAAAACGTTAGCAGGTTTTTTGGGTTACAATAATATCGGTCCGATGTGCACCAGAGAAATGATTTTGTATTTAATCAATGAAAAAACTTGGTTATAAAAGGTCCTCAGAGTGTTCTGATATTCCCGACCTTACACATATACAAACAATCAATATATATTTCGGTTATCTGAAGAATATATCTGCCTGAACATTTTAACAATCATCTGCGTATAGGAGGATTTTCGAGTCCATTCCCAGGCATATCTCATTTATTGAAATTTAGAATAGTAATGGGCCTAGCACAGATCCCTGAGGGACACCAGATGATGCTGTCATTTTGACAGATTCAAATCCATGGTACTGGACTCTCATATGCCTCTCCATTAGATAGAACTCCAAAAATAAGATGAAGTTGTTGGTCAAGCCAAGAGAAATGAGTTTATTGAGATGTATACCATGGTCGAGAATATCGAAAGCCTTAGAAAAATCTGTATAAATGACATCGACCTGGGAAGACTCATCCAATTCTTCAGCAATGAATTATGCAATGCACGTCAAGTTACTTATTGTCAATCTTCCCTTAACGAAACCATGCTGATTATCAATAATCTGACATTCCACATGTGCATATATGATATTGTATAAGACCATTTCAAATAATTCACTGGAGTTACATAGTATAACAATTGGTCTGTAGTTTTCAATCGAATTCTTGTCACCTTTTTGCAGATAGGACATATTTTACCATCTTTCCAAACATCGGGAGAACATATTGTTGTCATAATTAAGAGAACTCAAAGCCTCGCTCCAAGTAAATTTTTATCAAATCATATGTGCTACATGTTCCGACTCCTAGCATGTAGCACATATGAATCAAGCGGAGGTTGATGCATATCGATGGGGACGGGAGGAAATAACGATTCCTGTACATTTATCAGATATCAACTGCACACTTAGTACAATATCCTATCATTGGTATTTAAGATTTCGTTGTATTGAGTTAATCCCAAATATATTCCGGAATATTGAAATCTCCAATAACGATCAGATTACTGTCATTATTGAGTAGGCATTACAGACTGCAAATGGCTTCAAGAAGACCATCGTATAAATCGAAACATGTGTTTGGAGGTACATAGATTGTTATGATGTGAGTAGGGAAATTACATAATTTCGTTCCAACAATATCGATATTGGAAAAAGTTTTAGTGATGTAATGAAAGACCAAAGGATACGCTAGGAAACGTGGGTTCACGGCAATTAGAACCCCTCCTCCTCTTGTGGCGGTTGTGAGGTCAAGGTTACGGTCATTTTTATAAACAATATACTGATCATCTACAATTCCGAAATCCAGAAAGTCAGGAGTCAATAATGTCTCCGTTAAACAAATAACGTCAAATTCATTATGTCATTATCTAACATTTTTTCTATTTGCCGATTTATTTCATCTTTCTGTAGTTTGGGAATTCGGTAGTTCTCAATACAAATAGGTTAGTTATCTAAAAGTTCGAGCTTTTGTTTATTAAAAATTATTTATTGTAATTTTATTTATTCTCAACTCAAAAATTCCGGAAAATTCCAAACAAAGACTAAGAACGTCGTTCTTTAAATATTCGGGTACATCTAGATTCAATTGTTTCAAAAAATTCAAACAACGATCAGTGGTTTCCTGTTCTATGTTATCAATATTATATTCGTCGAGGTTAGCGATTTCAAGTTCAAAGTCTTTAGAAGTAGCCGTTTCGCACGTTGTGTTCATCATTTTGACTATTGGATTATCTTTAGAAACTATCGATCTAGCAAGAAAAATTCCGTTTTTTATTTCTCCATTCATTAGCAGGGCATCTTGTGAGAGAGATTTTGAGTTGTTTATTTGACGAAGTATTCCACACCGGAGGGGTATAATTATTACACGACAGTTTTGGTTGTTTAGAGATTAACAGTGTCAGTTGGCACCCCTTCGCCAATATAAGCCCTTCTCAGCTTTTCAGCTAAAGTTTTAATTTCTGACGAATATGTAACAGAGTCCTTGTTGTTCTGTTTTGAATTTTGCAATTTGGCTGTCAATTACCTGAAATTATCTCCTTTTATTCCATTATTCAAACATGTTACTATACCGTCAATCGAATTTTCATTCGTGATCAGATCTCTAGCTTCTCCTGATAACCGCGTTTTGATGAATGCTGTAGCATTTTGCTCGTGTCCTTCCGAATTGTCCTTCAGTATTTCCAGCGCATCTAAAAATGATCGTAACTTATCTGGGCAACCGTCGAAATCGTGTGGCACTATTCAACTAGCAAAATTGAAAAACTCGATTGCATTCAGCGGCATTTTTTCGATCTGAATTTCAACGACAAAGTCTTCGTCTAAAACTGGAGGGTCGATTTGCTCTGTACATGATATAGAAACCTTGAAATTGACATCGATTATGAGAAATGCTCTGACTACTTCGTCTTCAATAAATCAAAAAATTTGACGACTAATAGTTTTCTGAGCATCGTCGAGAGAGTGTCAATATTTTGAGGAAATATTTGTGAAATCATCATAAAGTTGAATTGTATCATCACGAATTTCGTATCGCACTGACTAGCTCTTGGGTACCTGGCATTTAATGAATCTTTTCGATTGATTGATGACGTCTTGTTTCATTTTGAATAATTTCGAATTAATCTGATTCCAAGTTGGCATTAAGGACTGACATGAGTGAATTGAATAGGGTGGAATGTGAATTGAAGAAACAACCGATATCACCTGACATTTGAAATGCATAATATACACCCGATAAAATAAAATCAATACAGCAAAAAAAAATAACGTTCAAACAAACACAAATTATTTGTTACCTTAGTCCATTCGTTCATGCGTCGCGCACATCACCATAGTTTCTCAAGTATCACCGAGAATTAGTTGTTCACTGAACGGCTCCAACGCTGCTCCTGTAAGTTGCCACTGCTTTTTCAAATTGTTCCTTTACATCTGGAAAGCTTTCAGTACGAGCAACAGCAACAGCAATAATGTACAGCAACTCCTTTACGTCCTTAGAGACATGAACTCCTTCCTGCTGCACTATGAAGATAGAGTTGACTACTCCATTTTCTGATACCTCTTGTTGATGAGATTTTGAACTTTCCATTTTCCAAAATTTTCAGGATCACCCAACCTTTAGTTATATAGTTTCACGGCACTTTACTAGTGCCCCTTTGTATACCTAGAGTTGTTTAACTCAAAGGCAGGATCACCATGTGAGGTCGGGAATATTAGAACACCCTGAGGACTATCTATGACCAAGTTTCTTCATTGATTGAATACAAAATCATTCCTCTGGTGCACATCGCACCGATATCATTGTAACCCAAAAAACCTGCTTACGTTATCTAAACCGACGTATAGGTACCAGGATATAATTTCCGAATGAAACATATAACAAACATATTATACTGATAACTGAATCATCTTTGTAATGATGTTGGTGTAACAGTGACAGCAATGATCAAATGTTCTGATAATTCTTGATATGAACGGTTTGATGAACTCAAGCTGTTATAATTCGATGAACTTGTCAACTTGATCACGCATGCACAATTACGACAAACTGTGCTACGATCGCGATAACCGATAGGGGTAGCGGTGGCATTGTGCGAAACGAAGACACACGAAGCCACGCACTTATTGACCAATCATAAGCATCTGTTTCTAGATCTCAATCAGTGGAAAAGGAATGGCGACGATGATACTCAACAACAAGAAAATAGATTACAAATATTATGATGACTACAGTCTTCGAGAGATCGGAATCACTCATAGTGGTACAATATGCAGGTCAAACTGGTCATAACAATGAGATGATGTCTGAAATAGAAGAGCTGAGAGGGGCGAAAATGATTAGATTAATACTGTGAAAATTTTTTTTCGTGTTTTTTTCATTTGGTTTCTCCAGAACAGGTAACATGCCTATTGATGAATTTGGTAGACATATGTGGCAACAACAACGAGTTGATCAATCCCAGCGAGACTACTCTGTTGATCAACAACCTGTGGGTATATTTCAGTTATACAGTGAAAGTGTTATAAAAATTAGTGGAACTATATCAAAAGTAACTACGATACTGCCTACAACATGGCTATATGAATCAAATGATGATTCAGTTCATTGTTCATCTCCTCTTGAAAAGAAATTCATAATTGCCATCGATAATCATCGAAGTCTATTATCAGTTGTTGCGAATGATAATACAATAGGAGCTAGAGACTTAGTTGGCCAAAACTGACTAGAGGCACAATTTTGAAATCCTTTGCTAAGTCAAATGTTACTGACGATAATTCATACCTTCAGTTAGTTTTGCATTTTCCTATTACCAAGTATGTCTGACATCAAGAGAGGGGTGGTAGAGAAACTGAATGAACCGGCGGAAAGACGATTTGATAGAAGACGAGTCATACTCAAAGGATTAAATTATTCGTGGGATGCTGATTCGTTTTAAATGATTTCATAAGGTGAATTCGACAAAGGATACAAAAAATATATTTTGGTTGTCAAGTATTCTGATGTTTATTCGATTGGAAAAGTATTGAGAACGAAAGGAGATAGAATGTATGTTGAATGAATCGGTCTTGATGAATCGCATAATTCATGGATCATGATGAACAACTTTGTATAACTCGTGCTCTATAACCTTCCACTGCTGCAACCATTCACCAACAGAAACCGTCAGGTGTGCTATGAATAAGATCTACGTTCAATTCAAGTATGTTAGTTGGGAAAATGTGTTCCAGTAGTGATTATTCCTGTTCAGAAACTACCAGCGATAATTGGAGTGAAGTAGAAAGAGTAGATCAAATGATTAAACAAGAAATAATGAATGATGGACCATACATTTTGGTATGTTTATTCAGAACTGAAGAACCACCAATGGGAATAAGTTGCGGTATGAGTGTTGTCAGATGTTTCGAACCGTCAATAATGCTGGAAACAATAATGATTTCATATCATTCAGCACCTGTAAATAAGATAATGTTATATTCATTTTCAGTGAACTGCTGATCGAATTCATGGAGATGGGCAGTGATCCAGCTGATGTGCATGGCTTGGACAGTGATGAACAAGTGGAGATAACACTAACAACTTTCATGAATATCAAAATTTTCAAAGAGGAGAGTGCTACCAGTGCCACAATATATTTGAGAAAAGAAACAGTCCGAGATATAATTAATTTCGACGACAGAATCATTCAACATAAAATAGCTATGCTGAGGAATTTATCATTTTATAGTTTTTATCACAATATTCAGGAACTCGCCAAAAAAATTTTGTTGCAATCTGATGATGAATTAAATGAAGAGTACATTCTCATTGCAATTTGTGATATTTTGAGTAATGGTATACTAGGATATGCTTTCAATGAATGTTTGTTGTAGTATAAACACGATATAATAAATACTATGGATGGAAAATAATATAAAAACAATCTGTTCTGAAATTATTCATTCTGAACTTTCAAATTCAGTACAGAAATTACGAATTTGGGTAAACATCAAAACATTTTGTCGAATTGTTCACATACCTTAATTTGAATGGATTCCATAGTGAAATCTCAACCAACCTACAGAATACTTTTGTCTCTCAGAATACCTAATCAAGAGATGAAATACAGATTTCATGATTTTGCCATATGAATTTGTTAACAATACCCTGAATTTGAATATTTTTCATAGTGAAATTTCAACAAACCTTGGGAATACCTCAAGAGATACAGATTATCTGAATGGATTCCATAGCGAAATCTCAAGAAACCTTCTGAATACTGTCACGACCATTGGGGCCTTCCTCCCCGGCTGCGTGATCTTAGGGGGTTATGCTTGGCAGCAAGAGGGTGTCCTAACTACAACACTCTCGTAACTCGATTGTGGCACGGAAAGAGTGCATGTTTTGTTTAACATAAATTTAAGTTTTATTGAACGATCAAAAAACAGTGAACAAGTGAGCAACATAAAAAAGGTTAAGTGAGACAAAAAAAGTTAAGTGAAGTGACTTAATTAAAGTGACCCTATGGCTACACCTTCTAGTGAAATCCTATACATCTCTGGATCTAACTACCAACGTGGTTGGAGACAATTACAGGGGCTGTACAAGGTAATGAAACAGTTTTTGATTGAAAAAATGTACTTACATTGTCCATACAATAAT
Organism: Phaedon cochleariae; assembly: GCA_918026855.4. Taxonomy (NCBI): domain Eukaryota; kingdom Metazoa; phylum Arthropoda; class Insecta; order Coleoptera; family Chrysomelidae; genus Phaedon; species Phaedon cochleariae. The sequence continues at coordinate 15,635,630 of OU896722.1, read as the reverse complement.
CGCTGCTCCGGCAGGGAAGGAGATGTGTGTCATGGCGTTGACGTCTACTCACTCCCTAGTGTGGTTACCCAAAAAAAAGCCGTACTCGTAATCAACGTCGTACCGAGTCTTATTGTTCGATTGTCTGATTGTGATTCTCCCGGAAAATCTATACTTCAATTGTTTTATAGGCGATACTTGCCGAGTTAGCAGAATCAGCAATAATCGTACCTATCGAGTTCATTACCTCATAGGTGAACTTTCAAGTCCGATGAATTCTGCCGGAAAAGCTTACTAGGTTCCTGTCTGTGAAATTTGAACCGGGTTTGAATTACATATGTTATGTGAATGACTTTGGATATTATCTACTGAGGACTTTGATTTTCTTATGGATATTTCTTAATAAATTGATTGAATGGTTCCTTTGGTATACCAGGTGTGACACGTCTCCTCTCCTCCGAAGGAGCTGCCCCAGCTTCTAATAATGAATTGCCTGACTGCCTATTCATATGTGAAAAACAGAACAAAACCAATATAAATATACAAGTATATAAAACAGAAAAATCATACCAAAATTCAAATATAGATGAATAAAGTTCAGTTTTATAAACGCAAAAACAAAATTAAAAAAAATCATATATAAAATTATGAATCAGTTGACAATAATTATTGAAACGAAAAACAACAAAAAAATAATAATAATCAGAGAAAATATGAGTTTATGCTAATGTTTCACAAAACCAGTTTCTACACTGACCACTTATCAGTTCCGCACTGAGTCCGGCACTGTCCACTTTTCAACGCTGCTATCCCATGGCAGGTCGGTAAGTTTTAAACGCACCTACCCATTGTCCGCTTCGGCGGAATCCTCGACCATCTCTTGCTGCCGCTGCTTATTCCCCAGCTGCCTGGTCGACTTTTCTATTGGGTGTTCTGAGGAGTCTGTGCTCTGTTCGGGATTATGACTTGACAATTTCGACATAATTCTCTTCCTTTTGTATCGAGTGGGCAGATGGTTGGCTGTTGGCTATGGGCTATCACTGCTATCAGGGTTAGTAGTACTGTGGTACTGTGGTAGGGCTACTATTTGCTGCTTCTGAAGACAATTTCATACTGTTGTGAGGAGACTACGGCGCCAATTCGGGAGTGAAATGTGGAAATTCATGAAAATGTTCCAGCGAGTTGAAAAAAGAAAAAAAATTGACGAAACAATTGACACATTTTCACTATTGTTCTTTGTTTCGATTTGATAGGAACTTGGTAGGAAACAAGAAAATATTTTCTCTCCTCTTCCGGATCAGAAGATACCTGACAGACTGACACAACGAAATCCATTTTTTGTGGTCCCGCCCGGTTGCTCCTCGCATCTGTCATTCCTTATGTTCCGTGTTCTGTGACACAGCCAAACATAACCACAAATTATCTCGTACCTCAAGATCTGTTGCTTCCGTTGAGAGAAAAACATCTGCATCGACAGATTTTTTCTTGCAGAATCTTGCATCTCTGAATCAGCATTTTTCGGTTTTATCTCGGTCCGCAAAACAACGCCCTAACATCAGATTCAGTTTGCGTGTTCGGTACGGTTTTTCGGTTTGTTAGAATCTATTTTTGATTCCTGGTGGATTTTGAGAGTACCCTGTTGCTTATTTCGGTTAGTGATTCCATAATATGACAGTGATGATGAACACTAGTGCATTCCTGTGATTATAACTGGTCTGCTACTACATCTCAGGATATTCTGCTTGGTAAGCGCATTTCTTCCTCCATGATGGCTTCTTTTAAAAAAGTGTCCTTTTGTTCCTCCTAGGTTTGGATATTCAGACGTCATAGTTGACTTTTTGGCCCCCCTTGCCTTCTGGTACCCCTCTGTAGGATGGTTTGGGAGCTGATACATTGTTGTAAGTTTATACTTATCACGTTTTCAATTCATTTATTGTTCTCTCCTGTGCCTATGTTTCCTTATTCTCACATTTCATGTCCTTTATTTGTAGGTTTCCCAGTATGTCGCAGTCATTGCCCTTTAGAACTTTCAGCCTCCTGTGTCGAACAACTCAATAGGTGGTGCTACTGGATGGATGGTGTTTATTGGACAGGGCTGCTCGTGCTTCGGTCTGACGTGCGGTTTGTGGCTCACATGGAACAAGAGAAAAATTTACAGCAGTAAGTGTACTTTCATTTTAATATAAACAATACCCATTTTTGACTATACTACATACCCATATTGAATCTACGTTTACATTTTCCTTTACAAAATACCTACCCATAGTGACGTACCTAAATAAATTTCACCTATAGTTCTTCAGATGGCCACCTAGTACCTGAATTACTGCCCTGTTATCTTTTGTTATTTGTGAACTGTCCCTACTCTCTATTATCATGATTTGTTTTCTATCTTATTCATTCATGTTTCAATAATTCTCCAGAATCTGATTAAAAGGTTTCTCCCGCTAACTCATCTTCAACTCTTCATCTTTTGACATGTCTTCCATTATATTATTCTCTATCCCAATGTCTTAATTCGATAGGAGGAACGTACTTGGATATCTCGACTCCAGTAAAAACATTCTCCGGTTAGGTATAGGTATGCAGTGAGGTTATCAACAACAATAATATACTGAAAGCTTCATTTCAAACTTATTATCTTGCTTTTAACACATCCACATATATAATGTACATATAACTCGAATTTCCAAATCAGTACCTTGCTTTCATTCGAATCAAATTGTGAAGGTATCTATAAGAAAACAACTACTTTCCTGGCTAATACCATCGACGACTATTGAATTACATCCGCTAGATATTTACAACAATTTGATTACTTCCACATTCACTCTTTGTACGTACTGATTTCATTGCATTCGTCTGCAATAACTTGATTGCAACACATCTTTAAACCTTGCATGACAACTTTTTGTCATGCCTTGGCCTTAAGGGTGAGTATTCACTAATATTTCAAGTTTCCTCCATACCTCCCTATAGCCGATCTGTTAAGTAACCATCACTAAACTCAGTAAAAAATATCTCAATTCATTTCATAATTCAAATCTATCTATAATTCTCTCAAAATAATATCCCTTTTTCATAACATATAATACATAACTCACGTGTTATGTCTTGGCCGAAGGGTGAGTTTTCACTATTGTACTTGACAAAGCATCTGCCAAACGTCCCTAGCCGAATTGTTTAGTAGACCTTACTAAACTCATAGTAAAATATATTTCATTACGTCTTATAACTCGAATCCATCTATAACTCTCAAAATAATATCTTCTTTTTTATACATAGTACATAACTCTTGTGTTATGTCTTGGCCGAAGGGTGAGTTTTCACTATTGTACTTTACAAAGCATCTGCCAAACGTCCCTAGCCGAATTGTTTAGTAATCTTTACTAAACTCATTGGTGAACTCGCAACAATATACATCTCATATCAATATCCTTCATAATCCTCAATATATCATTATTTATCTTCAATTCATCATTATTCATCTTCAATGTACCATTTATCTTCAATTTCTCGTAATTCATCTTTAATATATCATCAATTCAATTATTTCTCTCTATATCATATTTTCAATTTCATTTTCTCATCATTCAATTCAAATTCAACAACTTGCTTCAATATATTATATCAAGGTACCTTTTGCTCATAAAAAAATAAACTTCTGAAGAATGACTCTTGTATGTGTTAACAACAAAAATAATATCTTTTAAATTTCAAAATTAGCAGAAATTATCATACTTATACGTAACCTCCTGTATACCTATAATCAAATCACTCTAAAATATGAAAAATACTTCATTATAAATTGAAAATACCATATTTCCTTTCAAAATATCCAACAATAAATTCAAACGGAACTAAAATCGTAGAAGAGTAGGGTTTCAGAATTGATCGCCACAATTCGAAATTCGTTATAAAAAATTAGTAACTTTCCCAAAAAAAAAATCATCTGAAAAATATTTTTTACGACATCATAACAAGAAAACAATCAAAATCAAAAATTTCAAATCACTCTGTATTTCAAAAGGTAAGTTCAGATGACGCTTGCATTTTCCAGATTGGATATGAAACATTCAGCAGTCAGCTGTGCAAGGTACAGTATACTATTCACGAAATATCAGCGCATTGTTTTTGGTTCGACAAGATGTGACCTTCATGAAATATAATATCTAACAACAACAATGCAGTGATATCTGTGTTACCTATCTCGTTTTCATCTCCAGCAAAATGAATCTAAATGTAGGTCACGCTGGGCATGTTTTGGATTCTAGAAACTGAACATATCATATTTTCGTTGCTGAATTCAAAAATAAATACTTAATGGAAGAGAGATAGTATTGGCAAATGCTGATTGTTGTGAAAATTACTATATCTTTACTCGAAAATGTGAACTGAAAAATAAATTTCTTCGAAATAAACATTTGATTTTGAATTATATTCTATACTTAATTTAAAGTAATCTTGAATAATTAGGAATATTATTTTGCCAATCTGGGAATCTATTGGTCATTTGAACAGTATTTCAATACAAGAGGTTGAATTATTTATACAGGGTGATACTTTATTTAAAATGGAGTGAGACTAGGTGAGCGGGTAAAGCGAAAAACGGACTTATTCTATATCCTCATCCTTGTCAGAATACATTGAATCTGGATCCCATGGGTGATCGTACGGTAGTATCCTGCTACCATGTATAATATCTTTACCACTGGACATAGTTGGTCCCATTTGTACCTCGAAGTCTCCATTCTCCAATCTCCTCAAGATATAATAAGGCCCGAACCACCTCAAAATGATTGGTCCATGATCCTTCATGTACACTACCTTCACCTCATCTCCAATATTGAATTCGGAGTACTGAGATAACTCACCACCTGAGGCACATTGTATTGGGATATGCTCAATAGAAGTTAAAACCAAATTTGAATCAGTTTCATCCTCTTTTTTGAAGTGCTCCTGAGAGAAGTTGACAGCAGACTTCAATTTCTCACCCTTGTCGGTGTTACCGTCACTAAACTCTACTGGAGGTGGTACTAATTCATCATCCTCGAAAGAAATGAGGTCTTCCTCATTAGAAGATATGACCGGTGATTCGGCATCTTCGAATGAGATAAGATCTTCAGAATCCGTGGTTGTCAAGGATGTTTCAATATTTTTGACTGACTCTGATTCAAATGACTGTTCTATTTGAGTAAAGGTGTTCTTCAAATTGATTAAACACTCGTACCTATAAAAATTTTTGTAGGAAAAATGTTTTTGTCGAGGATGGCAATTATTATCAATATTAACGAGAAGTGTTGAGGGGTTATTAGGGTACGGGATGGTTCGAGTGGTGATTCTCTTATTTACCTGATCAATGGACTGGGTTTGAAACAAATATTTAACGTTGTTAAGACATTCTTCATTATACAATTTTTCATAGGATAAACAATACTTCGATAGGTTTCTATATCTCATTTTTGGCAGTGACTGAGAAAAAAAGTCAGAAAACAATTCTCTATGTAAATTGATGTCGAAGAAATTATATATGCTCATAAATAATAATAATCTATACTTGATTAGGAATAATTAATTTGAAAAATTCATGGAATATCAATGTTAATATCCTTTTGTGATCATGAAACTATTTTCAATCTGAATGTGTATGATGATTGAGGCTCATTCACACAAGGTGAAGATACAAGGTGAAATATAGTTATAGTATTTCTTTTGAAATTTTTTCTTCCGTTTCATATTATTTTGATGTTAGGTTTGGTTCCTCAGGGTTGACTGTACTTCGTCAAATCATATCAAAATTGTAAATATTATAGTTAAGATCCAGGGTGTAAGTTATTTTATGAAATTATGATGCTGTATCTCAGTTTCTTTCTGTTTTGCTCAATAAATATAAAAAAAAATTTAAACAAAAAGAAAACTTATTACTCATCCCCGAAAACTTCTCTAACTTTCTGCTGTATCCTCTGTCTGAAAGCCAAATTTTTCACCATAGAAGTGGTTAATAACGACAAGGGTATTTTCACAATTAAATTCTTCACAATTTTCGATTTTTGGGACTGTTTAAATCTCTTAATTAACAATCTTTGACGTTTACCACGGTTCCTTCGTGGCATAGTGGAAAATAATCGAAAATAATAATGATAATACCTTAATGAATTATGCTGTGGATGTTGCTAACCAGCCTGATAGCAGTTTTATCCGCACAAGCACATGGTTCACAGCATCAGCGCATAATACAAAATATGTTTTCAAAAAGAATATTATGATATGGTAGTTTCCACCAGCCTGATGGCAGTTTTACCCGCACAAGCACATGGTTTTCACCGCCATTGCATAATATTTAAAAAATGAGTTTGTGTTTGAGAGTGGAAAATATCAGCTTGATGTGTGCAAAGACTTTTGCTAACTATTAACTCTGAAAGTTGAATAGGTAGCCCGTCTATATCAGTACAAACGTATAATATTTTATCACTCTTTCGCAGTTCCTCAATTCCCTAATTTCCCAAAAAAAATTCATGTTTTATTAACTATTATATAAATTGAGCATCTACTATACCACGTTATTGAGCAGGAAAAAAAATGAATAATAATAAAAGAACTGATATTTTTCTATGCTATTTTACTTAGGTCCATTATGAAGAATGGAGCCTCAGGATTCGAGACAAGGCGCCTCCACCATGTGTCACGACCATTGGGGCCTTCCACCCCGGCTGCGTGATCTTAGGGGGTTATGCTTGGCAGCAAGAGGGTGTCCTAACTACCACACTCTCGTAACTCGATTGTGGCACGGAAAGAGTGCATGTTTTGTTTAACATAAATTTAAGTTTTATTGAACGATCAAAAAACAGTGAACAAGTGAGCAACATAAAAAAGGTTAAGTGAGACAAAAAAAGTTAAGTGAAGTGACTAAATTAAAGTGACCCTATGGCTACACCTTCTAGTGAAATCCTATACATCTCTGGATCTAACTACCAACGTGGTTGGAGACAATTACAAGGTAATGAAACCGTTTTTGATTGAAAAAATGTACTAACATTGTCCATACAATAATCGCTGCTCCGGCAGGGGAGGAGATGTGTGTCATGGCGTTGACGTCTACTCACTCCCTAGTGTGGTTACCCAAAAAAAAGCCGTACTCGTAATCAACGTCGTACCGAGTCTTATTGTTCGATTGTCTGATTGTGATTCTTCCGGAAAATCTATACTTCAATTGTTTTATAGGCGATACTTGCCGAGTTAGCAGAATCAGCAATAATCGTACCTATCGAGTTCATTACCTCATAGGTGAACTTTCAAGTCCGATGAATTCTGCCGGAAAAGCTTACTAGGTTCCTGTCTGTGAAATTTGAACCGGGTTTGAATTACATATGTTATGTGAATGACTTTGGATATTATCTACTGAGGACTTTGATTTTCTTATGGATATTTCTTAATAAATTGATTGAATGGTTCCTTTGGTATACCAGGTGTGACAATACTACAATGATCATGAGGTTGAGTATCTGTGAGATCATCAATTGAATATCTCTTGTCATCGAATGGACTCATAATTTTTCGTTTGTTCGATAGAATAAACTTCATGTGAACGTGATTGTATGGTTCTTTGCTTCCTATATTTTTCCTTATTATTTTTCAAACATTCTAAATAATCAGCGAATGTGATTTTTTTCTTGACTACATACAATTTCACACCATTCGACCATGTTATAACTTTTTTCTCGCCCTCAGAGAATGTTGTCTAACAAAATCAGTCATTATTTCCGCTTGCAATTCATCTTTCATCAAACCAGCTACTTTTTTATTCACCAACGGTATACCATATTCATTTTCTGAATGGTAATCACTTGAATCAATTTTGACTTGATCTTTCCAGATTACTCCTTCATAAATTATATCATCACAATGCAATCCATATATGAGACTATCTGTATCTGTATAAAGCAACTCACAATCTATTAATTCGAATTTTGTCAGCATTTTATCGTGATGAAAACTGCAAACGCAAGTTTTGGATATATCTAGGATACCCATACCAATGTACTAATACTATATTGTTTTTTTCTATTTCAATAGTCATCAGCGTTTCATCGAATATAGTTCGGTTATGAAAACTCGGACTGGGAATCAGATGTTCTGCACCATATCGACCATTCTGACTTCTTGCTAATTCAACTATCCCATGTTTCCGCAGATTCTACATAGTCTTACCATGAACGGCATTCATTATTGTTTTGACAGTTACCTTACCAGACTCATTTTTCGAGTTTTTACGCAAAACTGTATCCAGATCAATGTATGTTTCCAACCATTTCGATTGTCCGAACCTAAAAATTCTTTGAATTTTATAGATTACTAGTCCGTTGGACAAATATTGCTTTAAACTTTCATAGTGTGAAATATATCTTTCTTTATCATATAATGTAGTCATCAGCTCTGGTAATTTCGAAAGAGGAGGTATCAGTCAGTTTTTCAGGTGCAAAGAGTAAATCTTTATGAAGATCATGGATACATTCAGAGTATTTGAGATCAACTTCCAGGATATAACAAAATTGGCAATCATCTGATATATTTCATTAACATTCAAATTCTCTTTATATCTTTCAATCATTCGAAGACCTAATGGGAAAGGTCATGGCACATGGCCCATCTATATAAATAATCAACATCGAAATACATAATCTACTCTGACGGTTCTTTAGTGTAGAAATTTGACATATATTCATTATCAGCCATGAAATGTTTATTTGAACACTGACTGACCCTACCTTTTGAACTCTTCACTATGAGAAGTAGTACATCATTATCTTGAAAAGTATCCAGCTAACATTCGGTATGTCTCAACATACAATCCCAAGTATAACCTGGTAGAGTAAAGTAGTGTGCAGGATCCAATTCGTATGTTTCATGACATATTTTTCTGAAATTTTCAAATACATCAACTAACAACATGATATATGTTTTTGATTGAAGGTCAGAATAATCTCCTAATGATTCAAGTCGAAATGTATCCCATACCTTATTTGCATGATCGTAATCCTTTTCTTTAGGCTAATCAATCAATTCACCATAAAAGTTATCTTCACTTGCCAATAATGTTCCGATAAGTTCATCAATGTTATCCAAATAATCATAGCAAAATACACCTCTTCCACATAATGAATTGGATTCATTTTCATGAATATCAGAAAATTCATTTCTCATATCGACAAATTCTGATTAATCCAAGAAGGATACCAGATCTTTCAATTTAAATGACATGAATCTATAGGAATCAACAAATCTCAATTCCACTTCAGATCTAGCAATATGCTGGGTGCAGCTTATATATTTTCCTCTATTCATATGTGGTGAAGAAATATATGAATATTTCGCTAAATCTTTGATGATGAAGTGACTGTCATGACATGAGGTATGATTTCAGATTGCTTGTAAGGTTTTTCACACTTCATAATTTTGATTTTTCTCAACTTGCATTGGTTTTTCATTTGCATTTGATTTTCTATTACTTTTGCAAGATCATCTTATTCGTTTACGAACTGTGGGGGATTGTTGTTGAGTGGGGTTTTCTTTGAGTAATGGACTGTATTTTTATGTTATTTTATTGAACTGGTCACATACATATCAGATATGATGAGAAAAACTCAGCGAGAATATCTGACAGACAATGTCATAATTAATTTATTGATTCTCTCAAAACAAACTATTGGAACCGTAACTAGGTAACAGACAGAGTAATCGAATCTAGATCACTGCTGATACTGATGCCAAATCAACTAAAAAGTAATAATATTTATGGAATTCGAACATCCTCGCCCCTTGAAGTAATATCTTCAATTTAATCTAATGGCAAGGGAGCTAATTTCGTGATTGGACGAATGAAAGTGCCAGTTTTAGTTTGAACTTCTGCAACTCGAACTCTTCCGTCCGGCCCAGGTACAACTCTCAGAATTTTACCTAATAGCCATAATAGAGGTGGTGCGTTGTCCTCTCTTACAAGAACCATCATGTTCTCTTCGAGATTATTTGTTTTCTTCATCCACTTTGGCTTGTTTTGCAATCTGTTAAGATATTCTATTGAAAATCTTTTCCAAAAGTGTTGTCTAATTTTATTACATTGTTTCCAAAATGACAGTCGATTATCAGGAATGTTCGAAATGTATTTTTCTGGAAACGAGGTCAGTGGTTCTCTAATCAAAAAATGTCCAGGTGTCAAACACGTGAAATCTGAAGGATCAGCTGATGGCGGACGAAGTGGACGTGAATTTAAGATACTCTCTATTTGAGCCAAGACAGTACTAAGTTGCTCAAATGTAAGTATTGCATTACCAACAATACGCCGTAAATGAAATTTGGCCGATTTGATACCAGCCTCCCAAAGGCCTCCCCAATGAGGGCTCACAGGAGGTATAAATTTCCATACTATTTCTACGGAAGCTAAATAATCTCGAATTATCTCTGAGTTATCTTCAGACTTGAAGAATTCATAAACATCCTGTAGACTATTGTTTCTGCCTTGAAAATTTGTAGCATTGTCGCTAAAAATGCAAGAAGGATTACCACGACGCGAAATGAATCGTTTTAGAGTCAATAAAAATGCATCAGTTGTGAGACTGGATACAAGTTCTATATGTATAGCCTTTGTATTCATACAAACGAAAAGTGCAATATATACTTTGGAAACGACAGCCTTGCGTAAGCTAGATTCCTTTAATTTCAAAGGGCCTCCGAAGTCTATTCCGACATTTAAAAAAGGCTCAACCATTGATACGCGTTCAGAGGGTGAAATTCCCATTATTTGTTCTGATTGAACAGCTTTGAATCGAAAATATTTAATGCAATTATGTATTATCTTCTTCACTTGTTTTAATCCATTTAAAGGCCAATATCTGAGCCGTATATTTGAGAGTACACACTGGGGACCAGCATACTGAAGCTTAAGATGCTCGTGAACAATGAGAAGATCAACAAAATGAGTATAAGCTGGCAAAAGAATGGGATGTTTGTGATCAAATGATATAGAAGCATTTTGCAATCGACCGTCAACACGCAGTATGCCTTCTTTGTCCAGAAAGGGACTTAATGATTGAATATAACTATTTTTTACAACTTCATTGGATTGAATGAGAGCTATTTCAGCATGGAAATAGGTTACTTGGACACATTTGATTAAAGCTTTCAGAGAAATCTGTAGTTCGGATACAGATAAAGAACCTGATTTTTTGCCATTGCGGTTTTTGCAATTATGCACAAATCGCAATCAGTATGCTATTGATCTTTGCAAACGAGAAAATTTTGAGAATCTTGAAATGAATTCAATATCTACATTGCTCCGAGAAAGAACAGTAACATGTTTTTCTTCAGGTATGAATTCAATTTCTGTTGCAGGGCAAATAATTAGTAAATCAAAATCAAATTTGGATAAAAATTGTGGACCATGCCACCAGAGATCATTACGGACTGAAGACATAGTATCAGTTCCACGAGATGTAAGATCTGCAGGATTATCATGTGACTGAATGTGATTCCATTGACAAGCTAACGTTGAATCTTGGATTTCGGAAACTCTATTGGCTACGAAAGTAGGCCATCTTGATGGTGATTCATGAAGCCAATGTAATACGATTTGTGAATCAGTCCACAAGACGATTTTTGAAAACTTGAATGGAAATATATATTTCAGTTTATTTATTAATTTGGAAAGTAATAATGCTCCACAAAGCTCTAATCGAGGTAGTGATATTATTTTAAGAGGAGCTTCTCTCGATTTTGAACAAATCCAATTAGAGGAAACTGATTCGTCTGGGTAAATAGTTCGCATATACACTACAGCACCATATGCAGACATCGAGGCGTCAGAAAATCCATGGAGTTGGATCTCTGAGTAATTTGACGAGGAATTCAACCAACGCGGAATAGTTACTCCACACAAATCTGTTATGTTTTTTGAGAATTTCATCCAAGCGTCTATTAATTCTTGAGGCAACTGATAATCCCAATTTAACTTTCTTTGCCAAATTTTCTGCATCAGAATTTTTGCTGTTATGACAACTGGACTTATGACTCCCAAAGGGTCAAACAGTTGTGATAGGCGAGATAAGATATTACGTTTTGTGTAAGATGTCAATTCCCCTTTCGATGGAGAAGATATTTTGAAAATATCTTGTTGTGAATTCCAAGTGATTCCTAGTATTTTGTTAGATGAATCCTTGAGAACAACATCATCGGAATGAGAATCTTGTTTCTGAGTGTCTGAGAATAATGATTTGTTGAAAATCCATTTATGTAAGCGAAATTGTCCGAGAAGTAATAAATGTGTGAGCTCTGATCTTAATGTATCCAAATCATCAATGGAGTTTGCTCCTGCTAATATATCATCAACATAGCATTGATTCAATATAGCTTCAGAAGCTGCAGGGTACCTTTGCGAGTTTTCTTGGGCTAACTGAACTAGACAGTTAGTAGCGAGATAAGGGGCAGATTTTGTACCATAAGTCACTGTTTGAAGCTCAATACATTTCAATTGGTCATTGGGGTTGTCTCTCCATAAGATATTTTGTGAATGTACAAATTCAGGATCAATTTTCATTTGTCGGTACATTTTTTGTATATCTACAGTTAAAACATATCGAAACATGCGGAATCTACAGATTATATCAAACAGTTCAGATTGTACTGTGGGACCTTTTAACAAAATGTCATTTAACGAATAACCAGTTGTCGTTTTCATTGAACCATCAAATACAACTCGAAGTTTTGTCGTTAAACTACTTTCTTTGATAACGCAGTGATGAGAAAAAAAATATTTTTGTGGAACTGCTGCATGGCCAATATCAAATGGAATATATTTACCGTGTTTCAAAATAATATATTCATCTATGAATTCCTTATAGCGTAAAAATAATTGTTCGTCCCTGAGGAACCTTCTTTCAAGAGAATAGAAACGTTGAGCTGCATAATTGTATGAATCACCAAGCAGTGAAACATCGCTTTTTTGTTTGAGAGGCAAATTGACTTGAAAGGAACCGTCTGTCAAATGCGTTGTCGTTGTTGAAAAAATACTTTCACATATTTTTTCTTCTGTGCTTAAGAATTTTTTATATGGATATTCTTCCAAGTGCCAAAATTTCGGCATGATTTCATCAATGTTTACGCTTGATGAAAATAGTGCAATACTGAGGAGAGAAGACGTCTCTATAGGAACTGGGCCGCCAATAATCCACCCCAAATGACTATTCTGGAGAGTGGGTAGATTCGGTCCCAGTTTGATGATACCTGGGGTAATAATATCAAAATATATATCTGAACCAATCAACATATCAATTTGAGCAGGTATATAAAAGTCATTATCTGCTAGATCGATATTTTCTGGTAAGGGCAATTTACTATCGTCCACTCTGATATGAGGGAGTTCACATGTAATATTATCTAAAATAGCACAGACAACTTCAACTTTGAATGTGTTTTCATTGAAAGACCGCATGTTCAACTTTACCATTCGGTTTACTCTAGTTTTATTGTTAGCTATGCCAGAAATTCCCATTACATACTTTTGAGCTGATATTCCCAATTTTTTTAATATTCTTGAAGTTATAAAAGTGGTCTGCGATGCAGAATCTAATAATGCGCGGGCTATAACCTTGTTGCCGTTTTCAGCAACCAATAAAACTTTCGCTGTGGCTGAAAGTACTTGTGAATTATTTTGTGATATCATACAAGCATTTTCTATAGTGGGTTGATATTGAGCATGATTTTCAGAAATATTCGTGATTAGGACAGTTTCCTTGTTGTGAGAAGAAATACCTGAGGATACAAGTTGATCATAGTCATTATTGAAAGATCTGGTTTCTGAATTACTAGAACTTCTTGGTATTGCATAACATTCATGTAGCAGTGTGTGATGTTTTTCGTTACAAAATCTACACTTGAAAGATGTACATTGTGCCACTGAATGTTTGGAACCAAAACAGTTCAAACAAAGACTGTTTTTAATGACAAATTGCTTACGGTCAGCTGCGGGTGCTTTTGCAAATTTGAAGCACTTATAGATTGTATGATTTTTTAATTTACAGAACAAACAACTTTGAGAGTTTGCTGAGGTGTGTGGTATATGATTTGGAATAGGATTAGTTTCATTCGCAATATGAGAATACCGAGTAAACTTAGGTTTAATTTCAATGCTAGAGCTAGTTGATAATGCTTCCATTGTGGAGCAGCGTTTTTCCAAGAAATTAAGGAAATCTTCTAAATTAGGGAGCATATCAGCATCTCTCTCATGTTCAAACAATTGTCTTGTTTGATAATCAAAATTTTTTGTATAAATGAATATCAATAGTAAGTCCCAATTTTCTACTGGAACCTGGAGTGCTTTCGAAGAATTCAAATGTTTATTTATCTGGTTAATAAATTGTCTCAATAAACCACTATTATTTTTGGTTATTTGGGGGACTTCAAGGAGTCTTTTTATATGAGCGTTTATTATCAACAATTTTTCATCGAAGCGTCTCTTCAGTGAATTGAATGCTACAGAATAATTATCATTGGTGATAGACAAATTGTTAATTATATCTAGTGGTTCATTTTTGAGAGAGGCTTTTAAGTAGGTACATGAACTACTGAACATTATTCAACTGAGAATTATCATCTATTAATGCTGAGAATAAATCGGAAAAAGCAGGCCATTCCTCCATCCTACCTGCAAAGACAGGTATATCTAAACTAGGTAATTTCACCTGAGAACTAGACATGGGCGGGATCGAAGAGTGCATAGATCTATTAGTTTGTGATAAACTGATTCGATTGTATTCTTGAATACAAGATTTGATTTTTGCTAATACAGTACAATATTTTGTTTCGATCTCTACTCTGTCTGCTTCCTGAGTAGCATCCGCGTCTTCAATTTCATCTCGATATGTAGTATAATCCTCAAAAGCCCTAACAAGCTGAGTTTCCCTTACAGTAAATTTATTTATATCTACATCGGGGTTAAGTTCATTATCAGCGAGAAAATTTTCGATTCTTGTGATAGCGGCTTTGGAGCTACGTCTTCTTCTGATGATAGTTATAACGGTCCACTAGTGGATCGTTCATAACTCCTGTCCATCATAGGTAATACACTCATGTTATGCTGCGGGATGCATTGTTTTCAGAGACTTGATCGCTGAAAATCCTACTTAGAAACTACTTTGGGATACTAACCATGTCAGTTTCAACACCCAGTAATAATCAAAATGAATCGTACTTACATTGAACCCTCGTCAAACTGTTTTCTCATTGTAATTAAATCAGGCTACCTACCCTGTTCTCTGTAAAAGATTTCATCTGATGTGTTTTCGATTCCATATATTATTTCTTCAAGGGGTTATGTTTATTTTGCAAATAAATATTAGCGAACAGCTGTTTAGACTATCACGTCTTATTCTGCCCGTTTTATATTCGTTTGGCACATCTGTGACCCAGTCGTAAGAAGCGTAATAAAACCTAATAATATATTGCCAGTAAGAGACTCAGCAAGCAAGGTCTTCAAGGCAAAGCACTACTCACACCACACTCGGCACCTGTCACGGTTTCCGAAGTGTCCTGTGAGCGAGCAGCCTGATGTAAATAGGGTTTTTGGAAACGTCAGAGTACCTCCGGGAAGAACGACGATTCTCGCTCTCTCCCTAGGGGCCATTTGTCTGAAATGCCACGAAAAGTTCGTGCTGTAGAACTTTTATACAAAATAATGAAAATTTTGGTGATGAAGGCCGATTAACACCTTTAGGCGAGTATAATGAAACTTTTGCAATAAAGTGCACTGAAAATTATAAATCGAACCATAATAAAATACATCGAAAAACACATGCATCATGATGACTTCTTTTCAGGCCTTCATGGTATGGGTATACCGCCATTTTGGTATAATAATTAATAGTCGTGTCGTTGTAATACACGACGCCATAATGATGGTGAACAAGGTTCAAAACCTTGTGATTTCAACCACAATTGCTACTGGTGCAATATTATGTTTATCCTTTGTTCCTGTCTCTAAAAATTATTTTTCTGGACCCATGCTGATATGCCACTGAGAACAGTTCCCCCGAATTTGGTATATTCTTGATGGATGATGAGATCCGTTTGGTAAAAGCTACGTTACACTTATAGGGATGACCTACTGTAAGTAGATTTTTCACTCAATTTTGCCAACCTGATGAGAAGATGGACTGCACCATTTGATTTGGATTTAATATTATTACTTATTATTGTCTTTCTTTATATACCCTCTCCTTTGTGAGAAAGGGAGTATCAGCGCTGATAGTCCGTTTCATAGGACTTGGTTATATTTCCAGAATTTATATCACACCTGTGGACCATTTATACAGTTCTTAATGTTTCCTTTTGAAGCCACAGTGAGGCTAAGTTTAAGATTTGAGTACTGCTTATCTTAGTATATATTTGTACTAACGAATTCTGACTAATACAGTTTTGTATACTATTGAATCATGAAAGATAACAGAACTGTTGCAACTATTCATAAGATTATATACTAACAGTTTATTCACTCTCAGTAATTTCTTAAGCCAAAGTTAATTCTTCAAATACTCCAGGTGTTTGGTCCAATTTAAATTTGAATATTACATATTATTATAATTATTGTAACTTTGAGGTAATTTGGTCATTATAGCATGGATTTAGAAAAACTCCAGTACTGTTGATATTTTTGTTTTGTCTCACCCTATTCCTTCCCAGATAATACTGGGTGGCGCCCACATTTACCTATTTTTATGAAATTAAATCCACGACCATCTCTACCACTGAAGAGCAGCCGTGTAGTGAGGCCATAATTTCATCTCTTGTTGAAATTACGTCACATAAAATTGGCGCCCAACGTGGGGCCTTGATAGTTTCTTTTAGTTTTTATATAACAAAGTTCTCATCAAAATTTCATAGCCGGAGCAAGGTAAATTTCCCCATAACCCTTCCTTATTCTTCCTGGACAAAACAAAAATATTACAGTTTTTTGTAAATTTTTCAAATTTCCTGATATCTTTTTATTTGGAAAATATCATATACAGGGTGAAGGCAGTGAGCCAGATTGTTCAATGTACATACTTTGGTAAGTAATCTATTCAACGAAAATTTTTTGTTTCTTGACATATTTTCTGGTTGTTGAAAAAGTCTCAAGAATTTGCATTATACAGGGTGATCAAAGTTAATTGGGTAAGTTAACCTCATTAATTGATTTTCTTTACAAATTTCATATTTCTGATTTCATGAAATAATTATCCCAGTACTTCCTGATCAGGTACACTTAGCATTGAGTCACTGATTATACAGGGCGTTGCGCAAATTAGCATGTTGTGATCCAGTGGCATTATTCTACAGACAGTATTTAAATCTACCTGGTTTTCAATTTTCCACAAGTCTTACTGAGTTTCCTTGTTGACAAGAAACTCTACGCTTTAGTACTTGTACAGGGTGTTGTCCCGAGTGATTAACTTCAGAATTTTTTGGTCATTTCATACTTTGAATATTTGAACCATGAGGGTTAACTAAAACATAGATCCTGTTCATCTTAGGACTAGAGAACTAAACTATGAGCTTTTTATACGGGGTGTTGCAGTTGATAGAGCTGATACCGATCAGAAAAGAAAATTTTTGAGAAGGGAAATTAGACGTGACCTTTCTAGATCTGATGTTGAATATACCACTCCTAACTTTAATTTTGAGAATGAACGGGAAGCAATCGATGAAAGTATTGAATCTATCACGGATGTAGTGAATAACTCTGATGGTATGAATGAGGAAGTCTTTAATAGAGTGAGAAGTCGTATTAATCACATTTTTGGCCGTCTTCATAGAATTCCAAATGATACAGAGAACTTAGAAATTTCAAATTATCGAGGAGATAATATTATTTTGATTAGTACACTTGAAGAAGACTTAGTCGAAATACGTGAACAATTTCTCAAAGGACAAGCTGCTAACCTCCCTAACTTGCACTTAGGTCCACAAACTAATAACCTTCCAAAAGCGGTACCTGCATAAAAGTGGGGAATAACATTTGATGGTACACTGAGAAAAGGATCACTTAGGTCATTCTTACAGCGTGTGGATGAGTTGAGAGTTGCGAGAAGTTGTACGAAAGAGGACTTGTTCCAGTCTGCTTCTGATTTGTTTGAGGGTGTTGCCAGGGAATGGTTCAGATCTCAGTCTAGACAAAATCGTTTCAATTCCTGGGATTCATTAGTAGACGCGCTGAAAAAAGAATTTTTACCTTCTGATTATGATGATCAGCTGTGGGAAGAAATACGTCACCGAACTCAAGGTCAAGATGAGCGTATTGTTGTTTATTTATCTTTAATGGAAAATTTATTCAGCTGCTTAATTAATGAACCGCCAGAACATGATGAACTGAAAATTATTAAGAAAAATATTTTGCCTAGTTTTCAATCACATATTGCCTTACAGCAGATAAATGATGTTAATAAACTTCTAGAAGTATGTAGAGCTTTAGAGGACGCAAATCTAGTCCAACTAAAATATCAACCTCCTCCAAGAAGGAATATTTCGACTCTTGAACCAGGATTAGCATATTCTTCGGCTGCTGATTCAACCTCTGATAATTCTTGCCCAAATTGTCATAATCATTTCGATAACAATCACCGTGAACCGAGAGCTAGCACGAGTAATGTCTATAACAGAGTGTATAGGAATGATAGGTATAGAAGTTCAAATTCTAATAGGAATAATCTCGGGAATAATTCAAGAAATAATAGACAACAATATTCAGATAACTTTTCTAGAAATTTTTCACACAATAGTAGACAAGTGGCTACTCTTCAGAATAATAATCAGTCATTTCAACCTATAAATAATAATAATTATCGATCAAGTACTTCTAACCAAAGGAATATTATTAATGGACAACGAAAAGAACCTTTCTGTTTTGGTTGCGGTAAGCCAGGAGTGATTCGCCCAAACTGTCCGTTCTGCTCAAAAGACGAGCACAGGGGAAACACAAGGTAGGTCGGTGTGCCCCCTATGTAGTTTCAAAGACCTTTCATAACCAAATGAGAAATTCAGAAATGAATCTTGCTGGACTTGAAACTCACCATCTTTCAAATAATTTTAAAACGAAGTCACCATTTTCTACAGAATGGAAACTCTGGTTAGACAAGGTGCGCCAGATGTATAAAACCAAAGTAACCATACAGCATTCTTCTAACTGTAAAGAAGCTAATACGATTTTTGTTCATAAGGAAAATGATTATAGGCCTTTTATTGTTGTTAAAATTCTTGGAAAGCGAATAACTTGTCTAGTTGATAGTAGTGCAAGTCATAGTGTTATTGGAGGAAGCGGAATGCACTTATTAGAAATTTTTGGGTTAACAATTTTGGATTGTTCGGACTCGAGCATCAACACAGCTGATGGAGTTGCTCAACAAATTGTGGGTTATGTCAATTTGCCCGTGGAGGTTGACCACACTGTCAAACTCTTGAGAATTTTGGTAGTGCCAACTGTCTCACATAATCTTATATTGGGGTCAGATTTTTGTAGGATTTTCAATGTTACTTTGGACTTTAATAACGACTCATGTCATATCGGGAAGAATCATCTAACCGTAGCAAAGTCTGTCGTGGGCGAAATAAATGTTATTAATGGAATTCAGTCCAAATGAGAGCTAGTTTAGGAAACTGTCGACTTCAAAACTAGGTAGGACAAACAAACTAGTCCACAGAATAGATACGGGCATGGCAGATCCAATTAAATAACGACATCACTTGATGAGCCCCTACAAGTTAGATATACTTAATAAAGAGTTAGACAAAATGCTGCAACTTGGTGTAGTACGTCCTTCAAAGAGTCCCTGGTCGAGTCCAGTACTCATAGTTGAGAAATCCAATGGTGAACCGAGATTCTGTTTCGATGGCAGAAAATTAAATTCAGTCACTAAGAAGTGCGCTTATCCTCTACCAATCGTCGACCACATACTTAGGAAATTATCCGGTGCACAGTATATAACTAGCATAGATCTCAAATCTGCGTTTTGGCAGGTCCCTCTAGACCCTGAGTCCTGCGAAAAAACTGCTTTCGTTGTTCCTGGTCGAGGATTGTTCGAATTTGTAGTTATGCCGTTTGGGCTTTGCAATGCTGCACAGACCCAACAAAAATTAATGGATAGTATTCTCGGGCCCGAACTAGACCCTTTTTGTTTTGTTTATCTGGACGATGTGATAATCGCCACTCCTACCTTTGATAAGCATATCGAAATTCTTAATAATGTTTTTGAAAGACTTCGTGAGGCTAAGCTCACAATTAACTTGGAAAAATGCTCTTTTTGCCGTCCAAGTCTGAGATATCTAGGATTCATGGTAGATCGAAATGGATTTCGAACTGATCCAGATAAAATAAAATCTATGTTGGAATACCCAGTTCCCAAAACAGCTACTGAGGTGAAGCGTTTCATTGGACTCATCAGTTATTATCGTCGTTTTGTGAAAGACCACTCTTCTTTAACTGCGCCTATTACCGAATTACTTGAAGGACGTCGCAAATCGCAAAAAATCGAATGGACTGAGGAAGCCAACACCGCTTTTTGCAGAGTAAAAGAAGCCTTAATATCCGCTCCCATCTTAGCCTCACCTGACCTCTCTAAGGAATTTATTCTACAGTGCGATGCGTCAAATGTTGGCGTTGGCAGCGTTCTTACTCAAAATATTAACGGTAATGAATTTATCATCGCGTTCGCTTCCAGATCTCTTTCAGAATCTGAGAAAAAATTTACTACAACAGAAAAGGAGTGTCTTAGTATCCTGTTCGCAGTTGACAAATTTCGCCCGTATATTGACGGAGTACACTTCAAGGTCATTACTGATCACGGATCATTATTGTGGCTGAGTAATTTGAAGAACCCAACTGGTCGTTTTGCTCGCTGGGCGATGCGCCTTAGCATGTTCGACATGGAGATTGTCTACAGACGTGGTGCTTTGAACACGGTTCCCGACGCACTTTCGAGAGCACCTTTAGAGGTCAATGTTATTGCCATTTCGCAGACAGATGTCGAGGCAGATACTTGGTATGCAACACTGATTCAAAAGGTCCTGAAGTCTCCCGAAAATTACCCGGATTTTGATGTCCGCGGCGGTGTTTTGTATAAACATATACCAGTGGAATTTGGCTTTTCTACAAATTTCCCTGAGTGGAAAATCGTGGTTCCTAAAAAACAAAGGCTGTCGGTATTTAAGGAATGTCATGATGATGCACAGGCTGCACATCTAGGAGTTTACAAGACTGTTAATAGAATTCGTCAGTTGTATTTTTGGCCCAGATTATTACAAGACGTTAGGAAGTATGTCAAACATTGTTATGTTTGTAGTGAGCAAAAGGTAAGCTCGTCTGCTCGCCCAGGTTTCATGGAACAGCCCAAGAAAGTGAGTTTTCCTTGGCAGTATGTGTCGGTGGATTTGCTTGGACCTTTTCCACGCTCAAAAAATGGATTTTCATACGTGTTATTAGTCTCAGACTATTTTTCTAAATTTTGTCTTGTTCATCCTCTGAGACAGGCGACAGCACCTCAGATTGTAAAGTTCATTGAGGAACAAGTTATATCAATATATGGTTCGCCACAAGTATTGGCTTGCGACAATGGTGTGCAGTTCACCAGCAATATCTTCAAGCAATTAGCTGATAGGTATAATATTAGGATTTATTATAATGCGCGGTATCATGCACAGGTCAATGTTGTTGAACGTGTTAACCGAGTACTCGAAACTGCTATTCGTTCCTATTTGAAGGATAATGATCACCGTGAGTGGGATAAGGAAATCCACAAAATAGGGTTTGCTTTGAGGACAGCCGTTCATGAAGCAACTGGCGTTAGTCCTACGACTTTGAATTTTGGTAGGTACGTTCCTGCTAAAGGAGATTACTATGGGAAGGTTGGATCTTCTGCGGATTTCGACCTGAATAATATTAACCGGATAAATTATTGTGAGGAAATTGAGCAACTTCCATAGATGTACCTTGATGTTCGACGAAAACTTTCCGAGGCTCACGCTAAGAATTCGAGAACCTATAATCTACGTAAAAGACCCAGTGACGTCTACCACCTTGGTGACCGCGTCTGGAAGAGAAACTTTGTACTTTCCAACAAAGGTGAACACTTTGCATCAAAACTAGCACCAAAATTCACTCTTTGCACGGTTGAAAGGGTTATTTCTAAATTGGTGTATGAGCTGAGTGATTCTGAGGGTAAAAATATAGGCAAATTTCACGTCAAGGACCTGAAGCCTTACCAGGGACCTGAATAGACATTAGTGTGTATGTGTAGTATGAATGTGGCAGCGAATGTTGAATGAATCAATGAATGAATGAAACCCAGGTTCTGAAAAGACTAGTCTCACATGACCAATTTCATTATTATAGAATTTGCAGTATCCTTTCACCCTTTATGAAGTCTAGTTCAGTTTTTCTTTGAAGTATCGACTTCCGGAATTTTTGTTGTTTGTCATGAAAGACAACTTTAACTGTTGTCGAGTACCTGAACAAGTCAGAGCAACTCGTATTCGATTGGAGTATCTCACGCCTTTGCGGGGAGATATTCACCCTAAGGATTGGTGAGTTTGCCAGTGATGGCAAACGAACTAATCTGGCGGTTGTCTGGTCTGACCAGATTAATTGCACCTGTATATGGTCCTTTTGTATCCCGTTAGATGTGAGTCTACCGACCATTTAAACTACTCGAAGGTACAGGTTGATATTGTTTGGAAAATATTGTCGCTGCGCAAAATATTTTCTGTGAGGAGGAGGGGTGTGTAACGGTCCACTAGTGGATCGTTCATAACTCCTGTCCATCATAGGTAATACACTCATGTTATGCTGCGGGATGCATTGTTTTCAGAGACTTGATCGCTGAAAATCCTACTTAGAAACTACTTTGGGATACTAACCATATCAGTTTCAACACCCAGTAATAATCAAAATGAATCGTACTTACATTGAACCCTCGTCAGACTGTTTTCTCATTGTAATTAAATCAGGCTACCTACCCTGTTCTCTGTAAAAGATTTCATCTGATGTGTTTTTGATTCCATATATTATTTCTTCAAGGGGTTATGTTTATTTTGCAAATAAATATTAGCGAACAGCTGTTTAGACTATCACGTCTTATTCTTCCCGTTTCATATTCGTTTGGCACATCTGTGACCCAGTCGTAAGAAGCGTGAAACCTAATAATATATTGCCAGTAAGAGACTTAGCAAGCAAGGTCTTCAAGGCAAAGCACTACTCACACCACACTCGGCACCTGTCACGGTTTCCGAAGTGTCCTGTGAGCGAGCAGCCTGATGTAAATAGGGTTTTTGGAAACGTCAGAGTACCTCCGGGAAGAACGACGATTCTCGCTCTCTCTCTCTAGGGGCCATTTTTCTGAAATGCCACGAAAAGTTCGTGCTGTAGAACTTTTATACAAAATAATGAAAATTTTGGTGATGAAGGCCGATTAACACCTTAAGGCAAGTATAATAAAACTTTTGCAATAAAGTGCACTGAAAATTATAAATCGAACCATAATAAAATACATCGAAAAACACATGCATCATGATGACTTCTTTTCAGGCCTTCATGGTATGGGTATACCGCCATTTTGGTATAATAATTAATAGTCGTGTCGTTGTAATACACGACGCCATAATGATGGTGAACAAGGTTCAAAACCTTGTGATTTCAACCACAATTGCTACTGGTGCAATATCATGTTTATCCTTTGTTCCTGTCTCTAAAAATTATTTTTCTGGACCCATGCTGATATGCCACTGAGAACAGTTCCCCCGAATTTGGTATATTCCTGATGGATGATGAGATCCGTTTGGTAAAAGCTACGTTACACTTACAGGGATGACCTACTGTAAGTAGATTTTTCACTTAATTTTGCCAACCTGATGAGAAGATGGACTGCACCATTTGATTTGGATTTAATACTATTACTTATTATTGTCTGCCTTTATATACCCTCTCCTTTGTGAGAAAGAGAGTATCAGCGCTGATAGTCCGTTTCATAGGACTTGGTTATATTTCCAGAATTTATATCACACCTGTGGACCATTTATACAGTTCTTAATGTTTCCTTCTGAAGCCACAGTGAGGCTAAGTTTAAGATTCAAGTACTGCTTATCTTAGTATATATTTGTACTAACGAATTCTGACTAATACAATTTTGTAAACTATTGAATCATAAAAGATAACAGAACTGTTGCAACTATTCATAAGATTATATACTAACAGTTTATTCACTCTCAGTAATTTCTTAAGCTAAAGTTAATTCTTCAAATACTCCAGGTGTTGGGTCCAATTTAAATTTGAATATTACATATTATTATAATTATTGTAACTTTGAGGTAATTCGGTCATTATAGCATGGATTTCGAAAAACTCCAGAACTGTTGATATTTTTGTTTTGTCTCACCCTATTCCTCCCCAGATAATACTGGGTGGCGCCCACATTTACCTATTTTTATGAAATTAAATCCACGACCATCTCTACCACTGAAGAGCAACCGTGTAGTCTCTTGTTGAAATTACGTCACATAGTCTCCATTTTTCACAAGAACAATACGGGATTTCAATGATAAATTGATCGCACTCCCACTAATTTTCATAAAATGCTATGAATCTGAAGAGTCTACTACTGGAGCAATATATTACGTCGATGCCGTTCAATAAGAGCAAACTGAGGAGAATCGACGAGGTATTTGATTATTATGGAAAGATCTATCCTTTGTCATCCGTCCATGTGTACCATACAATTATTTATGTGGTATGAATCAGCGAGGCGAGATTGCGGGATTCAATTGCAGCTATTCTTCTGCGAGAGTTTCTTGGGGTTGCAACAGGGATGTTGCTATGGGAGTTTTGAATAAGCTGTTTGAGTGTGCAACGGGATTATTTCTCCGACTACTTCTTGGGAATCTTGGGGTGCAACGGGAATATTGCTGCAGAGTCACCAGTCCAATAGATCCGTAAATCGCTCTTCCAAATCCGTGTAGAAGGACCATAATGTGTGGGATTGTTGTTGAGTGGGATTTTCTTTGAGTAATGGACTGTATTTTTATGTTATTTTATTGAACTGGTCACATACATATGAGATATGATGAGAAAAACTCAGCGAGAATATCTGACAGACAATGTCATAATTAATTTATTGATTCTCTCAAAACAACTATTGAAACCGTAACTAGGTAACAGACAGAGTAATCGAATCTAGATCACTGCTGATACTGATGCCAAATCAACTAAAAAGTAATAATATTTATGGAATTCGAACACGAACCAATCAATGCAATTCACACCTCTGAAACTCTTGAGATATGATTGATTTTGATCATGATCACATTTTGAATAAGAACCAACAATTTAAGTTTCATGTTTTCGATAACGAGAAGTTTTAATCATTTTCTTAACCTCTTGTTCTCCAAATGGAAGGAGCAATTAGTCAAAATCACAATAAACAGTGGGAGGTAATTCTTCCTTCCATCGAAAATTTCTAAATTTGCGTTATAAATGATCCAATATCGTCTTATATGGACTTTGGGATTCATTCTGTTTCAACAGTAACCATGTGAGATGATAGACAAGAGAGATACAGTGTGCACACCGATGGAGTTGATGCATCTTCATTCGTCTGTTTCACTCGTTGTATACTCTTCAAAGTCGTCTCATATGGTCAGTTCGATTTTAAATGCTCCAACTGTATGCATGTCATATGCTAGAATGCACAGAGTGTGATCATAGTCGAAATCAAAGTTTCTTCTCCTGCCTTTTGTGTGCGTTATACTCGCTTCGATGTCGTCTTATATGGTCATTGTGAACTGACCTGCTCCAATAGTATCCATGTGAGATGATAGGATAGAGAGATACAGTGTGCACATCAGTAGTGTACCTACCTGCGCACGGGACCACACATAGGGAAATCAATGTGTTAGACAAAGAGCATGGGCTGGATGGTGAATCCGACAGAGATAGCGATATGGTTGGCTATAGCTATTGACGTCTAACTCAACTCATCTTCGTTTGAGTTCACGTCAGCATCTAACATATGACAGGTGTCAAAAATAATAGGTGCTACAGTACCTTCGACCAAGACCTTCAATTGTGACCTTTCGTCGTGACCTTTGACCGTTGAATTTGACATTTGTGCACGACCTTTGATCGTGACCTTTGGCCATTGCCTTCGACCTTTGGGCGTGACCTTCAATCGTAACCTTGGTCTGTGACCTTTGGTCTACCTTCGACCTCAGACCTTCGATCGAGACCTTCGATTGTGACCTTTGATTGTGATCATTGACATTAAACCGTAACCTTCGACCTTGATATGTTACCTTCGACCTTTTAACGCAAGCAGTGACTAACAATTTTCGATACATGACATAAGTTTCATGTTGGTCATATGACTTTGTATCCACATAGGCCTTGGCCTCATATGATCTTATGACTGTTGGAAATATTCACGGCCAATATCTCCCAGGATAGCTTTTGGGTCTCAATAAATAAGAACTATACCGAGAAACTTTCTACTTTGCTTTAATTGTGAAAAAACGAATATTCAAATTACGAAAACTTATCTCCTATTCAAAAATAAAACCTCGTTATTCCTCGTCCTGAAAACCTAACAGAAAAACATAATCTCTACAGTCAGAATAATACAAGGTGACTCGGGAAATCTTCTACATTCGGCCATCCTGTATTATGTTTGACCTCAAACATAGTTGTCAAATCTTGCTGGTTTCTTCACTTTTCTCTTCGGCATTTCTCTCTTCTGAAGAACTTCTTCCGCTACCTCTTTCGCTTCTTCTTCATCATCATCACTAGTAACCCATTCTTCATCACTCAAACTTTCATTGTCTGAAGCATCATAACTCTTCCCAGAATACACAGTTTCAGTAATACTCGATTTTTCGTCAATATCTATTCCGGAAAATTTTGTATCCTCTGTTTCTTCTTCATCCGATCCATCTTCTGCATCGTGATTTTTGTAAATTTTCATTTATGAGATATGTGCAGTTCTCACCTTACAATGTCCTCCATCTTCTTCATTTAATTTTTCAAGTTTATAGGTATGTCCTGGTGATTTTTCAATAACTGTGAATGGTCCACAATATTTCAATTGAGTTTTTGTTGATTCTCCTGTAGCCTTCGGACTCGATTTTATCGCTACAATATCTCCAATATCATAATCAACACCTTCATACCTTTTCTTATCATAATAGATTTTCGACTTTTTCTGCATCACCACAACTCTTTCTTAGGCTTCGTTTCTTACTTCGTCATGTTTCTGGACATCTCTTTCCCTTTCCGCTAATTCCACCATAGCTGCATCCTCGAAAGATGGCTGATATCCATACAAACATTCAAACGGTGTTGTTCCAGTTGTCTTATTCACAGCGGAATTCATTTTTCTTTCAACAGAAGAAATTGTTTTGTCCCACTTCTCATCCTTGAAATCAATTGAAGTTACCACCACTGGAATAATAGATTTCATCCTTATTTCTGCCATACCATTAGCCTGTGGAAATCTGGCTGCAATAAGTTTATGTTCAATATTATGCTTTCTACAAAAATATTCGAAATCATCGCCTGTGAAAGCCGTTCCCTGATCACTCACAATAGTTTTAGGGATACCATAATTGTTAATGAATAATTCAATATGTGTTACAGTTTCTTTAGCAGTTGTACTCCTTGTAGGATACAGTATAATAAATCTAGAAAATGCATCAACTACAACTAATATATACATTTTTCCTGCATTGCTTTTTGGAAACGGTCTCAAATGATCCAAATGAATTTTTATCATCGGTCTCCCAGGCATCTTCGGACTACATAGTTTACCACCTGGTTTTCTACCTCCTGGAACTTTAGCCAAAAGGCATTCAAAGCATCCTTGGATGTGTTTCCTTACATACATCCTCAATCCCCTGAACCAAAACTTTCTCAGTATGCCAGACACTGTTCTATCCAATGACCAGTGACCCATTTGATCATGGTATTTCACAACTTTCGCTTTTCTCATTGAATCTGGAATAACATATAGCCAATTATATTTCCCATTGATCTTAACTTTTTCATAAATTCTCCCTGCATTTAGCTCATAGTCTTTTACCAAGTTATTTTCTTCTCTACTTCTTTCATTTTCCTCCATTTTCAAGATTTCACTCAGTTTCTTCAACCTCTCCTCTCCTCTCTGAATCATCAAAATTCTATCATCTTCTGCAATAATAGTATACATATTCAATCTCTCTCCATACACCTCTTCAATCATTCCCTCATGATTCGCTTCTTCTACAGGTGCTCTGCTCAGACTATCTACATGAGCCATTTTCTCTCCAGCCCTATGTTCAATCTCAAAATCATACTCGGACAAAGTAGTATACCAGCGTGCAATCTGTGGTATGATAGTTTTCTTTGCATTCAAAAACACTAGTGCTTGACAATCACTCACAATTGTGAACTTTATACCCAATATCATTGGTCTCAATCTCTCACAACACCAAACAATTGCCAAGAGTTCAAGTTTTGATGAATGATACAACTTTTCAGCATCATTCGTCTTCTTCGAAACACAATATACTAGATGCATCTTACCATCTGTTCCTTCTTGTAACAACAAACCTGCTACACCCAACGATGATGCATCACAGTGAAGTTCTGTTCTTGCCTTTGGGTTATATAATTGCAAAACCGGTGCTTTTTGCAGAAGGTCCATCAATCTACAAAACTCCTCCTGTTGCTTTTCTTCCCAAATAAAATCCACATTGCTTCTTGTCAAATCTGATATTGATCTTGTTATTGCTGCATAATTTTTAACAAATCTCCAGAAAGAAACCTGTCAGTCCAAGGAATCTTCGGACTTCGTGTTTGTTTTTTGGAACAGGAAACTCCTCAACAGCTCTCAGCTTCGTAGGACCTGGAAATAATCCTTCTGAAGTTAACTGGAAACCAAGAAACATCACGCTTTTCTTTCCAAATTCACATTTACTTAACTTGAATGTTAATTTTGCTTCTGAAAATGCATGAAATACTTTCCTCAACTTTTCTAACATATCTGTCCAGTCCATAGCACCTATGAGGATATCATCCAAATACGACACTGCCACCGTATTTTTCAATGGTCCTGTGGTGAATTGCCATCACCCTATGTTATGTTATGAGGACGGACTGACAGTCTTGTCAAGTTGAGTTTTTAAATTGTTTAATGTCAGACTTTCTACTCAATCATTTGATTGAATAAAGCATTGAATTCATTGATACTTATTCCTGGTTCCCAAAGTGGTGACCCCGACATGGAAGAACTTGCGAATTTGAAGAATCAGTTAGCCGCCATGCAGTCTCAAATGGCAAACTCACTACCACTTCAAACAGCACCAGTGTCTCTCAAGCTACCACACTTTTGGATGAACGACCCTGCACTATGGTTCAAACAGGTCGAGGCACAATTCGAAATTTCAAAGATAAGTAGTATTCGCAGCAAATACAATTACGTATTTGCCTCTTTAGACTCAACATCATTAACAGTCGTTTCTGATTTGATCAAAGCAGACACAACGTACGATTATGAACAAATCAAATGTTCTCTCATTCAAAGATGTACAGATAGTGATGAGGTGAGGATAAGGAAACTATTGTCAGGATTAGAGCTAGGCGATAAAAAGCCATCTCAATTTTTAAGTGAAATAAGATCATTAGCCGGTCCACAAACCTCAGACGACATTGTCAAACAACTCTGGCTTCAACGTCTTCCTATTTCATCTCAAGCCATTGTATAAGTCAGCAGTGAACAGCTAAATAAAATTGGTGAGATGACTGATGAAATAGCTGATGTTTCTCAACCAAATACGATGGCTGTCGAAATTTCCAATAATCCTCCAGCAGCAACTTTCGATATTAAAGCTGAAATTGCTAGCATCAGACAAGATATCAACTATTTGAAATCGGGATTATCTTCAAGAAGTAGAAGCTCATCTCCAAGATTTCGTACAAGAAGTTCGCAGCGTTCACGTTCAAAGGAAAATTCTAAAGGACATTGTTGGTACCATAACAATTTTGGTTTTAGAGCCAGGAAATGCCAACCTCCATGCACTTTTCGCTCATCGCCGGAAAACTAGAAGGATGGCAGACAGCAGCGGCGTGTACCTGTCATATCTATCCCAGCCGCCTTTTCATCATGGATAAAGTATCTAAATCAAAATTATCAATCGACACTGGAGCTGATGTTTCAATTTTACCACCAAGATATGTCGACCATCGCAATAAAATTAGTACAAATTTATTTGCTGCAAATGGTACTGCCATCCCAGTTTACGGACATAGAGTATTGACAATTGATTTGGGATCAAAAAGGACATTCAGATACGATTTCATAGTTGCTGGAGTACAGTATCCAATAATAGGATCAGATTTTCTGAACCATTTCAAGTTATTAGTAGATCTTTCCAACAAACAATTAGTAGACAGTAATAATTTTACATGTGAAAATGGAATGCCGTCTTGTGACAGTTGTCAATAAGATCTACCACTTACCGTAAGTTCGATTGATCCTAATTTTCCAATTGGCAAACTAATTAAAGAAAATAGTAACATCGTCATTTCAAAATCACAACAAAATACCATCAAGCATGCTACCAAACACTATATTGAGACATCAGGACCACCAATTTTCTCTAAACCTCGCAGATTAGCTCTCGATAAGCTACAAGTAGCCAAGCAAGTTTTCGATACCATGATGATGCAAGGATTGTGTAGACCATCCGATAGCCCGTGGTCCAGTCTATTACACATGGTTTCCAAGAAAAACGGTGATTGGAGACCATGCGGAGATTATAGACGCCTAAACTCAGTGACAATTCCAGATCGTTATCCACTTCCTAATATTCAAGACTGCAATAGTTTTCTTCATGCAAAAACAATATTTTCGAACATAAATCTATTTAGAGCCTATCAACAGATACCAGTTGCCAGTGATGATGTTGCAAAAACAGCAATCAGTACACCTTTTGGATTATTCGAATTTCCGTTCATGCCCTATGGTTTGAGAAACGCTGGTCAAACATTCCAGCGGTTCATGAACGATGTTCTAAAAGACTTCGATTTTTGTTTCACATACGTTGACGACATCTTGGTGGCATCAGATAGTTTCGAACAACATTTATTACACCTCAAGAAATTATTTCAACGACTTTCTGATTATGGCATTATCATAAATACTGCAAAATGCAATTTCGCAAAGGACAGTGTGGATTTTCTTGGCTACCAAATATCTAATTCTGGACTCCAACCACCACAGTTCAAAATCAAGGCAATTTTAGAATTTCCACAACCAGAAAATCTTTCACAGATGAGACGATATTTAGGAATGTTGAATTATTATAGAAAATTCATACCACACAGCGCCGAATCACAAGCACCTCTACATATATCTGGAAATGTTAAAGGAAACAGCAAAATTGTATGGACAAAAGAAATGGGAAATTCTTTTTCTAAAACAAAAGAAGACATCAGCAATGCAACTGCTAGCACACCCAAGATTGAACGCCAAATTGTCAGTTTTTTCAGATGCTTCTGATCGCGCAATTGGTGGGGTGTTGCAACAAGAAACAAATAACAAAATTGAATCTTTGGCATTCTTTTCTAGAAAACTCAACTTGACTGTCAGTCCGTCCTCATAACATAACATAGCTTTTATATCGAAATTGCAACCAACTGATACATCATGGCACAATAAACCGAGCATATTCAAACAATCGAATCTGAATTCGTGTACTCACGTATTCTTACGCGATGATTCTGTACGTAGGCCGCTTGTGCCGCCTTATACAGGCCCATATGAAGTTACATCTCGTTCTAAGAAAGCATTCAAAATAGATCGAAATGAACAGACGGTAACAGTTTCAAGAGACCGAGTGAAACCAGCGTATCTTGAGATTGATGGAAATGTTCAACAAAACGCACACAATAATTCTTTGAGATGATCAGCCAGAGATGATGTCTTACCACTCTTCAATAATAGTGAATCGAATGGAAGATAAAAGGAGAAGGTCACTTTCCAACTCTACCCAGAGTGAATTTTTGAATGATCCAGAATCCTTTTTATGGAAGATGTTTCGGAAATGTAATTCCTCATTAGAAGGGGAGTATGTGGTGGATTGCCATCACCCTATGTTATGTTATGAGGACGGACTGACAGTCTTGTCATGTTGAGTTTTTATATTGTTTAATGTCAGACTTTCTACTCAATCATTTGATTGAATGAAGCATTGAATTCATTGATACTTATTCCTGGTTCCCAAAGTCCCAATACTAGCGATATCAATTTGGAAAACTCAAATGAAGCATTCACTAATCCGAAACAAAGTCTTTGAAATTCTGCTATGCCATCTGGATAAATAAAAGCGGTTTTCTTCTTTGACTCTTCATCTAAAGGTATTTGCAAATATCCTGACATTGAGTCTAATGTGCAAAATAGTTTAGAACCAGTCAAAATTTCGGAACAATCATCAATTTGTGGCATTGGAAAATTTTTAATCTTAGTTTGGTTATTCAACTTCCGAAAGTCAATAACGAGTCTCTTTCCACCAGAACTCTTCGGTACCAGTAATACAGGAGATGCATAAAAAGAATCTATGTCTCTGACTATTCCGCATTCGCGCCATTCTTCAACAATATCTTTTATGATCTTCCTATCCTCAAAATTACATTTGTATGGTTTCATCCTGAATGGTTTATTATTATCCTCTATATTAACCGTCATAATATCTGTACACCCTAGCTCGTGTATATTCAAAGCGAAACAATCACGAAATTCATTGAGCAAATCTAGTAATTTCTCACGATCGCAAATTTCTACAGAGTCATCGAATTTCAACAAATCCAAAGTAATGAGATGTCTCTTAACTGAGTGTTCTTCACTTACTACATTTTCCGTGATACCTCTGATTTCTCCAATTCGATCATTCATTTTCAGTTCAACTTCGGCTTGTGACACTATCGGCATGTGACCGATTTCCTCCCCAATACGAACTTGAACGAAATTGATCCTGTTCTTCTCCACTTTCATGGCCTTTTGTACATAAACCTGCCTTTTTGTAGTACATGACTGCAACTGCATACTACGAAATGGGTCTTCATTTCTGTATCCAAAATGTAGACTGTCCCCAACACGAACATATGGTAATCCTGGCAATTCCGTGAACGTTCTTCTGATCACTAGATCCAATGGTTGTACATTATCCGGTACAACTAATGCTTCGACTTGTTCCTTAACTTCATCTAGTCCAATTCTGATTTTCACTGCTTGATCACAGTGAACCGGACAATTGTCACCGAATCCGTACAACTTTCTGTCTATCGAATGAGTATTCAGACTGTTGTCCTCGATAACTGTCCTTTTTATTGTACATACCGCACTGCCTGGATCAACGAAAGCTGTAACATATAAATCATTGTTCAACGAGATTTGTCTCATGAATTTTGCAATGGATTCATCCTCATCCTTTGATCCATGAACTAACGATTGAGTGTTGTCGGAACTGGGTTGCGGAGTTGTATTATTTTTAACCAATGTACTAGACCTGCGTTTCGGACAATCTGCTTTCAAATGCCCTCCTACTTTGCAATAAAAACAGTGTCTCTTTTCAACCCTACGCTGTTCTTGATTCCCTGGCGATTCTGTTCCACTCGTTGAAGGAATATCTGATGACGAATCATTTACTGACTCATTAACAGATTCTTTGACCGTATAATTATTCCTCTTCTCAGATGCATAACTTGACTGGGCTCAAAATTTTCCAAATTTCTGATATGACTGACTCTTATTCAAATTAGATTTACCATAAATTCTTCCAAATCTTATGATTTCATGTAGAAGATCATCAAAATTATCAATTCTAGTAGCAACAAGACATGGTATGATATTTTTATTTAGTAGACCAATCAGAATTTGTTCCTTGGTGTCGTCAAAATCAAAACCAAGTGCTTGGCAAATTGTAACTTTATCATAAAAATAAGAGGAAACAGATTCTGACTTACCCTGTATCCTCTTTTTCATTTTCTCCCAAAGCTCATCTTTGCTACTTCTTAAGTTGAATGTTTTTGTAAATCTATACCTGAAGTCGTCAAAATTCTGAATTTCCGCCGCTTTTTCAATAAACCATTTCTTCGCAGTACCAACTAAATGAATCTTAGCTGTTTCCAGTTCGAATTCTTCCGGCCATTTATGAAGTGAAGCTGCACTTTCCACCGTCTTCAACCAGTCCATTGCCTTCTTTCCTAGATCTTCCCCATCGAAATTTTCAATGCTTTGACTAAAATCGGGCATTACCTGAAACTGTGTTTGAACCTGAGTTTGTGCTTGTTTCTCCAATAGCTTTAGGAATCTCTCTTCACTGGCTAATCTTGCTCGTTCCATCATTTGCATCATATCCATGAATCTATCCATAAAATTTCCTCCTCCTGATGAACCTGAGACACTATCTGCTTCAGAATTCATTTTTTTGACTTTGGCTGTCAACAATTGTCAGATATGAAATATTCTTGCAAAATCCGATAAACTGCTTCTGAACTGCTTGGATTGCACCCACAATCTAGCTTTTGCACTTGATATTGCTTCTTGCTTGTTCAAAGATATTATCCGCCTCTCTGCTCTGTGTTTCTTGACCACTTCTGATTTCTGTTGGAAATATTCACGGCCAATATCTCCCAGGATAGCTTTTGGGTCTCAAGAAATAAGAACTATACCGAGAAACTTTCTACTTTGCTTTAATTGTAAGAAAACGAATATTCAAATTACAAAAACTTATCTCCTGTTCAAAAACAAAACCTTGTTATTCCTCGTCCTGGAAACCTAACAGAAAAACATAATCTCTACAGTCAGAATAATACAAGGTGACTCGGGTATAATATCGGTCTCGAGTTGTTTCTTTCACGGTCCCAAGACTCAAGACTCAAGACTCTGAGTTCAGCCCACTCTGGTCACGTGACATATGACCAAAATTGTCGAAGCCATGTCATTCGATCCCATGGGTCGGCTAGTTGTTACGCCACTGAGAGTGTTTCTTGGAATTCCAGCTGACATCGCGATGCAATACATGAGAACAATGGGTCCATTGTTTGCAGGTGGCCGATGAGTCATCCTTATCTCGAATTCGTTGAACAATGCCACCGTTGTTTGCAGGTGTCCGATTACGTAACAACCTCATCTGATTGCATCATCTTTATCTGTGTGAGAACAATGGGTCCATTGTTCTGACGCAGGTGGCCGATGATTCATTCAATAATGCTCGCTAGGAGACTAAACATCCTGAAAGAGTACCTCTGTCTACTTTCTGTCGCCACTGACTGTCAGCGTTCCTTGGAATGGGATCGAATTAAATGACTTCGACCATTTTGGTTATATGTCACTTTACCAGAGAGGGCTGAACTCGGAGTCTTGAGT
>OU896722.1:14793958-14999692 GCA_918026855.4 Phaedon cochleariae | reverse complement strand
TATCGAATATCTGAATCTGAAAATACCCCAACACTCCTGTCGACTTCCGCAACGACCTACCACATGGAGAAAGTCCGAACATTATATCACGAATAACAAAGAAAAAAGTACGACGTCATGACGCGAATTAATTCTGACTTCATTGAAAAAAAAAAAAAGGTGAGGCGAAAATTGTATGTCTTGTCGCCCAAAATTCGATAGAAATCAAAACCGACCATCGAAGAAGTCTTCATAAATTATAACTCAAAATTGCCTCTTTACTGGAAAAAAATTGGAAAAGTATTATTTTTGATGAAATTTTTTCAATTCCCGATATTCATATTTTCTCAAATATCTCGAGAACGGCACTGAATATTGAAAATCTAAATCGAAATATACCTCAACATCGTTGTCCACTTCCGCATAGGCCCACCACATGGAGAAAGTCTGAACACCGTTTCACGAAAAACAAAAAAATTAGTACAACGTCATGACGCGAAATAATTCTAAGTTCATTGAAAAATAAAAAGTGACAATTGCATGTTTTTTGCCCAAAATTCGATAGAAATCAAGACGACTAACGGAGAAGTCTTCATTATTTGTTACTCAAATTCGCCTCTTTACTGGCAACAAAATTGGAAAAGTATTATTTTTGATGAAATTCGTCCCGATATTCAAATTCTCTCAAATATCACGAAAAACAAAAAAATTAGTACGACGTCATGACGCGAAATAATTCTAAGTTCATTGTAAAAAAAAAGGTGAGTGACAATTGTATGTTCCTCGCCCGAAATGCGATAGAAAATCAAGACGACCAACGAGAAGTCTCAATACATTGTTACTCAAAATTGTCTCTTTACTGGTAGAAAACAATTGGAAAAGTATCATTTTTCATGAAATTTTTCCAAGTCCCGATATTCATATTCTCTCAAATATCTCCTGAACGGCAATGAATTTCGAAAATCTCAATCAAAAACTACCCCAACACACTTGTCGACCTCCGCATAGGCCTATCACATGGAGAGATTTCGAACACCGTTTCACGAAAAACAAAAAAATCAGTACGACGTCATGACGCGAAATAATTCGAAGTTCATTGAATAAAAAAAAGGTGGGTGACAATTGTATGTTTTTCGCCCAAAATTCGATAGAAATCTAGACGATCAACGAAAAAGTCTTCACGAATTGTTACCCAAAATTGCCTCTTTTCTGAAAAAAAAATTGGGAAAAGTAATAT
Organism: Phaedon cochleariae; assembly: GCA_918026855.4. Classification (NCBI taxonomy): domain Eukaryota; kingdom Metazoa; phylum Arthropoda; class Insecta; order Coleoptera; family Chrysomelidae; genus Phaedon; species Phaedon cochleariae. The sequence goes on along the minus strand of OU896722.1, from coordinate 14,998,476 downwards.
TTTTGATGAGATTTTTTCCAAGTCCCGATATTCATATTTTCTCAAATATCTCGAGAACGGCACGAGATATCAAAAATCTGAATCGAAAAATACACCAACACTCCTGTGGACTGCCACAACGACCTGCCACATGGAGAAAGTCCAAACATAATATCACGAGAAACAAAAAAATTTGTACGACGTTATGACGCGAAATAATTCCAAGTTCATTGAAAAAAAAAAGTGAGTGACAATTGTATGTTTTTTGGCCAGAATTCGATAGAAATCAGGACGATCAACGAAAAATTCTGTATACATTGTTACTCAGAATTGCCTCTCTACTGGAAAAAATATTGAATGAGAAATATTTTTGATGAGATTTTTTCAAGTCCCGATATTCATATTCTCTCAAACATCTCGAGAACGGCAATGAATATCGAAAATCTGAATCGAAAAATACTCCAACAGTTTTTGTCGACTTCCGCATAGGCCTACAACATGGAGAAAGTCCGAACACCGTTTCACGAAAATTCTATGTTCATTGAATAAACAAAGGTGAGTGACAAGTGTATGTTTTTTCGCCCCAAAATTCGATAGAAATCAAGACGACCAACGTAAAAGTCTTCAGCAATTGTTACTCAAGATTGCCTCTTCACTAGAAAAAAAATTGGAAAAATATTATTTCTGATGAAATTTTTCAAGGAAGTGATATCTATATTTTCTCGAATATCTCGAGAACGACACTGAATATTGAAAATTTACTGGAAGAGAAAAAATAGGAGAAGTATTATTTATGATGAAATTGTTTCAAGTCCCGATATTCATATTTCCTCAAATATCTCGAGAACGGCACAAAATATCAAGAATCTGAATCGAAAAATACCCCAACACTCCTGTCGACTTTCCACAACGACCTACCACATGGAGAAAGTCTGAACATTATATCACGATATTCATATTATCTCAAATATCTCGAGAACGGCACTAAATATCGGAAATCTAAATCGAAATATACCCCAACACCATTGTCGACTTCCGCACAGGCCTACCACATGGTGAAAGCCCGAACACCGTTTCACGAAAAACAAAAAAATTAGTACGACGTCATGACGCGAAATAATTCTAAGTTCATTGGAAAAAAGAAGTGAGTGACAAGTGTTTGTTTTCTGCCCGAAATTCGATAGAAATCAAGACGACCAACGAAACAGTCTTTTTACATTATTACTCAAAATTGCCTCTTTACTGGGAGAAAAAATTGGAAAGACGACCATCGAAAAAGTCTTCATAAATTGTTACTCAAAATTGTCTCTTTTTTCAAGTCCCGATATTCATATTCTCTCAAATATCTCCTGAACGGCAATGCATTTCGAAAATCTCAATCAGAACCTTCCCCAACACACTTGTCGACCTCCGCATAGGCCTGTCACATGGAGAAATTTCGAACACTGTTTCACGAAAATCAGTACGACGTCATGACGCGAAATAATTCGAAGTTCATTGAATAAAAAAAAGGTGAGTGACAATTGTATGTTTTTCACCCAAAATTCGATAGAAATCTAGACGATCAACGAAAAAGTCTTCACGAATTGTTACCCAAAATTGCCTCTTTTCTGAAAAAAAAAATTGGAAAAGTAATATTTTTGATGATATTTTTCCAAGTCCTGATATTCATATTTTCTCAAATATCTCGAGAACGGCACGAGATATCAAAAATCTGAATCGAAAAATACACCAACACTCCTGTGGACTTCCACAACGACCTACCACATGGAGAAAGTCCAAACATAATATCACGAAAAACAAAAAATTTGTACGACGTTATGACGCGAAATAATTCCAAGTTCATTGAAAAAAAAAAGTGAGTGACAATTGTATGTTTTTTGCCCAGAATTCGATAGAAATCAGGACGATCAACGAAAAATTCTGTATACATTGTTACTCAGAATTGCCTCTCTACTGGAAAAAAAATTGAATGAGAAATATTTTTGATGAGATTTTTTCAAGTCCCGATATTCATATTCTCTCAAACATCTCGAGAACGGCAATGAATATCGAAAATCTGAATCGAAGAATACCCCACAGTTTTGTCGACTTCCGCATAGGCCTACAACATGGAGAAAGTCCGAACACCGTTTCACGAAAATTCTATGTTCATTGAATAAACAAAGGTGAGTGACAAGTGTATGTTTTTCGCCTAAAATTCGATAGAAATCAAGACGACCAACGTAAAAAGTCTCCAGCAATTGTTACTCAAGATTGCCTCTTCACTGGAAAAAAAATTGGAAAAATATTATTATGATGAAATTTTTCAAGGTAGTGATATTCATATTTTCTCGAATATCTCGAGAACGACACTGAATATTGAAGATTTACTGTGAGAGAAAAATTGGAGAAGTATTATTTATGATGAAATTGTTTCAAGTCCCGATATTCATATTTCCTCAAATATCTCGAGAACGGCACAAAATATCAAGAATCTGAATCGAAAAATACCCCAACACTCCTGTCGACTTTCGCAACGACTTACCACATGGAGGAAGTCCGAACATTATATCACGAACAACAAACAAAAATGTACGACGTCATGACGCGAATTAATTCTGACTTCATTGAAAAAAAGAAGGTGAGCGAAAAATTGTATGTTTTGTCGCTCAAAATTCGATAGAAATCAAGACGACCATCGAAAAAGTCTCCATAAATTGTTACGCAAAATTGCCTCTTTACTGGAAGAAAATTGGAAAAGTATTATTTTTGATGAAATTTTTTCAATTCCCGATATCATATTTTCTCAAATATCTCGAGAACGGCACTGAATATTGAAAATCTAAATCGAAACATACCTCAACATCATTGTCGACTTCCGCATAGGCCTACCACATGGAGAAAGTCTGAACACCGTTTCACGAAAAACAAAAAAATTAGTACGACGTCATGACGCGAAATAATTCTAAGTTCATTGGAAAATAAAAAGTGACAATTGCATGTTTTTTGCCCAAAATTCGATAGAAATCAAGACGACTAACGGAGAAGTCTTCATTATTTGTTACTCAAATTTGCCTCTTTACTGGAAACAAAATTGGAAAAGTATTATTTTTGATGAAATTCTTCAAAGTCCCGATATTCATATTCTCTCAAATATTTCGAGAACGGCAATGAATTTCGAAAATCTAAATCAAAAACTACCCCAGAACCCTTGTCGTATTCTGGATAGGCCTATCACATGAAGAAAGTTAGAATACCGTTTCACGAAAAACAAAAAAATTAGTACGACGTCATGACGCGAAATAATTCAAAGTTCATTGTAAAAAAAAAGGTGAGTGACAATTGTATGTTTCTCGCCCGAAATTCGATAGAAATCAAGACGACCAATGAGAAAGTCTCAATACATTGTTACTCAAAATTGTCTCTTTACTGGAAGAAAACAATTGGGAAAAGTATCATTTTTCATGAAATTTTTTTAAGTCCCGATATTCATATTCTCTCAAATATCTCCTGAACGGCAATGAATTTCGAAAATCTCAATCAAAAACGACCCCAACACACTTGTCGACCTCCGCATAGGCCTATCACATGTATCACATGGAGAAATTTCGAACACCTTCTCACGAAAAACAAAAAAACTAGTACGACGTCATGACGCGAAATAATTCGAAGTTCATTGAATAAAAAAAAGGTGAGTGACAATTGTATGTTTTTCGCCCAAAATTCGATAGAAATCTAGACGATCAACGAAAAAGTCTTCACGAATTGTTACCCAAAATTGCCTCTTTTCTGAAAAAAAAATTGGAAAAGTAATATTTTTGATGAGATTTTTCCAAGTCCCGATATTCATATTTTCTCAAATATCTCGAGAACGGCACGAGATATCAAAAATCTGAATCGAAAAATACACCAACACTCCTGTGGACTTGCACAACGACCTACCACATGGGGAGAGTCCAAACATAATATCACGAAAAACAAAAAAAATTTTACGACGTTATGACGCGAAATAATTCCTAGTTCATTGAAAAAAAAAGTGGGTGACAATTGTATGTTTTTTGCCCAAAATTCGATAGAAATCAGGACGTTCAACGGAAAATTCTGTATACATTGTTACTCAGAATTGCCTCTCTACTGGAAAAAAAATTGAATGAGAAATATTTCTGATGAGATTTTTTCAAGTCCCGATATTCATATCCTCTCAAACATCTCGAGAACGGCAATGAATATCGAAAATCTGACTCGAAAAATACCCCAACATTTTTGTCGACTTCCGCATAGGCCTACAACATGGAGAAAGTCCGAACACCGTTTCACGAGAATTCTATGTTCATTGAATAAACAAAGGTGAGTGACAAGTCTATGTTTTTCGCCCAAAATTCGATACAAATCAAGACGACCAACGTAAAAGTCTTCAGCAATTGTTACTCAAGATTGCCTCTTCACTGGAAAAAAAATTGGAAAAATATTATTTCTGGTGAAATCTTTCAAAGTAGTGATATTCATATTTCCTCGAATATCTCGAGAACGACACTGAATATTGAATATTTACTGGAAGAGGAAAATAGGTGAAGTATTATTTATGATGAAATTGTTTCAAGTCCCTCCCGATATTCATATTTCCTCAAATATCTCGAGAACGGCACAAAATATCAAGAATCTGAATCGAAAAATACCCCAACACTCCTGTCGACTTCCGCAACGACCTACCACATGGAGAAAGTCTGAACATTATATCACGATATTCATATTTTCTCAAATATTTCGAGAACGGCACTGAATATCGAAAATCTAAATCGAAATATACCCCAACACCATAGTCGAACTCCGCACAGGCCTACCACATGGAGAAAGCTCGAACACCGTTTCACGAAAAACAAAAAAATCAGTACGACGTCATGACGCGAAATAATTCTGAGTTCATTGGAAAAAAGAAGTGAGTGACAAGTGTTTGTTTTTTGTCCGAAATTCAATAGAAATCAAGACGACCAACAGAAAAGTCTTTTTACATTATTACTCAAAATTGCCTCTTCACTGGGAGAAAAAATTGGAAAAGTATCATTTATGATGAATTTTTTTTTCAATCCTGATATTTATATTTCCTCAAATATCTCGAGAACGGCACAAAATATCAAAAATCTGAATCGAAAAATACCCACACACTCCTGTCGACTTTCGCAATGACCTACCACATGGAGAATGTCCGAACTATATCACGAACAACAAAGAAAAATGTACGACGTCATGACGCGAAATAATACTAACTTCATTGAAAAAGAATGTGAGCGACAATTGTATGTTTTTTGCCCAAAATTCTATAGAAATCAAGACGATCAACGAAAAATTCTCTATACATTTTTACTCAAAATTGCATCTTTTCTGGAATAAAATTGGAAAAGTAATATTCATATTTTCTGAAATATTTCGAGAACGGCACAAAACATCGAGAATATAAATCGAAAAATACTCCACCACCCTTGTCGACTTTCGCGAAGGCCTACTGCATGGAGACAGTCTTACCATCGTATCACGAAAAACAAAAAAATTAGTACGACGTCATGACGCGAAATAATTCAAAGTTCATTGAATAAAGAAGGTGAGAGACAAGTGTATGTTTTTTCGCCCAAACTTTGATAGAAATCAAGACGATCATCAAAATAGTCCTCATAATTTGTAACTCAATATTGCCTCTCTACTGAAAAAAAAAATTGGAAAAGTATTATTTTTGATGAAATTTTTCAAAGTCCCGATATCTATATTTCCCCAAATATCTTGAGAACGACACTGAATATTGAAAATTCACTGGAAGAGGAAAAAAGGAGAAGTATTATTTATGATGAAATTGTTTCAAGTCCCGACATTCATATCTTCTGAAATATTTCGAGAACAGCACAAAACATCGAGAATATGAATCGAAAGATACTCCAACACCCTTATCGACTTTCGCAAAGGCCTACTACATGGTGAAAGTTCGAACACCGTATCACGAAAAACAAAAAAATTAGTACGACGTCATGACGCGAAATAATTCAGAGTTCATTGAATGAAAAAGGTGAGTGACAAGTGTATGTTTTGTCGCTCAAAATTCGTTAGACATCAAGACGATCAACGAAAAAGTCTTCATGAATTGTTACTCAAAATTGCCTCTTCACTGGAAAAAAAAAATTGGAAAAGTATTATTTTTGATGAAATTTTTCAAAGTCCCGATATTTATATTTCCTCTAATATCTTGAGAACGACACTGAATATTGAAAATTCACTGAAAGAGAAAAAAAGAAGAAGTATTATTTATGATGAAATTGTTTCAAGTCATGATATTCATATTTTCTGAAATATTTCGAGAACGGCACAAAACATCGAGAATATGAATCGAAAAATACTCCAACACCCTTATCGACTTTCGCAAAAGCCTACTTCATGGTGAAAGTTCGAACACCTTATCACGAAAAACAAAAAAATCAGTACGACGTCATGACGCGAAATAATTCAAAGTTCATTGAATGAAAAAGGTGAGTGACAAGTGTATGTTTTGACGCCCAAAATTCGATAGGAATCAAGACGACCAACGAAAAATACTTCATAAATTGTTACTCAAAATTGCCACTTCACTGGAAAAAAAAATTGGAAAAGTATTATTTTTGATGAAATTTTCCAGTCCCGATATTCATATTTTCTCAAATATCTCGAGAACGGCACTAAATATCGAAAATCTTAATCGGAATATACCCCAACACTATTGTCGACTTCTGCTTAGGCCTACCACATGGAGAAAGTCCGAACACCGTTTCACGAAAAACAAAAAAATCAGTAAGACGTCATGACGCGAAATAATTCTCAGTTCCTTGAAAGAAAGAAGTGACTCACAAGTGTATGTTTTTCGCCCTAAATTCGATAGAAATCAAGACGACTAACGAAAAAGTCTCTATACATTGGTACTCAAAATTGCCTCTTTACTGGAAGAGAAAAATTTGAAAAGTATTATTTCTGATGAAATTGTTTCAAGTCCCGATACTTATAATTCCTCAAATATCTCGAGAACAGCACGTAATATCGAATATCTGAATCGAAAAATACCCCAACACTCTTGTCGACTTTTGCAACGACCTACCACATGGAGAAAGTCCGAATATTATATCACTAACAACAAAGAAAAATGTACGACGTCATGACGCGAATCAATTCTGACTTCATTAAAAAAAAAGGTGAGCGACAATTGTATTTTTTTTTGCCAAGAATTCTATACAAATCAAGACGATCATCGAAAAATGCTCTATACATTTTTACTCAAAATTGCCTCTTTTCTGGGAAATAGTTGCGAAAGTAATATTTTTGATGAGATTTTTTCAAGTCCCGATATTCATATTTTCTGAAATATTTCGAGAACGGCACAAAACATTGAGAATATAAATCTGAAAATACTCCAACACCCTTATCGACTTTCGCAAAAGCCTACTACATGGTGAAAGTTCCAGAACGGCAATAAATATCGGAAATCTAGATCAAAGAACTCACCAACGCCCCTGTCGACTTTCGCAAAGGCCTACCACATGTAGCAAGTCCGAACACCGTATCACGAAAAACAAAAAAATCAGTACGACATCATGACGCGAAATAATTCTAAGTTCATTGAAAAATAGAAGTGAGTCACAAGTGTGTGTTTTTCGCCCGAAATTCGATAGAAATCAATACGACCAACAAAAAACTCTATACTCTGGAACTCAGAATTGCCTCTTCACTGGAAGAGAAAAATTTGAAAAGTATTATTTCTGATGAAATTATTTTAAGTCCCGATACTCATAATTCCTCAAATATCTCGAGAACGGCACAAAATATCGAATATCTGAATCAAAAAATACCCAAACACTCCTTTCTACTTTCGCAACGACCTACCACATGGGGAAAGTCCGAATATTATATCACGAACAACAAAAAAAAAATCTACGACGTCATGACGCGAATTAATTCTGACTTCATTAAAAAAAAAGGTGAGCGACAATTGTATGTTTTTCGCCCAAAATTCGATAGTAATCAAGACGATCAACGAGAAATTCTCTATTCATTTTCAGTCGAAATTGTCTCTTTTCTGGAAAAAAAATTGGAAAAGTAATATTTTTGATGAGATTCTTTCAAATCCCGATATTCATATTTTCTGAAATATTTCGAGAACGGCACAAAACATCGAGAATATAAATCGAAAAATACTCTCACACCCTTGTCGACTTCCGCAAAGGCCAACTACATGGAGGAAGTCCAAACACCGTATCACGAAAAACAAAAAAATTAGTACGACGTCATGACGCGAAATAATTCAAAGTTCATTGAATAAAAAAGGTGAGAGACAGGTGTATGTTTTGTCGCCCAAAATTCGATAGAAATCAAGACGACCAACGAGAAAGTCATCATAAATTGTTACTCAAAATTGCCCCTTCACTGGAAAAAAATGGAAAAGTATTACCTATATTTGATGAAAAATAAAAAAAAGTAAGTGACAATTGTATGTTTTTCGCCCGAAATTCGATAGAAATCAAGACGACCAACGTAAAAGTCTTTATACATTGGTACTCAAAATTGCCTCTTCACTGGAAGAGGATAATAGGAGAAGTAATATTCATGATGAAATTGTTTCAAGTCCCGATATTCATATTTCCTCAAATATCTCGAGAACGGCACTGAATATCGGAAATCTAAATCAAAGAACACACCAACGCCCCTGTCAACTTTCGCAAAGGCGTACGACATGGAGCAAGTCCGAACACCGTATCACGAAAAACAAAAAAATCAGTACGACGTCATGACGCGAAATAATTCTAAGTTCATTGAAAAAAAGAAATGAGTCACAAGTGTATGTTTTTCGCCCGGAATTCGATAGAAATCAAGACGACCAACGAAAAAGTCTCTATACATTGGTACTCAAAATTGCCTCTTCACTGGAAGAGGAAAATTTCAAAAGTATTATTTCTGATGAAATTTTTTCAAGTCCCGATATTCATAGTTTCTCAAATCTCGAGAACAGCACAAAATATCGAGAATCTGAATCGAAAAAAAAAACACCAACACTCCTGTCGACTTCCGCAATGACCTACCATATGGTGAAAGTCCGAACATCATATCACGAAAAACAAAAAAGTCCCGATACTCATAATTCCTCAAATATCTCGAGAACGGCACAAAATATCGAATATCTGACTTTCGCAACGACCTACCACATGGAGAAAGTCCGAACATTATATCACGAACAACAAAGAAAAATGTACGACGTCATGACGCGAATTGATTCTGACTTCATTAAAAAAAAAAAAGGTGAGCGAAAATTGTATGTTTTGTCGCCCAAAATTCGATAGAGATCAAGACGAGCATCGAAAGGGTCTTCATAAATTGTTACTCAAAATTGCCTCTTCACTGGAAAAAAAAATTGGAAAAGTATTATTTTTGATGAAATTTTTTCAAGTCCCGATATTCATATTTTCTGAAATATTTCGAGAACGGCACTGAAAATTGAAAATCTAAATCGAAATATACCTCAACATCATTGTCGACTTCCGCATAGGCCTACCACATGGGGAAAGTCTGAACACCGTTTCACGAAGAACAAAAAAATTAGTACGACGTCATGACGCGAAATAATCCTAAGTTCATTGAAAAAAATAGAAAAAGTGACAATTGCATGTTTTTTGCCCAAAATTCGATAGAAATCAACCTGTGCATGATTATCTTCGAATATAATAGGTTTTTGCTTTGGTGCGCTTCAAGAGATAAATAATAATGATAATCTGGCGCATATTGTAGCACCAAACATTCAAACAACGTATACCAATAATTATGAATTAACTTCTAAGACGAAAATATTTGGAAAATCATCTCTCTCTTATCAAGTGGGACATTCCCAGTTAGATTGAATATCCTATCCTCTTTGAGGTATGCACGACGTTCTTCGAACATTGTTAGGATTTTCTTTCGTGCGCTCCAAGTGATAAAAAAATATGAAATGATGAAAATGTACCAGAACATGGAAAACGTGAAAAAATATTCAAATAGGCTATTATACATCATGGAGAATCGTATCCCAGCTATCGCTCGAAATATTGACCAACTTCATCGATATAAAATAATGATAATGAACTAGATTTTCCTTGTACATGAATTATGAACATTTTTTTTTCGAAGTGAGCACCTACTACATTTGTTAGAGGGCAGTCAACGAGAAAATGATGAAAATCATCAGCGTGATGAACCCTTTATATAGTCTTCCTTGCGCAACATTACGCAACATTATTTTCGTCTATCCAGCTGTTATGTTTGTTATCAAATCCAAGCCATTTGACGAACACCTGTCCATTCTTCCTCTTCAATACCCTTTCGACAAGATACACGTCTGGATATCTTACTTTTTGCAATTGCTTGTTATAGAACCCCCCTAGAATATCCTTGTTAGAATCATCTTTCAATAAGTAGGTAACTGGGTTTGTCAATTGAATTTTTCTTATACGGAAAATCTCAGTAGACCAATTTGGGTTATATTTTTTATCGAAAACTCCACGAATTTTGGATATACGTACATAACCACCAATTTTGAATTTACGTTTCGAACCCACTATTTTGAGCCGGTTATATGCGGTTTGTAGTAGCATTTTTTCATTCCTTCTTGACACGTCAGAGGGTTTCATTTTTATAGTCCTGTGTACTGTGTTGTTATATTTTCCAACAATTTTCTTCAGTAATTCTACCCATTTGTAGTTCCCCTGTAAACTGAATCCTTTCCACATCATATTTTTCAATGTCCGGTTGACTCGTTCTACAATAGATGCCTTTTTCTCGCTGAACGTGTTGTAATGATGCACACCATATTTCTTCATGAGATTTTTGAATTCCTTATTGAAAAATTCAGTGCCTTTATCTGTTTGTAGATTGTGAGGACACTGCTCTTCGAGAATGATTTCCATAGCATTACTCACTTCTATACTCGATTTATTCCTCAAAGGAATAGCCCAAACGAATTTCGAGAAGCAATTTATCACAACCAATATATATTTGTAACCCTGGTTCTCACGAGCATATGGTATCATTTCCACCAAATCGGCTTGAAAAAGATCATCGAGGCCTTTGATGATGACTTTACGTCTTTCGAAATTGATTCTTGCTGGTTTGTGGATCTCTTCAACCACTTGTTTTTTAGCGATTGTTGTCATTCTCTCTTCATGCAATGATATGAGCTTCACGCAACTCCTCAACGATAGAGTTCATTTCATTGGTATGACCATTGTGCCCTACTGACTTCGAAGCCAAAAGTAATCGTAATCTGTCACAAAGCTCATTTGGATCATCTCATCGAATGTAATCTATCTTATTGTTAGTCACCTCCATTAACATTCCTTTACCAACGGAGGAAGAACTCGTGATTGGAGCAATAATTTTTCTATACTTTTGTAGCTCACTACCATCCACTTGCTTATTTGCCTTGTAATGATGGGCATTAGTTTTCGTCACTATCTGCTTATAATTTTGCCCATCCTCCCTGGTGAAATCATGAGGGTCTTTCTTGAACAATAGTTCATATAAACCTTGAGTACCTTTGTACCTCTTATTCTTGAGAATTACATCGGATCCTTCGATGTATATTCTAGAATCACCAATCATGAGTTTTTCAGTATTCCTGTCTAATCTCACTCCATACTTATTATCAAACTCTTTGTTATCCTCATCTTGATACATACTATTGATATATTTTCTAGGTAGAGGATCATATTGCTCTAAATAGTCGACATACGATTCTTGTGTAATATCCATGAGGCGTGAAACTTCGTCGGCAGATGGTTTTCCTAGATGTTCATTTTCCTCATCAGATTTGATATCCTCTAAAATTGATTGTTTCAACTCACTAGGTCCATCATCATCATCATCATCATCACCCCCATACTCATCCTCAATATAAGGTTCTTCATTTTTCAAATCTGCTGGTGTGAGGAGTTGCAAGGATAGTCGGCGGGGGATTTTAGGCTTACTCTTCTGCTCTACAATATTCTTAGGTGTCTCATAGTTTAGTAAATTCCTCTTCGGTTTCATCATGAATGGTGATTTGAAGGAATCGAGTTGTTCTGCAGCATTTTTCTGATATGGAATTTGTTGTTGTTGTTGTTGCTGACCAGTACTCTGTAATGTATTTTCGATACTTTTCAGGTGTTTTGTAATAGGATTGAACATATTCTCATGCACCATTTCTCCATGCTTCAAAATATCCAATTTATCGCTCACCGTTTCACGTTTAGCTATCAACCTCTTTTTGATTTCCTTCTCATTCGACTTCATTTCTTTGTTTGTTCACCAGGTAAGCATGAGGTATCTCATCTGCTTCTGATCAGCTATGATCAGCTTCGATCGGGTATCTGATCAGCTCTGATCAGCTTCGATCAGGTATCTGATCAGCTTCGATCGGGTATCTGATCAGCTTCGATCGGGTACCTGATCAGCTTTGATCGAGTGCCTGCTCAGCTTCGATCGGGTATCTGATCAGCTCTGATCGGCATCGATCAGGTTGGAGGGTACAATATTGAGACTTCACCTTTATATGAGTATGAAATCATCAATTCCTTTCCGATAACGACCTTCATTGACCTCACAATCTTTGAATATTGATAGAAAACCATATGGATCCTTCCAGCATAACGAACACATACTTTTGAATTTATTGAATGTCATATCTGACCCCACATGGTCTGCATAAATGTGACGTAAATTCATATCATCCATTTTGAATAAAATCAAGGAGTAACAGTTGTCTCTGATCAGGTGTTTAGGAATTTTAGCGTAGCTCTGATTCAGGTAAAAAGGGTCTACTAATGCATGTCTAGATATACTGAAGTATTCACGAATCACTTCTTGGTTGTCACATGCAACATCATCGAATATGAATATCGAATTCGGTTTAGCCGCTGACGGATGCATAATACTATCACTGGCACTGAATGCATTTCGAGAACGGCACAAAACATCGGGAATATAAATCGAAAAATACTCCAACACCCTTATAGACTTTCGCAAAGGCCTACTACATGGTGAAAGTTCCAGAACGGCAATAAATATCGGAAATCTAGATCAAAGAACACACCAACCACCCTGTCGACTTTCGCACAGGCCTACTACATGGAGCAAGTCCGAACACCGTATCACGAGAAACAAAAAAAACAGTACGACGTCATGACGCGAAATAATTCTAAGTTCATTGAAAATAAGAAGTGAGTCACAAATGTATGTTTTTCGCCCGAAATTCGATAGAAATCAAGACGACCAACAGAAAAGTCTCTAAACATTGTTACTCGAAATTGCCTCTTTACTGGAAGAGAGAAAAAAAATTTGAAAAGTATTATTTCTGATGAATTTTTTTTTTGTTTAATCCCGATACTCATAATTCCTCAAATATCTCGAGAACGGCACAAAATATCGAATATCTGAATCTGAAAATACCCCAACACTCCTGTCGACTTCCGCAACGACCTACCACATGGAGAAAGTCCGAACATTATATCACGAATAACAAAGAAAAAAGTACGACGTCATGACGCGAATTAATTCTGACTTCATTGAAAAAAAAAAAAAGGTGAGCGAAAATTGTATGTTTTGTCGCCCAAAATTCGATAGAAATCAAAACGACCATCGAAGAAGTCTTCATAAATTATAACTCAAAATTGCCTCTTTACTGGAAAAAAATTGGAAAAGTATTATTTTTGATGAAATTTTTTCAATTCCCGATATTCATATTTTCTCAAATATCTCGAGAACGGCACTGAATATTGAAAATCTAAATCGAAATATACCTCAACATCGTTGTCCACTTCCGCATAGGCCCACCACATGGAGAGAGTCTGAACACCGTTTCACGAAAAACAAAAAAATTAGTACAACGTCATGACGCGAAATAATTCTAAGTTCATTGAAGAATAAAAAGTGACAATTGCATGTTTTTTGCCCAAAATTCGATAGAAATCAAGACGACTAACGGAGAAGTCTTCATTATTTGTTACTCAAATTCGCCTCTTTACTGGAAACAAAATTGGAAAAGTATTATTTTTGATGAAATTCGTCCCGATATTCAAATTCTCTCAAATATCACGAAAAACAAAAAAATTAGTACGACGTCATGACGCGAAATAATTCTAAGTTCATTGTAAAAAAAAAAGGTGAGTGACAATTGTATGTTCCTCGCCCGAAATGCGATAGAAATCAAGACGACCAACGAGAAAGTCTCAATACATTGTTACTCAAAATTGTCTCTTTACTGGTAGAAAACAATTGGAAAAGTATCATTTTTCATGAAATTTTTCCAAGTCCCGATATTCATATTCTCTCAAATATCTCCTGAACGGCAATGAATTTCGAAAATCTCAATCAAAAACTACCCCAACACACTTGTCGACCTCCGCATAGGCCTATCACATGGAGAGATTTCGAACACCGTTTCACGAAAAACAAAAAAATCAGTACGACGTCATGACGCGAAAAAATTCGAAGTTCATTGAATAAAAAAAAGGTGGGTGACAATTGTATGTTTTTCGCCCAAAATTCGATAGAAATCTAGACGATCAACGAAAAAGTCTTCACGAATTGTTACCCAAAATTGCCTCTTTTCTGAAAAAAAAAATTGGAAAAGTAATATTTTTGATGAGATTTTTCCAAGTCCCGATATTCATATTTTCTCAAATATCTCGAGAACGGCACGAGATATCAAAAATCTGAATCGAAAAATACACCAACACTCCTGTGGACTGCCACAACGACCTGCCACATGGAGAAAGTCCAAACATAATATCACGAGAAACAAAAAAATTTGTACGACGTTATGACGCGAAATAATTCCAAGTTCATTGAAAAAAAAAAAGTGAGTGACAATTGTATGTTTTTTGGCCAGAATTCGATAGAAATCAGGACGATCAACGAAAAATTCTGTATACATTGTTACTCAGAATTGCCTCTCTACTGGAAAAAAAATTGAATGAGAAATATTTTTGATGAGATTTTTTCAAGTCCCGATATTCATATTCTCTCAAACATCTCGAGAACGGCAATGAATATCGAAAATCTGAATCGAAAAATACTCCAACAGTTTTGTCGACTTCCGCATAGGCCTACAACATGGAGAAAGTCCGAACACCGTTTCACGAAAATTCTATGTTCATTGAATAAACAAAGGTGAGTGACAAGTGTATGTTTTTCGCCCAAAATTCGATAGAAATCAAGACGACCAACGTAAAAGTCTTCAGCAATTGTTACTCAAGATTGCCTCTTCACTAGAAAAAAAAATTGGAAAAATATTATTTCTGATGAAATTTTTCAAGGAAGTGATATTTATATTTTCTCGAATATCTCGAGAACGACACTGAATATTGAAAATTTACTGGAAGAGAAAAATAGGAGAAGTATTATTTATGATGGAATTGTTTCAAGTCCCGATATTCATATTTCCTCAAATATCTCGAGAACGGCACAAAATATCAAGAATCTGAATCGAAAAATACCCCAACACTCCTGTCGACTTCCACAACGACCTACCACATGGAGAAAGTCTGAACATTATATCACGATATTCATATTTTCTCAAATATCTCGAGAACGGCACTAAATATCGGAAATCTAAATCGAAATATACCCCAACACCATTGTCGACTTCCGCACAGGCCTACCACATGGTGAAAGCCCGAACACCGTTTCACGAAAAACAAAAAAATTAGTACGACGTCATGACGCGAAATAATTCTAAGTTCATTGGAAAAAAGAAGTGAGTGACAAGTGTTTGTTTTCTGCCCGAAATTCGATAGAAATCAAGACGACCAACGAAACAGTCTTTTTACATTATTACTCAAAATTGCCTCTTTACTGGGAGAAAAAATTGGAAAAGTATCATTTTTGATGAATGTTTTTTTAATCCTGATATTCATATTTCCTCAAATATCTCGAGAACGGCACAAAATATCGAAAATCTGAATCGAAAAATACCCCAACACTCCTGTCGACTTTCGCAATGACCTACCACATGGAGAAAGTCCGAACTATATCACGAACAACAAAGAAAAATGAACGACGTCATGACACGAAATAATACTTACTTCATTGAAAAAGAAGGTGAGCGACAAATGTATGTTTCTTGCCCAAAATTCGATAGAAATCAAGACGATCAACGGAAATTTCTCTATACATTTTCACTCAAAATTGCATCTTTTCTGGAATAAAATTGGAAAAGTAATATTCATATTTCCTGAAATATTACATGGAGAAAGTCTCAACACCGTATCACGGAAAACAAAAAAATTAGTAGGACGTCATGACGCGAAAAAATTCAAAGTTCATTGAATGAAAAAGGTGAGAGACAAGTGTATGTTTTGTTGCCAAAAATTCGATAGGAATCAAGACGACCATCGAAAAAGTCCTCATAAATTGTTACTCAAAATTGCCTCTCTACTGAAAAAAAAAAATTGGAAAAGTATTATTTTTGATGAAATATTTCAAAGTCCCGATATTTATATTTCCTCATATATCTCGAGAACGGTACAAAATATCGAATATCTGAATCGAAAAATACTCCAACACTCCTGTCGACTTCCGCAACGACCTACCACATGGAGAAAGTCCGAACATCATATCACGGAGAACAAAAGAATGTACGACGTCATGACGCGAATTAATTCTAACTCCCTTATAGACTTTCGCACAGGCCTACCACATGGAGCAAGTCCGAACACCGTATCACGAAAAACAAGAAAATCAGTACGACGTCATGACGCGAAATAATTCTAAGTTCATTGAAAAAAAGAAGTGAGTCACAAATGTATGTTTTTCGCCCGAAATTCGATAGAAATCAAGACGACAAACGGAAAAGTCTCTATACATTGTTACTCAAAATTTCCTCTTTACTGGAAGAGAAAAATTTGAGAAGTATTATTTCTGATGAATTTTTTTCAAGTCCCGATACTCATAATTCCTCAAATATCTCGAGAACGGCACAGAATATCGAATATCTGAATCTGAAAATACCCCAACACTCCTGTCGACTTTCGCAACGACTTACCACATGGAGAAAGTCCGAACATTATATCACGAACAACAAACAAAAATGTACGACGTCATGACGCGAATTAATTCTGACTTCATTGAAAAAAAGAAGGTGAGCGAAAATTGTATGTTTTTTCGCTCAAAATTCGATAGAAATCAAGACGACCATCGAAAAAGTCTTCATAAATTGTTACTCAAAATTGTCTCTTTTTTCAAGTCCCGATATTCATATTCTCTCGAATATCTCCTGAACGGCAATGCATTTCGAAAATCTCAATCAGAACCTTCCCCAACACACTTGTCGACCTCCGCATAGGCCTGTCACATGGAGAAATTTCGAACACTGTTTCACGAAAAACAAAAAAATCAGTACGACGTCATGACGCGAAATAATTCGAAGTTCATTGAATAAAAAAAAGGTGAGTGACAATTGTATGTTTTTCACCCAAAATTCGATAGAAATCTAGACGATCAACGAAAAAGTCTTCACGAATTGTTACCCAAAATTGCCTCTTTTCTGAAAAAAAAAATTGGAAAAGTAATATTTTTGATGATATTTTTCCAAGTCCTGATATTCATATTTTCCCAAATATCTCGAGAACGGCACGAGATATCAAAAATCTGAATCGAAAAATACACCAACACTCCTGTGGACTTCCACAACGACCTACCACATGGAGAAAGTCCAAACATAATATCACGAAAAACAAAAAAATTTGTACGACGTTATGACGCGAAATAATTCCAAGTTCATTGAAAAAAAAAAAGTGAGTGACAATTGTATGTTTTTTGCCCAGAATTCGATAGAAATCAGGACGATCAACGAAAAATTCTGTATACATTGTTACTCAGAATTGCCTCTCTACTGGAAAAAAAATTGAATGAGAAATATTTTTGATGAGATTTTTTCAAGTCCCGATATTCATATTCTCTCAAACATCTCGAGAACGGCAATGAATATCGAAAATCTGAATCGAAAAATACCCCAACAGTTTTGTCGACTTCCGCATAGGCCTACAACATGGAGAAAGTCCGAACACCGTTTCACGAAAATTCTATGTTCATTGAATAAACAAAGGTGAGTGACAAGTGTATGTTTTTCGCCTAAAATTCGATAGAAATCAAGACGACCAACGTAAAAGTCTCCAGCAATTGTTACTCAAGATTGCCTCTTCACTGGAAAAAAAATTGGAAAAATATTATTTATGATGAAATTTTTCAAGGTAGTGATATTCATATTTTCTCGAATATCTCGAGAACGACACTGAATATTGAAGATTTACTGTAAGAGAAAAATTTGAGAAGTATTATTTATGATGGAATTGTTTCAAGTCCCGATATTCATATTTCCTCAAATATCTCGAGAACGGCACAAAATATCAAGAATCTGAATCGAAAAATACCCCAACACTCCTGTCGACTTTCGCAACGACTTACCACATGGAGGAAGTCCGAACATTATATCACGAACAACAAACAAAAATGTACGACGTCATGACGCGAATTAATTCTGACTTCATTGAAAAAAAGAAGGTGAGCGAAAATTGTATGTTTTGTCGCTCAAAATTCGATAGAAATCAAGACGACCATCGAAAAAGTCTCCATAAATTGTTACGCAAAATTGCCTCTTTACTGGAAGAAAAATTGGAAAAGTATTATTTTTGATGAAATTTTTTCAATTCCCGATATTCATATTTTCTCAAATATCTCGAGAACGGCACTGAATATTGAAAATCTAAATCAAAACATACCTCAACATCATTGTCGACTTCCGCATAGGCCTACCACATGGAGAAAGTCTGAACACCGTTTCACGAAAAACAAAAAAATTAGTACGACGTCATGACGCGAAATAATTCTAAGTTCATTGAAAAATAAAAAGTGACAATTGCATGTTTTTTGCCCAAAATTCGATAGAAATCAAGACGACTAACGGAGAAGTCTTCATTATTTGTTACTCAAATTTGCCTCTTTACTGGAAACAAAATTGGAAAAGTATTATTTTTGATGAAATTCTTCAAAGTCCCGATATTCATATTCTCTCAAATATTTCGAGAACGGCAATGAATTTCGAAAATCTAAATCAAAAACTACCCCAGAACCCTTGTCGTATTCTGGATAGGCCTATCACATGAAGAAAGTTAGAATACCGTTTCACGAAAAACAAAAAAATTAGTACGACGTCATGACGCGAAATAATTCAAAGTTCATTGTAAAAAAAAAGGTGAGTGACAATTGTATGTTTCTCGCCCGAAATTCGATAGAAATCAAGACGACCAATGAGAAAGTCTCAATACATTGTTACTCAAAATTGTCTCTTTACTGGAAGAAAACAATTGGGAAAGTATCATTTTTCATGAAATTTTTTTAAGTCCCGATATTCATATTCTCTCAAATATCTCCTGAACGGCAATGAATTTCGAAAATCTCAATCAAAAACTACCCCAACACACTTGTCGACCTCCGCATAGGCCTATCACATGTATCACATGGAGAAATTTCGAACACCTTCTCACGAAAAACAAAAAAACTAGTACGACGTCATGACGCGAAATAATTCGAAGTTCATTGAATAAAAAAAAGGTGAGTGACAATTGTATGTTTTTCGCCCAAAATTCGATAGAAATCTAGACGATCAACGAAAAAGTCTTCACGAATTGTTACCCAAAATTGCCCAAAATTCGATAGAAATCAGGACGTTCAACGGAAAATTCTGTATACATTGTTACTCAGAATTGCCTCTCTACTGGAAAAAAAATTGAATGAGAAATATTTCTGATGAGATTTTTTCAAGTCCCGATATTCATATCCTCTCAAACATCTCGAGAACGGCAATGAATATCGAAAATCTGACTCGAAAAATACCCCAACATTTTTGTCGACTTCCGCATAGGCCTACAACATGGAGAAAGTCCGAACACCGTTTCACGAGAATTCTATGTTCATTGAATAAACAAAGGTGAGTGACAAGCCTATGTTTTTCGCCCAAAATTCGATAGAAATCAAGACGACCAACGTAAAAGTCTTCAGCAATTGTTACTCAAGATTGCCTCTTCACTGGAAAAAAAATTGGAAAAATATTATTTCTGGTGAAATCTTTCAAAGTAGTGATATTCATATTTCCTCGAATATCTCGAGAACGACACTGAATATTGAATATTTACTGGAAGAGGAAAATAGGAGAAGTATTATTTATGATGAAATTGTTTCAAGTCCCTCCCGATATTCATATTTCCTCAAATATCTCGAGAACGGCACAAAATATCAAGAATCTGAATCGAAAAATACCCCAACACTCCTGTCGACTTCCGCAACGACCTACCACATGGAGAAAGTCTGAACATTATATCACGATATTCATATTTTCTCAAATATTTCGAGAACGGCACTGAATATCGAAAATCTAAATCGAAATATACCCCAACACCATAGTCGAACTCCGCACAGGCCTACCACATGGAGAAAGCTCGAACACCGTTTCACGAAAAACAAAAAAATCAGTACGACGTCATGACGCGAAATAATTCTGAGTTCATTGGAAAAAAGAAGTGAGTGACAAGTGTTTGTTTTTTGTCCGAAATTCAATAGAAATCAAGACGACCAACAGAAAAGTCTTTTTACATTATTATTCAAAATTGCCTCTTCACTGGGAGAAAAAATTGGAAAAGTATCATTTATGATGAATTTTTTTTTCAATCCTGATATTTATATTTCCTCAAATATCTCGAGAACGGCACAAAATATCAAAAATCTGAATCGAAAAATACCCACACACTCCTGTCGACTTTCGCAATGACCTACCACATGGAGAATGTCCGAACTATATCACGAACAACAAAGAAAAATGTACGACGTCATGACGCGAAATAATACTAACTTCATTGAAAAAGAATGTGAGCGACAATTGTATGTTTTTTGCCCAAAATTCTATAGAAATCAAGACGATCAACGAAAAATTCTCTATACATTTTTACTCAAAATTGCATCTTTTCTGGAATAAAATTGGAAAAGTAATATTCATATTTTCTGAAATATTTCGAGAACGGCACAAAACATCGAGAATATAAATCGGAAAATACTCCACCACCCTTGTCGACTTTCGCGAAGGCCTACTGCATGGAGACAGTCTTACCATCGTATCACGAAAAACAAAAAAATTAGTACGACGTCATGACGCGAAATAATTCAAAGTTCATTGAATAAAGAAGGTGAGAGACAAGTGTATGTTTTCTTGCCCAAACTTTGATAGAAATCAAGACGACCATCAAAATAGTCCTCATAATTTGTTACTCAATATTGCCTCTCTACTGAAAAAAAAAATTGGAAAAGTATTATTTTTGATGAAATTTTTCAAAGTCCCGATATCTATATTTCCCCAAATATCTTGAGAACGACACTGAATATTGAAAATTCACTGGAAGAGGAAAAAAGGAGAAGTATTATTTATGATGAAATTGTTTCAAGTCCCGACATTCATATCTTCTGAAATATTTCGAGAACAGCACAAAACATCGAGAATATGAATCGAAAGATACTCCAACACCCTTATCGACTTTCGCAAAGGCCTACTACATGGTGAAAGTTCGAACACCGTATCACGAAAAACAAAAAAATTAGTACGACGTCATGACGCGAAATAATTCAAAGTTCATTGAATGAAAAAGGTGAGTGACAAGTGTATGTTTTGTCGCTCAAAATTCGTTAGACATCAAGACGATCAACGAAAAAGTCTTCATGAATTGTTACTCAAAATTGCCTCTTCACTGGAAAAAAAAATTGGAAAAGTATTATTTTTGATGAAATTTTTCAAAGTCCCGATATTTATATTTCCTCTAATATCTTGAGAACGACACTGAATATTGAAAATTCACTGAAAGAGAAAAAAAGGAGAAGTATTATTTATGATGAAATTGTTTCAAGTCATGATATTCATATTTTCTGAAATATTTCGAGAACGGCACAAAACATCGAGAATATGAATCGAAAAATACTCCAACACCCTTATCGACTTTCGCAAAAGCCTACTTCATGGTGAAAGTTCGAACACCTTATCACGAAAAACAAAAAAATCAGTACGACGTCATGACGCGAAATAATTCAAAGTTCATTGAATGAAAAAGGTGAGTGACAAGTGTATGTTTTGACGCCCAAAATTCGATAGGAATCAAGACGACCAACGGAAAATACTTCATAAATTGTTACTCAAAATTGCCACTTCACAGGAAAAAAAAAAATTGGAAAAGTATTATTTTTGATGAAATTTTCCAGTCCCGATATTCATATTTTCTCAAATATCTCGAGAATGGCACTAAATATCGAAAATCTTAATCGGAATATACCCCAACACTATTGTCGACTTCTGCTTAGGCCTACCACATGGAGAAAGTCCGAACACCGTTTCACGAAAAACAAAAAAATCAGTAAGACGTCATGACGCGAAATAATTCTCAGTTCCTTGAAAAAAAGAAGTGACTCACAAGTGTATGTTTTTCGCCCTAAATTCGATAGAAATCGAGACGACTAACGAAAAAGTCTCTATACATTGGTACTCAAAATTGCCTCTTTACTGGAAGAGAAAAATTTGAAAAGTATTATTTCTGATGAAATTGTTTCAAGTCCCGATACTTATAATTCCTCAAATATCTCGAGAACAGCACGTAATATCGAATATCTGAATCGAAAAATACCCCAACACTCTTGTCGACTTTTGCAACGACCTACCACATGGAGAAAGTCCGAATATTATATCACTAACAACAAAGAAAAGTGTACGACGTCATGACGCGAATCAATTCTGACTTCATTAAAAAAAAAGGTGAGCGACAATTGTATGTTTTTTGCCAAGAATTTTATACAAATCAAGACGATCATCGAAAAATGCTCTATACATTTTTACTCAAAATTGCCTCTTTTCTGGGAAATAGTTGCGAAAGTAATATTTTTGATGAGATTTTTTCAAGTCCCGATATTCTTATTTTCTGAAATATTTCGAGAACGGCACAAAACATTGAGAATATAAATCTAAAAATACTCCAACACCCTTATCGACTTTCGCAAAAGCCTACTACATGGTGAAAGTTCCAGAACGGCAATAAATATCGGAAATCTAGATCAAAGAACTCACCAACGCCCCTGTCGACTTTCGCAAAGGCCTACCACATGTAGCAAGTCCGAACACCGTATCACGAAAAACAAAAAAATCAGTACGACATCATGACGCGAAATAATTCTAAGTTCATTGAAAAATAGAAGTGAGTCACAAGTGTGTGTTTTTCGCCCGAAATTCGATAGAAATCAATACGACCAACAAAAAACTCTATACTTTGGAACTCAGAATTGCCTCTTCACTGGAAGAGAAAAATTTGAAAAGTATTATTTCTGATGAAATTATTTTAAGTCCCGATACTCATAATTCCTCAAATATCTCGAGAACGGCACAAAATATCGAATATCTGAATCAAAAAATACCCAAACACTCCTTTCTACTTTCGCAACGACCTACCACATGGGGAAAGTCCGAATATTATATCACGAACAACAAAAAAAAATCTACGACGTCATGACGCGAATTAATTCTGACTTCATTAAAAAAAAAGGTGAGCGACAATTGTATGTTTTTCGCCCAAAATTCGATAGTAATCAAGACGATCAACGAGAAATTCTCTATTCATTTTCAGTCGAAATTGTCTCTTTTCTGGAAAAAAAATTGGAAAAGTAATATTTTTGATGAGATTCTTTCAAATCCCGATATTCATATTTTCTGAAATATTTCGAGAACGGCACAAAACATCGAGAATATAAATCGAAAAATACTCTCACACCCTTGTCGACTTCCGCAAAGGCCTACTACATGGAGGAAGTCCAAACACCGTATCACGAAAAACAAAAAAATTAGTACGACGTCATGACGCGAAATAATTCAAAGTTCATTGAATAAAAAAGGTGAGAGACAGGTGTATGTTTTGTCGCCCAAAATTCGATAGAAATCAAGACGACCAACGAGAAAGTCATCATAAATTGTTACTCAAAATTGCCCCTTCACTGGAAAAAAATGGAAAAGTATTACCTATATTTGATGAAAAATAAAAAAAAGTAAGTGACAATTGTATGTTTTTCGCCCGAAATTCGATAGAAATCAAGACGACCAACGTAAAAGTCTTTATACATTGGTACTCAAAATTGCCTCTTCACTGGAAGAGGATAATAGGAGAAGTAATATTCATGATGAAATTGTTTCAAGTCCCGATATTCATATTTCCTCAAATATCTCGAGAACGGCACTGAATATCGGAAATCTAAATCAAAGAACACACCAACGCCCCTGTCAACTTTCGCAAAGGCGTACGACATGGAGCAAGTCCGAACACCGTATCACGAAAAACAAAAAAATCAGTACGACGTCATGACGCGAAATAATTCTAAGTTCATTGAAAAAAAGAAG
Organism: Phaedon cochleariae; assembly: GCA_918026855.4. Taxonomy (NCBI): domain Eukaryota; kingdom Metazoa; phylum Arthropoda; class Insecta; order Coleoptera; family Chrysomelidae; genus Phaedon; species Phaedon cochleariae. Next base: position 14,974,037 of record OU896722.1, on the reverse strand, counting down.
TGAGTGACAAGTGTATGTTTTTCGCCCGGAATTCGATAGAAATCAAGACGACCAACGAAAAAGTCTCTATACATTGGTACTCAAAATTGCCTCTTCACTGGAAGAGGAAAATTTCAAAAGTATTATTTCTGATGAAATTTTTTCAAGTCCCGATATTCATAGTTTCTCAAATCTCGAGAACAGCACAAAATATCGAGAATCTGAATCGAAAAAAAAACACCAACACTCCTGTCGACTTCCGCAATGACCTACCATATGGTGAAAGTCCGAACATTATATCACGAAAAACAAAAAAGTCCCGATACTCATAATTCCTCAAATATCTCGAGAACGGCACAAAATATCGAATATCTGACTTTCGCAACGACCTACCACATGGAGAAAGTCCGAACATTATATCACGAACAACAAAGAAAAATGTACGACGTCATGACGCGAATTGATTCTGACTTCATTAAAAAAAAAAAGGTGAGCGAAAATTGTATGTTTTGTCGCCCAAAATTCGATAGAGATCAAGACGAGCATCGAAAGGGTCTTCATAAATTGTTACTCAGAATTGCCTCTTCACTGGAAAAAAAAATTGGAAAAGTATTATTTTTGATGAAATTTTTTCAAGTCCCGATATTCATATTTTCTGAAATATTTCGAGAACGGCACTGAAAATTGAAAATCTAAATCGAAATATACCTCAACATCATTGTCGACTTCCGCATAGGCCTACCACATGGGGAAAGTCTGAACACCGTTTCACGAAGAACAAAAAAATTAGTACGACGTCATGACGCGAAATAATCCTAAGTTCATTGACAAAAATAGAAAAAGTGACAATTGCATGTTTTTTGCCCAAAATTCGATAGAAATCAACCTGTGCATGATTATCTTCGAATATAATAGGTTTTTGCTTTGGTGCGCTTCAAGAGATAAATAATAATGATAATCTGGCGCATATTGTAGCACCAAACATTCAAACAACGTATACCAATAATTATGAATTAACTTCTAAGACGAAAATATTTGGAAAATCATCTCTCTCTTATCAAGTGGGACATTCCCAGTTAGATTGAATATCCTATCCTCTTTGAGGTATGCACGACGTTCTTCGAACATTGTTAGGATTTTCTTTCGTGCGCTCCAAGTGATAAAAAAATATGAACTGATGAAAATGTACCAGAACATGGAAAACGTGAAAAAATATTCAAATAGGCTATTATACATCATGGAGAATCGTATCCCAGCTATCGCTCGAAATATTGACCAACTTCATCGATATAAAATAATGATAATGAACTAGATTTTCCACCTGACATATAAAAAATGAAAGATCAGATTTATAAAAAAAACATTGTCAGAGAAAAAATATTCGAATAGGTTGTTATCCTGTACATTATGGAAAATATAGTATCTCGACTATCATTTGAAATATTGCCCAACTTCATCGATATAGAATAATCACAAGGTACCATTCTCTTCAACCGAAATAAAGATACCCTATGCGGATTATGGATAACTATTGAATTCAAACAGTATATGACAGATAGTTCCATCACGAACGCTACTTCACAAAAACTAGGGTTTGCAAATACATTGATATACGCAGTGTTTCAATGCTTGCGAGATATCAATAAAGAATGGAGAGCCGTGAATAACCTATATTCTTATGTTATCTCCCATAAAGCTAGTATTTGGCTTTTTCAATGATACTGACAATAGATGCGCGAATAGAATAAATACTCTACTTTATGTACGACATCGTCACAAATTATGCTAGATAGATGACACTTGACAGATGCCATGTGACACCTGAAGCGTTTTTCAGATGATGTATAATCAAGAGGAGTCCCAGGTAACAAGCTGACGTCATTTGTACGTCAATATATGGTCATTTATGGTCATTGACGTCATATGACCTCGAAATGACGTCATTTTTACGTACCTAATATGACGTTATATAGACCTCCTTGATATGTCGTCAATATGACGTCATCTGATGGTCATTTTCATGACTAATTATGACCATCATTTATTGAGTCATCTACATCAAGAAGAATTCATAATCAAGATGTTTCCCATCTCTGTTGTATGAAAACGTTAGTAGTTATGTTATATAACATATATTATTATGTCACTCGATATATATTATGCTTTATAATATTTTTTCCTCTAATCTGTGCGAGATGTGTGTTTTCGATGGTCTCTGAGATAATTGTCAATTATATACCTTCTGTGCAAAGTATTCTCCCTATAGCTATTAAAAATATAAGACCGAATGTCATGTCATAAAAAGCTTATATCGTTGTTATTCCGGAGTGCGAATTCAAATCAGAGCGGGAGAGTGCGTAGAGAACTGTATTTGATTGGTCGGCACGGACCTTGCGCAGACATGCGAACGTCGACCGCCAGCGCCAAGCAACAGCCGTCTTCAGAAGACGGCTGTGGCCAAGCCGTTCACTTTCGCTCCGCCGTTGCGGCCATGATGACCATAACAACAAAATAACAATACATAGAAGGCCATCATTATCATGTTATTCGGCTATCTATGTGGTGTAGTGTGGTGGTCATTATTATTCATATTCATATATCAAGTAGTAGAATTTGTGGATGGCAGCATGGTCATTATTATAGACAAGTGGTGTATGCCGAAAAAGCAGAATGTGAATTGGACGCCATTGAAGGAATACCATAGGATTCTGAGAAATCTCTTGAGTGCATCATCCGAATGGGATAAGTTTCCAATAAAAATAACATTTTATGAAACGGGTATTTATAGTACCTACCTATAATATTATTTTGCATTTAATGTGGTAAAGGAACATCACTATAATCATACAAAAAAAATCTCATCTTTTCTGATAATATTGATACAACCCTGATGCAACAGTGTTTTTATTACCTACAGAAAATTTCGAAATAGCACAAAATAAACTGAAACATGCAGAAGATTTCAGTGATATGAATAATCGTAAAGATCACGTCATTTTGACGCCATCAGGATGTCGTCATTTTGACGCCATTAGATATGTTACTAGATCTAGTAACCTAACCTAGGATATGTTACCAGATCTAGTAACCCAACCTAAGATATGTTACCAGATCTAGTAACCCAACCTAAGATATGTTACCAGATCTAGTAACCTAACCTAAGATATGTTACCAGATCTAGTAACCTAACCTAAGATATGTTACTAGATCTAGTAACCTAACCTAGGATATGTTACCAGATCTAGTAACCCAACCTTAGATATGTTTACAATTTTGAGGAATTTTTGCGATTTTTGCAATTTTCAGGCATATTCGCGATTTTTGCTATTTGCAGCTATTTTTTCAAATTTTTTAAAATTTTTACAATTTTCAGGAATATCTGCAATTTTCAAAAATTTTTGCAATTCTTAGGAATTTTTTGAAATTTTTACTATTTTCAGTAATTTTTGCAATTTTTGCTATTTTCAGGAATTTTTGAAGCAGAAATGCTTCAGAAAATATGCAAATATACTGGGCATTCCAATCAAAAAAATTGATTGAGATGTTACCAGATCTGGTAACCTAACCTAAGATATGTTACTAGATCTAGTAACCTAACCTAGGATATGTTACCAGTTCTAGTAACCCAACCTAAGATATGTTACCAGATCTAGTAACCTAACCTTAGATATGTTACTAGATCTAGTAACCTAACCTAGGATATGTTACCAGATCTAGTAACCCAACCTAAGATATGTTACCAGATCTAGTAACCCAACCTAAGATATGTTTCCAGATCTAGTAACCTAACCTAAGATATGTTACCAGATCTAGTAACCTAACCTAAGATATGTTACTAGATCTAGTAACCTAACCTAGGATATGTTACCAGATCTAGTAACCCAACCTTAGATATGTTTACAATTCAGAGGAATTTTTGCGATTTTTGCAATTTTCAGGCATATTTGCGATTTTTGCTATCTGCAGCTATTTTTTCAAATTTTTACAATTTTCAGGAATTTTTTGTAATTTTCAAAAATTTTTGCAATTCTTAGGAATTTTTGCAATTTTTGTCATTTTCAGGAATTTTTGAAGCAGAAATGCTTCAGAAAATATGCAAATATACTGGGCATTCCAATCAAAAAAATTGATTAAGATGTTACCAGATCTGGTAACCCAACCTAAGATATGTTACCAGATCTAGTAACCTAACCTAAGATATGTTACTAGATCTAGTAACCTAACCTAGGATATGTTACCAGATCTAGTAACCCAACCTAAGATATGTTACCAGATCTAGTAACCCAACCTAAGATATGTTACCAGATCTAGTAACCTAACCTAAGATATGTTACCAGATCTAGTAACCTAACCTAAGATATGTTACTAGATCTAGTAACCTAACCTAGGATATGTTACCAGATCTAGTAACCCAACCTTAGATATGTTTACAATTTTGAGGAATTTTTGCGATTTTTGCAATTTTCAGGCATATTTGCGATTTTTGCTATTTGCAGCTATTTTTTCAAATCTTTTAAAATTTTTACATATTTCAGGAATATCTGCAATTTTCAAAATTTTTTGCAATTCTTAGGAATTTTTTGAAATTTTTACTATTTTCAGTAATTTTTGCAATTTTTGCTATTTTCAGGAATTTTTGAAGCAGAAATGCTTCAGAAAATATGCAAATATACTGGGCATTCCAATCGAAAAAATTGATTGAGATGTTACCAGATCTGGTAACCTAACCTAAGATATGTTACTAGATCTAGTAACCTAACCTAGGATATGTTACCAGTTCTAGTAACCCAACCTAAGATATGTTACCAGATCTAGTAACCTAACCTTAGATATGTTACTAGATCTAGTAACCTAACCTAGGATATGTTACCAGATCTAGTAACCCAACCTAAGATATGTTACCAGATCTAGTAACCCAACCTAAGATATGTTTCCAGATCTAGTAACCTTACCTAAGATATGTTACCAGATCTAGTAACCTAACCTAAGATATGTTACTAGATCTAGTAACCTAACCTAGGATATGTTACCAGATCTAGTAACCCAACCTTAGATATGTTTACAATTCAGAGGAATTTTTGCGATTTTTGCAATTTTCAGGCATATTTGCGATTTTTGCTATTTGCAGCTATTTTTTCAAATTTTTACAATTTTCAGGAATTTTTTGTAATTTTCAAAAATTTTTGCAATTCTTAGGAATTTTTGCAATTTTTGTCATTTTTGCGATTTTTGCAACTTTTAGGAATTTTTTGAAATTTTTACTATTTTCCGGAATTTTTGCAATTTTCAGTTATTTTTGCAATTTTTGCTATTTTCAGGAATTTTTGAAGCAGAAATGCTTCAGAAAATATGCAAATATACTGGGCATTCCAATCAAAAAAATTGATTAAGATGTTACCAGATCTGGTAACCCAACCTAAGATATGTTACCAGATCTAGTAACCTAACCTAAGATATGTTACTAGATCTAGTAACCTAACCTAGGATATGTTACCAGATCTAGTAACCCAACCTAAGATATGTTACCAGATCTAGTAACCCAACCTAAGATATGTTACCAGATCTAGTAACCTAACCTAAGATATGTTACCAGATCTAGTAACCTAACCTAAGATATGTTACTAGATCTAGTAACCTAACCTAGGATATGTTACCAGATCTAGTAACCCAACCTTAGATATGTTTACAATTTTGAGGAATTTTTGCGATTTTTGCAATTTTCAGGCATATTTGCGATTTTTGCTATTTGCAGCTATTTTTTCAAATTTTTACAATTTTCAGGAATTTTTGCAATTTTCAAAAATTTTTGCAATTCTTAGGAATTTTTGCAATTTTTGTCATTTTTGCGATTTTTGCAATTTTTAGGAATTTTTTGAAATTTTTACTATTTTCCGGAATTTTTGCAATTTTTGCAATTTTCAGTAATTTTTGCAATTTTTGCTTTTTTAAGGAATTTTTGAAGCAGAAATGCTCCAGAAAATATGCAAATATACTGGGCATTCCAATCAAAAAAATTGATTAAGATGTTACCAGATCTGGTAACCCAACCTAAGATATGTTACCAGATATAGTAACCTAACCTTAGATATGTTACTAGATCTAGTAACCTAACCTAGGATATGTTACCAGATCTAGTAACCTAACCTAAGATATGTTACTAGATCTAGTAACCTAACCTAGGATATGTTACCAGATCTAGTAACCCAACCTAAGATATGTTACCAGATCTAGTAACCCAACCTAAGATATGTTACCAGATCTAGTAACCTAACCTAAGATATGTTACCAGATCTAGTAACCTAACCTAAGATATGTTACTAGATCTAGTAACCTAACCTAGGATATGTTACCAGATCTAGTAACCCAACCTTAGATATGTTTACAATTTTGAGGAATTTTTGCGATTTTTGCAATTTTCAGGCATATTTGCGATTTTTGCTATTTGCAGCTATTTTTTCAAATTTTTTAAAATTTTTACAATTTTCAGGAATATCTGCAATTTTCAAAAATTTTTGCAATTCTTAGGAATTTTTTGAAATTTTTACTATTTTCAGTAATTTTTGCAATTTTTGCTATTTTCAGGAATTTTTGAAGCAGAAATGCTTCAGAAAATATGCAAATATACTGGGCATTCCAATCAAAAAAATTGATTGAGATGTTACCAGATCTGGTAACCTAACCTAAGATATGTTACTAGATCTAGTAACCTAACCTAGGATATGTTACCAGTTCTAGTAACCCAACCTAAGATATGTTACCAGATCTAGTAACCTAACCTTAGATATGTTACTAGATCTAGTAACCTAACCTAGGATATGTTACCAGATCTAGTAACCCAACCTAAGATATGTTACCAGATCTAGTAACCCAACCTAAGATATGTTTCCAGATCTAGTAACCTAACCTAAGATATGTTACCAGATCTAGTAACCTAACCTAAGATATGTTACTAGATCTAGTAACCTAACCTAGGATATGTTACCAGATCTAGTAACCCAACCTTAGATATGTTTACAATTCAGAGGAATTTTTGCGATTTTTGCAATTTTCAGGCATATTTGCGATTTTTGCTATCTGCAGCTATTTTTTCAAATTTTTACAATTTTCAGGAATTTTTTGTAATTTTCAAAAATTTTTGCAATTCTTAGGAATTTTTGCAATTTTTGTCATTTTCAGGAATTTTTGAAGCAGAAATGCTTCAGAAAATATGCAAATATACTGGGCATTCCAATCAAAAAAATTGATTAAGATGTTACCAGATCTGGTAACCCAACCTAAGATATGTTACCAGATCTAGTAACCTAACCTAAGATATGTTACTAGATCTAGTAACCTAACCTAGGATATGTTACCAGATCTAGTAACCCAACCTAAGATATGTTACCAGATCTAGTAACCCAACCTAAGATATGTTACCAGATCTAGTAACCTAACCTAAGATATGTTACCAGATCTAGTAACCTAACCTAAGATATGTTACTAGATCTAGTAACCTAACCTAGGATATGTTACCAGATCTAGTAACCCAACCTTAGATATGTTTACAATTTTGAGGAATTTTTGCGATTTTTGCAATTTTCAGGCATATTTGCGATTTTTGCTATTTGCAGCTATTTTTTCAAATCTTTTAAAATTTTTACATATTTCAGGAATATCTGCAATTTTCAAAATTTTTTGCAATTCTTAGGAATTTTTTGAAATTTTTACTATTTTCAGTAATTTTTGCAATTTTTGCTATTTTCAGGAATTTTTGAAGCAGAAATGCTTCAGAAAATATGCAAATATACTGGGCATTCCAATCGAAAAAATTGATTGAGATGTTACCAGATCTGGTAACCTAACCTAAGATATGTTACTAGATCTAGTAACCTAACCTAGGATATGTTACCAGTTCTAGTAACCCAACCTAAGATATGTTACCAGATCTAGTAACCTAACCTTAGATATGTTACTAGATCTAGTAACCTAACCTAGGATATGTTACCAGATCTAGTAACCCAACCTAAGATATGTTACCAGATCTAGTAACCCATCCTAAGATATGTTTCCAGATCTAGTAACCTTACCTAAGATATGTTACCAGATCTAGTAACCTAACCTAAGATATGTTACTAGATCTAGTAACCTAACCTAGGATATGTTACCAGATCTAGTAACCCAACCTTAGATATGTTTACAATTCAGAGGAATTTTTGCGATTTTTGCAATTTTCAGGCATATTTGCGATTTTTGCTATTTGCAGCTATTTTTTCAAATTTTTACAATTTTCAGGAATTTTTTGTAATTTTCAAAAATTTTTGCAATTCTTAGGAATTTTTGCAATTTTTGTCATTTTTGCGATTTTTGCAACTTTTAGGAATTTTTTGAAATTTTTACTATTTTCCGGAATTTTTGCAATTTTCAGTTATTTTTGCAATTTTTGCTATTTTCAGGAATTTTTGAAGCAGAAATGCTTCAGAAAATATGCAAATATACTGGGCATTCCAATCAAAAAAATTGATTAAGATGTTACCAGATCTGGTAACCCAACCTAAGATATGTTACCAGATCTAGTAACCTAACCTAAGATATGTTACTAGATCTAGTAACCTAACCTAGGATATGTTACCAGATCTAGTAACCCAACCTAAGATATGTTACCAGATCTAGTAACCCAACCTAAGATATGTTACCAGATCTAGTAACCTAACCTAAGATATGTTACCAGATCTAGTAACCTAACCTAAGATATGTTACTAGATCTAGTAACCTAACCTAGGATATGTTACCAGATCTAGTAACCCAACCTTAGATATGTTTACAATTTTGAGGAATTTTTGCGATTTTTGCAATTTTCAGGCATATTTGCGATTTTTGCTATTTGCAGCTATTTTTTCAAATTTTTACAATTTTCAGGAATTTTTGCAATTTTCAAAAATTTTTGCAATTCTTAGGAATTTTTGCAATTTTTGTCATTTTTGCGATTTTTGCAATTTTTAGGAATTTTTTGAAATTTTTACTATTTTCCGGAATTTTTGCAATTTTTGCAATTTTCAGTAATTTTTGCAATTTTTGCTTTTTTAAGGAATTTTTGAAGCAGAAATGCTCCAGAAAATATGCAAATATACTGGGCATTCCAATCAAAAAAATTGATTAAGATGTTACCAGATCTGGTAACCCAACCTAAGATATGTTACCAGATATAGTAACCTAACCTTAGATATGTTACTAGATCTAGTAACCTAACCTAGGATATGTTACCAGATCTAGTAACCTGACCTAAGATATGTTACTAGATCTAGTAACCTAACCTAGGATATGTTACCAGATCTAGTAACCCAACCTAAGATATGTTACCAGATCTAGTAACCCAACCTAAGATATGTTACCAGATCTAGTAACCCAACCTAAGATATGTTACCAGATCTAGTAACCTAACCTAAGATATGTTACTAGATCTAGTAACCTGACCTAGGATATGTTACCAGATCTAGTAACCCAACCTAAGATATGTAACCAGATCTAGTAACCTAACCTAAGATATGTTACTAGATCTAGTAACCTAACCTACCAGATCTAGTAACCCAACCTAAGATATGTTTACAATTTTGAGGAATTTTTGCGATTTTTGCAATTTTCAGGCATATTTGCGATTTTTGCTATTTGCAGCTATTTTTTCAAATTTTTACAATTTTCAGGAATTTTTGCAATTTTCAAAAATTTTCGCAATTCTTAGGAAGTTTTGCAATTTTTGTCATTTTTGCGATTTTTGCAAATTTTAGGAATTTTTTGAAATTTTTACTATTTTCCGGAATTTTTGCAATTTTTGCAATTTTCAGTAATTTTTGCAATTTTTGCTATTTTCAGGAATTTTTGAAGCAAAAATGCTTCAGAAAATATGCAAATATACTGGGCATTCCAATCAAAAAAATTGATTAAGATGTTACCAGATCTGGTAACCCAACCTAAGATATGTTACCAGATCTAGTAACCTAACCTAAGATATGTTACTAGATCTAGTAACCTAACCTAGGATATGTTACCAGATCTAGTAACCCAACCTAAGATATGTTACCAGATCTAGTAACCTAACCTAAGATATGTTACTAGATCTAGTAACCTAACCTAGGATATGTTACCAGATCTAGTAACCCAACCTAAGATATGTTACCAGATCTAGTAACCTAACCTAAGATATGTTACTAGATCTAGTGACCTAACCTAGGATATGTTACCAGATCTAGTAACCCAACCTAAGATATGTTACCAGATCTAGTAACCTAACCTAAGATATGTTACTAGATCTAGTAACCTAACCTAGGATATGTTACCAGATCTAGTAACCCAACCTAAGATATGTTACCAGATCTAGTAACCCAACCTAAGATATGTTACCAGATCTAGTAACCCAACCTAAGATATGTTTCCAGATCTAGTAACCTAACCTAAGATATGTTACCAGATCTAGTAACCTAACCTAAGATATGTTACTAGATCTAGTAACCTAACCTAGGATATGTTACCAGATCTAGTAACCCAACCTTAGATCTGTTTACAATTTTGAGGATTTTTTGCGATTTTTGCAATTTTCAGGCATATTTGCGATTTTTGCTATTTGCAGCTATTTTTTCAAATTTTTACAATTTTCAGGAATTTTTGCAATTTTCAAAAATTTTTGCAATTCTTAGGAATTTTTGCAATTTTTGTCATTTTTGCGATTTTTGCAATTTTTAGGAATTTTTTGAAATTTTTACTATTTTCCGGAATTTTTGCAATTTTCAGTAATTTTTGCAATTTTTGCTATTTTCAGGAATTTTTGAAGCAGAAATGCTTCAGAAAATATGCAGATATACTGGGCATTCCAATCAAAAAAATTGATTAAGATGTTACCAGATCTGGTAACCCAACCTAAGATATGTTACCAGATCTAGTAACCTAACCTAAGATATGTTACTAGATCTAGTAACCTAACCTAGGATATGTTACCAGATCTAGTAACCCAACCTAAGATATGTTACCAGATCTAGTAACCTAACCTAAGATATGTTACTAGATCTAGTAACCTAACCTAGGATATGTTACCAGATCTAGTAACCCAACCTAAGATATGTTACCAGATCTAGTAACCTAACCTAAGATATGTTACTAGATCTAGTAACCTAACCTAGGATATGTTACCAGATCTAGTAACCCTACCTAAGATATGTTACCAGATCTAGTAACCTAACCTAAGATATGTTACTAGATCTAGTAACCTAACCTAGGATATGTTACCAGATCTAGTAACCTAACCTAAGATATGTTACCAGATCTAGTAACCTAACCTAAGATATGTTACTAGATCTAGTAACCTAACCTAAGATATGTTACTAGATCTAGTAACCTAACCTAGGATATGTTACCAGATCTAGTAACCCAACCTTAGATATGTTTACAATTTTGAGGAATTTTTGTGATTTTTGCAATTTTCAGGCATATTTGCGATTTTTGCTATTTGCAGCTATTTTTTCAAATTTTTACAATTTTCAGGAATTTTTGCAATTTTCAAAAATTTTTGCAATTCTTAGGAATTTTTGCAATTTTTGTCATTTTTGCGATTTTTGCAATTTTTAGGAATTTTTTGAAATTTTTACTATTTTCCGGAATTTTTGCAATTTTTGCAATTTTCAGTAATTTTTGCAATTTTTGCTATTTTCAGGAATTTTTGAAGCAGAAATGCTTCAGAAAATATGCAAATATACTGGGCATTCCAATCAAAAAAATTGATTAAGATGTTACCAGATCTGGTAACCCAACCCAAGATATGTTACCAGATCTAGTAATCTAACCTAAGATCTAGTAACCTAACCTAGGATATGTTACCAGATCTAGTAACCCAACCTAAGATATGTTACCAGATCTAGTAACCTAACCTAAGATATGTTACTAGATCTAGTAACTTAACCTAGGATATGTTACCAGATCTAGTAACATAACCTGAGATATGTTACCAGATCTAGTAACCTAACCTAAGATATGTTACTAGATCTAGTAACCTACCCTAGGATATGTTACCAGATCTAGTAACCCTACCTAAGATATGTTACCAGATCTAGTAACCTAACCTAAGATATGTTACTAGATCTAGTAACCTAACCTAGGATATGTTACCAGATCTAGTAACCTAACCTAAGATATGTTACCAGATCTAGTAACCTAACCTAAGATATGTTACTAGATCTAGTAATCTAACCTAGGATATGTTACCAGATCTAGTAACCCAACCTAAGATATGTTACCAGATCTAGTAACCCAACCTAAGATATGTTACCAGATCTAGTAACCTAACTTGAGATATGTTACCAGATCTAGTAACCCAACCTTAGATATGTTTACAATTTTGAGGAATGTCTGCGATTTTTGCAATTTTCAGGAATTTTTGCGTTCTTTGCTAATTGCATTTATTTTTTCAAATTTTACAATTTTCAGGAATTTTTGCGATTTTTGCAATTTTCAGGAATTTTCTCACGGGCACAGGGGAGGCGGCTGTGTTTTCTCCGCTTGGTCAACTCTCTGGCTACCGCGTCTCCCAACCCTAAGGTGTAGCTCCATCGCGCCGACGGGGTGCATGGCACAGGGATGAAATAGTGTGTCGCGAGCGATGCCCGCCGGACCAGGCAAACCGGCGGGGAAGAACGCCTTACTCCTGCAAGCGGGGCTCTGCAGGAGCGGACTGAACATTCCCTAGCTACTCGTGGGAACAGTATGGAATTCAACAAAAAACAGGGAAACATGTTCAATGTCCTCCAAGAGGAGAGGGATATAGGAAATTCAACGGCGGAGGTCTTCACACCGCCAAGGACTAAAGACGGCAACAAAGATAGGAGTTCGGACTGTAACAGGGGCATGTCCAACGAAATGAGTGACAGGGAAGAAAGGGAGGATTACGAAAAAAGCATACGGGAGCAAATTGAGACGGGAGAAGTGTCTCCCATTAGGGAGGAGGAGATCAGGGAGAGGAAGGAGTATGAGAGGAACTTTCTGACCTCTCTGATTCTCTCTGAGGACGATCTCGAGGCTTCTAGAGCTCAGGAGAGAGAGAGGGCAGTGAGGGAGATAGTCTCCAAAAGAAAAAGGTCGGAGGATAGCCCCAAGCAAAGCAAGAAGGCCAAAGACGAAGGAGGAACAGCGGCTCTGAGGGCTGCAGTGTTGCGGCTGGTCAGGAGAAGTAGAGCGCTAGTGGAGCTTGCCAGGGACTCATCAGGTATGGATGCCGAGATGAAATCGGCAATATTCGATATTAGTGAGGTATCCGATACCATAACGAAGGAACTGGGGGAGTACGAGCAGCGGACTGAGAAGGAGGAAAGGGAGCGGGAAAGGGAGAAGGGAGTGTCCGAGAAGGATCTCGTTAGCTTCGAGAAACTAAAAGGACGGCTGGACCAGGATTGGCCAGAAGAATTTTACAGGGCCACCAAGGTTGAAGTTGGCAGCTTAGCTAAGGCTTGTGATCGAGGGGATACAGCAATCCTGGTAGGATCCCAGGGTATGGAGGAGAAGTACCTCAAAGTGAAATCGCCAGTAAATATATGAATTTTATTGAATATTTCGACAAAATGTGGCAGAAAAGACAGGATTGGTGTCATTGTTTTCGAAATAAACTGTGCAATAGGGGCCATAATACAAACAATTTAGTAGAAGTATCAATAAGAGTTTTTAAGGATTCGGTACTGCAAAGATGTAAGACTTTCAACACAGTATCCTTAGTAGAATTCATCTCTTTATCACTGGAGGACTTCTACAAAGAAAAATTGTTGCGTTATGCTAGCTCCAGGGATAACGAATTGTTAATTTATGTTACGGAATTTTGCAAAAAATCGGTTGATCTTCGTGTTGTGAAAGTGTCTGAAGATCAGTTTACAGTTACTTCAGCTGCAGATGAGACATTTTCGTACCAGGTCAATGCAAAGTTGGAAGTGTGTGACTGTCCAGAAGAAGTATATAATACTGGTGTGCAGATGCACAACGATTGTAATAATTTTTTAGACAAAATAGAACTTGCTACGTTAACACTTGAAAATACTATCAGTATAGTGCCAATTTCTTCAAAGATGGATAAAGAAAAAGATAACGAAATTACTGTGGATTTTGGCGAACCCATGATATGGGAAACGGAAGATGGCCTTAATGAGACGACTCCTGATGAAGAAAATAATTTTTCGGTTGAAGTGAACGAAACTAAAACTGATGGATCAGTCGAACTCAAAGAATTCAAGGACAACTTGAAAAAGATTAGCATGCTTCGTGGAATCTCATCTTACGCCCTATTGCCTATTGTGACGAAATTCAATAGGCAGATGAAGAAAATGGACAGCGAAGCTTCGTTCTATGCTCTATGTTCCTCGTTTACTAGTCAGAAAAAGTCTCACAGAATTAATGTTCAACCTACCTCTATTGCTAGAAGAACATCTGCTTACAGAGGTGCCAAAGCTATACAAGCGGGCCGGCCCTAGCAGCGGAATAAGTTCGAAAAAGATACCTCGCAAAAAGCGTTCATTAATAGTAAACATCCTACAAAATACCACGAACGCTGTAAAACTTCCGTTCCATTGTCAAATTGTGTCTTCTTCAGACTGAAAATTAGTGTGGAAAACAACATCTGTAAATAATCCTGACCCATGCACCACAGAGCAGCCGATGGTCGTTTATCGTTGGTCGCGCATATCAGCTAGGAAACGGAGTGCTCCAGGATGCACTCCATTCCCTATCTCGTGAGAGCGACCAATCGCGCTGGCTGTATAGAAAACGTAAATATGCCCCCCGTAGACACTACCTTCACGCCAAGCTGGTATGGTCGAAATTTGGCTGTAAAGACTTGGGTCAATATGTTGACCTCTACATGAAAACGGACATCATGCTGTTAGCTGATGTTTTTGAGCAGTTTCGATCCAGCTGCCACAACACCTATGGTCTCGATCCTGCTCACTATTTCACACTACCAGGGTTCACGTGGGACGCCATGCTGAAACATACTAAGCAGGAGTTGGAACTGCTTACCGATGTAGACATGTTTCTATTTGTTGAGCAAGGTATCCGAGGAGGATTGAGCCAAGTTTGTTCTAAACGAAGAGCTCAAGCAAACAACAAGTACATGCCTAATTATAATTCATCAAAGCCAGACTCATATTGATTTGATGTATTATGATGTAAACAACCAATATGGTTGGGCGATGTCTCAGTCGTTACCATATGGAGGCTTTGAATAGACTGACACTAATATCGACGTCACAGCTATTCCTGATGATGCTGATAAAGGATGTATTTTGGAAGTCGACTTGGAGTATCCACAACGCCAACATCAATCCGAAGACGATGAAGCCTCCAACGGGATCATCTCAGCCTACCGAGTTGATGGCAACGTTAAATCATAAGGAGAAGTACGTCATCCACTACCGCACCTTGAAACAGGCGCTGAAGCATGCTAGTGTTGAAAAAGATTCACCGAGTACTCAAGTTTCGACAATCCTCATGGCTTAAATCCTATATTGACCTCAACACCAACCTACGTAAACAGGCAAAAAATGAATTCGAGAAAAATCTCTGATGAACAACGCTGTTTTCGGGAAAACGATGGAGAACATTCGTAAGAGAGTCAACGTTAGGCTTTTAACGGAGTGGGCAGGGAGATATGGCGCCGAGTCGTATATTTCCAAACCCGAGTTCAAGAACTGTATCATTTTCAATGAGAACTTGGTAGCAGTTGAGCTCGGGAAATTGGAAATCTGGCTGAATAAGCCCATATACGTCGGTCAAGCCATTCTCGATCTCGCCAAGACTACCCTATATGACTTTCACTACGACTATATGGTTCACACATTCCATGATTGCTCCGTTTTGTACACTGATACTGACTCGCTCATCTATGAGATTACCAATCGAGATCCATATGAAGTCATGAAGCGAGATTGCCATCAACGATTCGATACCTCTGACTATCCTATGAATAACCAATTCGGAATACCACAGGTCAATAAAAAAGTGCTCGGAATGATGTCAGATGAAAACAAGAGTCGAATAATGACGGACTATGTGGGCTTGAGATCTAAACTATATGCCACCAAAGTGTTGACAACTGAAAATGAAATTGAAAAGAAAAGATCAGAATTGCATGCAGAAAACTATGATCAGGAGGAAATCGATGATATAATCATGAATATGGGTGTAATGAAGAAGGCTAAAGGTGTAAAGAAGTCTGTTGTTAAAACAACTATAACTTTCAATGACTATGTTGAATGTCTGGAAACAGCCAAACAGAAAACAGTATCACAAAACTTGATTAGAGCCAAACAGTACCAGGTCCATTCAATCACGCAGAACAAGATAGCTCTCAGTCCAAATGATGATAAGAGATACATTATACCAGGAATCGATGAAGCGTTACCATGGGGCCATTATTCCATCAATGGTGATGCAATGGAAATTGATAATTAATTAATTAATTTTATGTAAAATGTGTGATGAATGATTAGGTAAGCAATTGAACAAAAAAGAACCATCAGACGAATTAATGAAGTGTTTCTATTAATTTAGGAATGAATCTTCGTGCTGTCTGCGAAAACATACATCAGACGAATCAATGAAGTGTTTCTATTAATTTAGGAATGAATCTTCGTGCTGTCTGCGAAAACATTCATCAGACGAATTAATGAAGTGTTTCTATTAATTTAGGAATAAAGCTTCGTGCTGTCTGAGAAAAATTGTTAACCTAATTATTTATCGTCGCAAGTGGTCAAAGTAGGTCTACCGGAGAGCTTCCCACTATAAAAAGAAGCAACGCGCCACAAGGCACTACCTCGAGGGTGGTGGGGAAATGTGCTGCTATTTGTATAGATTATTGAATATATTATGAAAATTGTCTACATTGTGTTCGATTGCATACCTTTAGCGAAAACCAGAACTGTTTTATGAGTTTTGGTAGAGAGTTGTTTGACATATTTCACGGGCTAACCGGAATAACTTCCCTTTGGTGAAGCACAGAGCAGTTTAATGAGTTTAAGTTAAGAGTTGTTCGACGTATTCGTCTAATATGTTTACAAGGCCTGCCAAAAGTGGGGTGGCCTACCCATGAGTCGCCATATATGTATACACCCTGTATATTGAACGGAATCATCGGCTAGCGAGCAACCGGCTTGCAGATCGCCTGGTCACATGTCATCGATCTTTGTTATCTGTCAACAGTCCTCTGTCATACGTTTAATCGATGTTTAACACAAAAGTAGGGTGGTCTCTAACCATGGGCCACCCTGTATATTTTATTAAATTACTTTTCAACTGAAACATCCTGTATATAACCATTCATTTTTTTGTTACTGAACTGACAGCTTGCAGGTCGCCTGATGGTCACGTGTCATCTCTGTAATCTGTCAACGGCCATCTGTCAAACGTCATCTGCATACGTCATACGTTACTATGATTGCTAAGCCCCACATAAAGTGTGAGACATCTTGAATATATTTTCCAATTTTTATTCTACTTGAACACCTAGTTCATTCATCTTGTTATTGAACTGATGACTTGAGAGGTAGCCGGCTTGCAGGTCGCCTGATCACGCGTCATCGATCTTCTATATCTGTCATCAGCCATTTGTCAAACGTCATCTGCCATACGTTATACGTTACTCGTCTAATATGTTCGATGTGCCCACCTAAAGTGTAGTAGTATTTTTTAATTTTTATTCAACTTAAACGTCCTGTATATATATCTCGTTATTGGTACCAATGTGTTATTGCAGTTCTCATCAGTAGAGCTCGCTCGTCGGGGTCAGATGACCTTGACGGGGACCGTTTTTGCTATTTTTGAGCTTAAAATTCGCTGAAAAAGTCCGTAGACCTAGGGAAAAATCTGGTCTGCTTTACATTGGCTCTTATGGGGCTTTCCGCTGCACATCGCGGAATTTCCGTAGAATCTGGGGAAAAAGGAATTTTGAAAATTGGTCGGAAACTGGTACAGCTCCTTCACTCATTATTCAATATTTCTATATCCGTGAAGGTGTAATGCATTATATCTGGGGAATATTCAATTGATTTCATTGATAAGATTTATTGAATCCCGATGATCATTGTGTCAAGTTTCACTGATAGGAGATCGTTCATTTAACACCCTGTATAATGAATATGCACACCTAGTTGCATTTCAGGTACAGTCAAATTTATTTGTGACACATATTATAAATGTTTGTGATGCAGATTTGATACTTCTCCAAATACCATTTTTAGTCAGTAAATGAACCTAAATTTTATTTGTTTGATTTGTTTTCCTATCCTTCAGCAAAGACAATTCCTTTCTACAGGGATTGGCTTAAGAAAGAAGTTTGTTGAACTTTATTTTCTGTAGATGGCGTCCAAATAATTTTTATCTGTTGAAACTATCTTCCTCATGTTAATTGTTATATTTTTGACAAAGTTACATGACATGGTGAGTAAATGAACCACGACCCATTTGCCCTGACTATATGAGCTGACCGTTCGCACAGTGTAACCTGAGATTTTTGAATTCATCACGTATAAGGGTTATAAACATAGTCGGAGTCGAAGTTTCTTGTTCTGCCTGTTGTGTGCGTTATACTTGATTCGATGTCGTCTCATTTGATCGTTGCGAACTACCATGCTCCAAAGGTATCCATGTGAGATGATAGGATACAGAGATACAGTGTTCAGACTGATATTGTCGAAGTATCTTCACTTGCCTATTGTTCTCGTTGAAATTCCCTCGAAGTCATCCTTAATGGTCAGTGCGATTGTATCTGCTAAAAGTGTAGGCATGTCAGATGCTAGAATGCGGAGTTAGAGTGTAAACATAGTCGGAGTAAAAGTTTCTTGTTCTACCTGTTGTTAGCGTTCGATGTCGTCTTATAGGATCGTCGCAAACTAGTATGCTTCGGAAGTATCCATTTGAGATGATAGAATACAGATATACAGTGTGCAGACTGATGTTGTCAAAGTATCTCCACTTGCCTATTCTTCTCATTATATGTCCTTCGAAATCGTCTTGTATGGTCAGTGCGATCGTATCGGCTATAGCTGTAGGCATGTCAGATGCTAGAATGCAAAGTTACAGTGTGAACATAGATGAAAACGAAGTTTCTTGTACTGCCTGTTGTGTGCGTTATCCTCGCTTCGATGTCGTCTTATAGGATCGTTGCGAACTGATATGCTCCGAAGGTATCCATGTGAGATGATAAAATGAAGAGATACAGAGTGCAGACTGATATTGTCGAAGTATCTTCACTTGCTTATTGTTCCCGTAATATGTTCTTTGAAGTCGTCTCATATGGTCAGTGCGATCGTATCTGCTATAGCTTTAGGCATGTCAGATGCTAGAATGCGGAGTTACAGTGTAAACATAGTCGGAAAGGAGTTTCTCGTTCTGCCTGTTGTGTGCGTTATACCCGCTCCGATGTCTTCTCATATGATCGATGCAAACTGATATGCTCTAGAGGTATCCATGTGAGATGATAGAATACAGAGATACAGTGTGAAGACTGATGTGCAGACTGATTGTTCTCGTTATATGTAGGCATATCTTATGCTAGAATTCAGTGCCACAGTGTGAACATAGTCGAAGTTTCTTGATTTACTTGTTGTGTGCGTTATGCCCGATTTGATGACGTCTCATTTGGTCTTCACGATCTATTCTGCTCCGAAAGTATCCATGTGAGATGATAGGATGAAGAAATACAGCGTACACTCGTATTTATCCCCCCAAGTCGTCTCCATACGGTCAGTGCGATCGTATCTGCTGCAACTGTATGCTTGTCAGATGCTGGAATGAATTATGAACATTGTCGAAGTCGGAGTTTCTTGTTCTCCCTATTGTGTGCGTTATACCCGTTTTGATGTCGTCTCATATGATCTCTGTGAACTGATATGCTCCTGAGGTATCCATGTGAGATGATAGAATACAGAGATACAGTGTGCGGACTGATGTTGTCGAAGTATCTTCACTTGCCTATTGTTCCCGTTATATGTCCTTCGAAGTCGTCCTATATGGTCAGTGCGATAGTATCTGCAATTATTGTAGGCATGCCAGATGCTAGAATGCGAAGTTACAGTGTAAACATAGTCTAAGTCGAAATTTCTTGTTCTGCCTGTTGTGAGCGTTATTCTGATTCAGGAAACACTAGACGATGTCTACCTGTAAGATGTATAGCCAACTTATTATCAAGATTGATAAATTCGAAGTTTTGTCGAACACGCCGGAATACCGACTCTTGATTGTTGGAATCGAAGTTTTTTCGCATATAATGAGCTGTCATACATACTTCTTGAATGGGCATTCAAGATGCCAGAATGCAAAGTTACAAAGTGAACATAGTCGAAGTCGAAGTTTCTTGTTCTGCCTGTTGTGTGCGTTATACTCGTTTTGATGTCGTCTTATATGATCGATGCGAACTGATATACTCCAGAAAAATTCATGTAAGGTGATAGAATACAGAGATACAGTGTGCAGACTGATGTTGTACAAGTATCTTCACTTGCCTATTGTACTCGTTATATGTTATTCGAAGTCATCTTATATGGTCAGTGCGATCGTATCTACTATAGCTGTAGGCTGTCGGATTCTGGAATGTAAAGTTACAGTGTAAACATATTCGAAGTCAAAGTGTCTCGTTCTGCTTATCGTGTGAGTTATAACCGCTACGATGTCTTCTTATATGATCGTTGCGAACTTATATGCTTCGAAAGTATTCATGTGAGATGATAGAATACAGAGATACAGTGTGCAGACTGATGTTGTCGAAGTATCCTCGCTTGCCTATAAATGTCGTTTCATGTTCACCACAGTCTTCCTTCATGGTCAGTGCGATCTTATCTGCTATAGCTGTAGGCATGTCGGATGATAGAATGCAAAAGTACAGTGTGAACATGGTCGGAGTCGAAGTTTTTTGTTCTGCCTGTTGTGTGCGTTATCTCCGCTTCGATGTCGTCTCATAGAATTGTTGCGAAATGATATGCTCCAAAGGTATCTATGTGGGATGTCAGGATACAGAGATACAGTGTTCAGACGGATGTTGCGATGTATCTCCACATCCTGATGTTCTCGTAATATGTCCTTCGGAGTCGTCTTATATGTTCAGTGCGATCGTATCTGCTATAGCTATAGGCATGTCAGATGTTAGAATGCGGAGTAACAGTGTAAACATAGTCGGAGTCGAAGTTTATTGTTCTGCCTGTTGTGTGCGTTATACCCGCTTCGATGTCGTCTCATATGATCGTTGCGAACTGATATGCTTCGAAGGTATCCATGTGAGATGATAGAATACTGATATACAGTGTGCAGACTGAAGTTTTCGGAGTATCTTCACTTGCCTATTGTTCTCGTTATGAGTCCTTCGAAGTCGTCTCATATGCTCAGTGCGATCGTATCTACTATAACTGTAGGCATGTCAGATGCTAGAAGCAAAGTAACAGTGTGAATAGAGTCGAAGTCGGAGTTTCTTGTTCTGCCTGTTGTGTGCGTTAAACCCAATTCGATGTCGTCTTATATGATCGTTGCGAACATAAAAGCTCCAGAGGTATCTATGTGATATAATAGAATACAGAAATACAGTGTGCAGACTGATGTTATCGAAGTATTTCCAATTGCCTATTGTTCTCGTTATATGTCCTTCGAAGTCGTCCTATATGGTCAGTGCGATCGTAACCATTATAACTTCAGGCATTCCAGTTGCTAGAACGCAAAGTAACAGTGTGAACATAGCCGAAGTCGAAGTTTCTTGTTCTGCCTGTTGTGTGCTTATACCAGCTTCGATGTCGTCTCATATGATCGTTGCGACCTGATATGCTTCGAAGGTATCCATGTGAGATGATAGAATACTGATATACAGTGTGCAGACTGAAGTTTTCGGAGTATCTTCACTTGCCTATTGTTCTCGTTATGAGTCCTTCGAAGTCGTCTGACATGGTCAGTGCGATCGTATCTGCTATAACTGTAGGCATGTGAGATGCTAGAACGCAAAGTAACAGTGTGAACATAGTCGAAGTCGAAGTTCATTGTCCTGCCTGTTGTGTGCGATATGCCCGATTCGATGTCGTCTCATATGATCGTTGCGAACTACCAAGCTCCAAAGGTATCCATGTGAGATGATAGAATACAGTGATACAGTGTGCAGACTGATGTTGTCGAAGTATCTTCTCTTGCCTATTGTTCTCGTTATATGTCTTGCGAAGTCGTCTTATATGGTTATTGCGATCGAATCTGCTATAGCTGTAGGCGTGTCAGACGCTAGAATACGGAGTGACAGTGTGAACATAGTCGGAGTCGAAGTTTATTGTTCTGCCTATTGTGTCCATTATACCCGCTTCGATGTCGTCTCTTATGATCGTTGCGAACATGTATGCCCCAAAGGTATCCATGTGAGATGATAGAATACAGAGAAACAGTGTGCAGACTGATGTCGAAGTATCTCCACTTCCCTATTGTTCCCGTTATATCTCCCTCGAAGTCGTCTACTTTGGTCAGTGCGATCGCATCTGCTAGAGCTGTAGGCATGTCAGATGCTAGAATGCAAAGGTACAGTGTAAACATATTCGAAGTCGAAGTTTCTTAATCTGCCTGTTGTGTGCGTCATCCCCGCTTCGATGTCGTCTTATAGGATTGTTGCGCAATGATATGCTCCAAAGGTATCCATGTGGGATGATAGGATACAGAGATACAGTGTGCAGACGGATGTTGTCGATGTATCTTCACTTGCTTAATGTTCTCGTAATATGTCCTTTGGAGTCGTCTTATATGGTCAGTGCGATCGTATCTGCTATAGCTGTAGGCATGTCAGATGCTAGAATGCGGAGTTACAGTGTAAACATGGTCGGAGTCGAAGTTTCTTGTTCTGCCTGTTGTGTGCGTTATACCCGCTTCGATGTCGTCTCATATGATCGTAGCGAACTGTTATGCTTCAAAGGTATCCATGTGAGATGATAGAATACAGATATAAAGTGTGCAGACTGAAGTTTTCGAAGTATATTCACTCGCCTATTGTTCTCGTTATAAGTCCATCAAAGTCCTTCAAAGTCGTCTTTGGTTGGTCGTCTATGGTCAGTGCGATCGTATCTGCTATAACTGTAGGCATGTCAGATGCTAGAATGCGGAGTTACAGTGTAAACGTAGTTGAAGTCGAAGTTTCTTGTTCTACCTATTGTGTACGTTATCCGCGTTTCGATGTCGTCTTATAGGTTCGATGCGAACTGATATGCTTCGAAGGTATCCATGTGAGATGATAGAATACAGAGATACAGTGTGCAGACTGATGTTTTCGAAGTGAGTGACAAGTGTATGTTTTTCGCCCGAAATTCGATAGAAATCAAGACGATCAATGGAGAAGTCTCTTCACATTGTAACTCAAAATTGCCTCTTTTTGAGTCCCGATATTCATATTAGTAGTGTATCAGGGGCGGTCCTGCGACAGTTTGGTAAGCTGTCCATCAAGTTCTCAAGCTGTCACAGCCAATAGGGGGGTTTAGTTGTGGTTTGTGCAGACATTCCGAGGTGCAGAAGTGTCGATAATGGACCAGGAGGTGTTGTCACCGAAGATTTACCTTGTCACCTGTTTTTTTCTACCTGTCTTCCCTGTGTCACCTACTTAATTAATTGTTTTTTGCTCAAATCACCTGTTTTGCCTAATTTACTGGTTTCACCTTCTCAACGTGTCCCCCTGTATTGAATCTTTCACCTGTATCACCTGTTTCTTTCATTTCACCTGTTTCACCTGTTCACCTGATCTTCCCCTCGGATATATTCTCCAAGTTAGTCCTACTGAATATTCCTGTATAATCAGAGTTCCAATATCTTGCTAGCTGACCTAGAGGTCAACACTTTTATCATGTTTTGTTTGATATGAGTGCAATCATTAATATTATGTTTATCCAGCTTCACATTATATTTTTTCAATGTCATGCTGACAAAGTAGTCATGTGCAGATATTTTTACAAAATATTTGTTGATCCATCATCCTAGGATAGTATAAAAACTGTGATTTTATTATGCTTCAACATCAGGTGAATTGTGCAGTGGAAAAATGAAAATTGATTGGTAAGTGAGACTAATGATAACTCATAAAGATTGTGATTTGTTTATTGGTATAGGCTATGTGATTTTATCATCAGAATAGCTATTATTTGTTTGGGTTTATGATCATGAAATGAATCCGAAACAGTGGGATAGGTCAATATTTATTTATTAACTATAATACAACACGGTATATGATTTTTGTTGGGAGAACATACAACTACACTACAATATTTTTATTACATTAGTGAGAGGGTTGTACCTTACTAGACGATCATGTAATATTAGACAATAGGCAGAAGTGTTTGCAGGAATATTTTGATTTGTTTCAAACTCGAGGCAAATATCCACACTACCTGCCTTCAAAGTTTCGTTTTGTCGACTACAATCTATTACAATTAATGGTGCTATGTCATGAAATTTAGATAGTGTTAGACAAGGTTCACCAGAGTTTTTGTAGTGATATGACTCTTGAAATCGTGCATACATCTCATATATAACAGAAAATTGATATTTATTGAAATTTAGATTCAAATTCTCATAGGGATACACTTCAGAGTTCAGGTAAAGTTTCATATTGGCGAGATTACAGTGATCGAATTGACTCTTATTTTTTTGACTGTCATTTTCTCTGTTTGTTTGGAAACCAACAATAACAAATCTCGGTTTTTCCATTTGACTAGATGCTTTGACATTCCATGAGTGACGCATAGTTGATTGTAACATGGAAAATTCGTGGAGTTCTCAGGAACGCAAGGCTATCTCTAAATCTCCCCCCTTTTCAATATACCTGATTAACCGCAATTTCTCCACATCTGCCGTTTGAACGTGTGGAATGCGCCATAGAATTGCCTTGGGGGTTATCGTAGGATTGATGTCATTGCTACTTCTGATGAGAACAAGTTCTTGCCGAATATTCACCAGAATTTTCTTGAAATCTTCGCAGAATCCCAATAGATGTTTGAGTGGTAGACAAATGCTAAAGTTCCCTTGAAGATCAACAATTTCCGGATGACCAAGATGATTCCAACCAGCATTTATATATCTATTGCATTTATTATTTGTATAAGAAATGTAGCCCTTCATAGCTGATGTGATTCCAGGATTACGAACTCGATCCACAACGGAC
This sequence comes from Phaedon cochleariae, assembly GCA_918026855.4. Lineage (NCBI taxonomy): Eukaryota > Metazoa > Arthropoda > Insecta > Coleoptera > Chrysomelidae > Phaedon > Phaedon cochleariae. Next base: position 14,948,908 of record OU896722.1, on the reverse strand, counting down.
CCACCAATTTTATATCGGATTTAATCAAATAGAAAAGCAATACCATTGTTGATGAAGTTCAGTGTAGCACTCACTTTATCTCCACTGTCAGTAATTCTGCCTTCTAGATAAATGTGACTTCGTGATGGTAATGTGTGAATATCCTGCGTTTGAATCGGAACACGTATCTCGAATGACTTATTTAGGCTTGTATTGGCATATGGTGGATGAGAGTGCATTTCGCAATTCGTTATCGCATTGTGCATCATCACATGTTCACCAATATTCAGGATATTGAAACTCATGTTTGTTGTGTTTCACTTTTTCTTCCACAGGAACACCTTAGGAGAATGAGAAATCTTCTAAGACCAGAGTTGATGTCCAATTTTAGGTTATACCAAAATTCGTAAAAAGTCTTCGTTTTGTCTTTTATAATAATTTGAAACCGAGTGAAATGAGGAACTGTTGATTCTCAGGTGTTAACTGTTCGATGTCACCTTTCGGACTGATACTTTTGATTGATGGAGAACGCGTTTCCTGACCCATTGTTGATGATGACATTGGAATATTATAGCGAAACACCATATCCACTAGAGCTCTTTCAAGTGCAACCTGACTGTTATGACTTCCTTTTGGAAATTAATTAAGGTTTCAGTTTGATCTACTACTCTGAGAATTATTTCATCAATGTATTTGGAATTGATTGGTAGATAAATGACATTTGACACTTACTCCACTATTCGAAATCCACTAGGCACTGATGGATAGAACATGTGCAATGTGTGAACGGAAGAGTTATTATTATATGAATTTGTTGTTGAATTACATTCAACACACACTGAATTTACCTTGGAAATATCAATTGGAAAATCTGATATATGTTTTTTATTAGCTTCCAATTTCTTCTTGCTGAAACCTAACAGAGTTGCTATCGAGTAAGGTTTATCAAAGTGTATGAGTTTGTTGCATGTTATCTCATACCTCAGAGTATTACGATTAGCATTCAATTTGAGCTGAATCTCGGTAGTTTTCTCCTCTTCTTTTATAATAGTATTCGAAATTCGAGCTTTTTTCCCTCCTCCTCTCTATCTTTCTCATGCAATTCATCCAATTGCATCATAATATTCCGTTCAATGTCTTCAATTTCATAGGAACCTTCAGGAATAACCAATGTGTGTTTGCCAACATAGAATCTGTTATTTCTCCCATCAATATTGGGGATAGTGTTGTAGGTCACGAAGTCAATCAGACCTAAGACATGGGTTTTATCATCATCTAAAATGATAGGTGGATGGATTTCAGCTGATAATACAGAATCTCTGGCTGATAAGGTGAAAGTATATGAACACGTCATGATAGTGATAGAGTCATTGAAAGAATGAGATAAATTACGCTTATATTTTATTGAGAGAGAAATGTCAAACATAACTGACCGCAATTCACAGAATTGAAAGTTTGATATACAGTGTGATTATATAAAATATTACAAGGTCCATTGGAATTGAAGTAATCTAAAGTTTCCAGTGGTGGTCGCAGATTACCATAGCTATCAAGATAGACGATTTGTGATCCAATTTTTTTGTAGGCGGTCCAATGCGTCCCCGGTCCATCTTTTTTATTCAAGTTTATCACGCCACGTTCTTTCCTTCTGATTCTCTTGGGAAGATCATTCCTCATAAATACACCCCTAAAATGGGGAATGTTGAGTTCTTTAACGTACTTCAGAATATCCAAATTGGATAGTGGGAAATTGAGTGGTATCCTCTTACGAGATTCCCTATGTTTATTCATCCTCATCTTGTTGATATTAGGATAATACTAGGATGGTTATCTCAAAAAAAGTCCCAAACCAGTTTTATATGGTCTCAAATACATCCCTTTTCCCATTGCAATAGCTTCCATTGTTTTATTATGTCGTTGGTATTCTCCCAATTGATTTTTGCTGATCTGGCATCAGTGACAGCCTTAGCTACACCTGCAGCGCCACCTGTGATTGCCCCGAGAGCACTCAATCCCGCGAAAATCGGAATCAAGGGTAACAAGCCACCCCTCTTTGGAATTTTAACAATACGTGTTGGTTTTATGTTGAGTTTCTTCGTTGACCTTGGAGCAACCTTGACTGCATCACCTACAGTCTTAGGTTTTTGGGAGATGATATGCTTTTTATTTTGTCCGATTGCTTTGGCGAAGCATACCCCCGTTTTTATTAGTTTCTTCTTGATATTCCTCTTTTTATTATTCCTACGTTTAGTATTCCCTTTGGATCTCTTGCGAGCCATCTGAACTGTAGGATACTCTCTCGTATACTGACTTTTTCTTTTAATCCTTATGAAAATTAGGTGAATTTGAGTTTCTTATTTCCGAGATCGTTGCTATCTTCCTCTTCTATCTCTGTATCCAAACTTCTCTTTCTAGAATTTGTTGTTGTGATATCTAATGGTTCACTCATATCACTTGAATGAGTGTCCCCCTTATCATCTAATGTTCTCAATCTCCTTTTCGCCTTTACCCCTATAGATATTCTCAAATTTCAATCCATTCTTATGTTCGAGAAGATTGATCATAACATTGGTCTTACCGCAGTTTGAAGGACCTACAATAATACACCTCATTGTATGTGGAAACAATATTCCATGTTTTTTTAATTTCTCATTCCCCTCGAATATATTATCTTCGATATTCAGAGCCTTTTTTGTGGAACAACTTTTATTTCATGAATAAAAAATAGTTTATCTCCGATATTTAATGATCAGTTGCTTTCTGTATTTCACTGAATGAACACACACACACAAATGCCACGCTACTATTCAGGTGATGGGCTTTTGAAAACTGTCATAAATAAACTACCTTTCGAGTTACATATACCTGATGGATATAGATTCTGTGGTCCTGGGACAAAATTGGAAAAAAGACTCGCTCGAGGAGATGAAGGTATAAATGAATTAGATGAAGCTTGCAAGGAACATGATATAGCATATTCCAAAGAAAAAGATCTGAAACATCGTCATAAAGCAGATAGAATTCTGGCAGACAAGGCAATGGCTCAATTCAGATTGAAGAATAATTCCTATGGACAGAGATTAGCAGCTTTAGGCGTTGCTGGTGCTATGAAAGCTAAAGTGAAATTGGGAAAGGGAATAGGAAATCAAAAACAAAATCAAAAACGAAAATAACAAGCTGTCAACAAATGTCTGGTAGTTCTAAGAAGAACGAAGGTTATCTTAGAAAAATCTCTAGGAAATATTGAAAGCAGTATGCGAATCCTGAAGGAAGGAATTTCAACAAATAGAATTGTTAAACAAACTAAACGGATAGCACAACATAAAGAGATGAATAAAAAGAAGAAATCACAGAATGATGATGACGATAATGAAGGAAAGAAGGACTTGATGGATATTGATATTGCTGACGATTATCCCATGAATAAAAGATGTGCAAACAAGAGGAAATCGGATAACGATGATATCTCAGACACTATTCCTGATAAGAAGCCTGAAAATGTGGTCGGTGATATGATCAACCGTAGACAAGAGGTAAAGGCGAAAAGGAGATTGAGAACATTAGATGATAAGGGGGACACTCATTCAAGTGATATGAGTGAACCATTAGATATCTTGAAGACAACTAGAATAATTCCATTCTAGGATGAGATATGCCGAATTTCCCAATGTGTTGTTGTTGTTGTTGTGGTTTGTAGTTGGATGATTCTCTTTAGAAAATTTCAAATCTGCATACTTTGAAGCCCATAAATCTGCCTCTATTTTGAATCCTGAACTCACTGTCATACATGCTGCCAAATCCGATCTGATTTTGAGTAATTCAGTGTTACCATGATTTATGTGAACCTTCAATTCTTCCGTACAATTATGAATCTCAGAGTTGCACTTGACTAATTCTTCCTTTGTTCTATTCCATCCATTTTCACATTGATCACAATTATTTTTTACAGCAGTTCCAGACATTGATGTTGTTCTCCAACTCAGTTTTTTCAAAAAAGTTCTATGCCTGTCCGCCAATACTCCAGGGTATGCCATAAGACTTGAAGTGGGAAGAGTAAAAATTTCCTATAATATATTCAAGCAGGTTTTGAATTGGCTCATCAAATTACTTGAAATGAAAGATGATCGTCTCCCCAGACTATGTTTTGAAAGGCTTCTCAACCTCAAAAATACTACAGACATAAGATACAATTGGACCCAGCAAGTCCTCCAACATCTTGAATTTGCAAACTTTCAACTACCTTTGTCCGAAATCACTGGCAGAATACTCCGTCAAAATAAAAAGACATTACTTTCCAGATATTTGACTCACCTACAAAATGAAGACCGTTCTCTGCTTACCCGCTCGACATTTTTGTCCCTCAACCAATATCTTACTTCTTCTCATGAAACTCAAAGTTACTTACATATGAAGGTTTCACTGCAAGTTATTGGATCAATTTCACAACTCAGGTTAAGTAGTGACTATACTATAAAATTCTCATATCGTGGCTCAACATATCGCATAAACCCAAAGGAAATATGTTCAGTGTGCAACAAGAATGAGTTCGAAACTATACAGCACATTATGTTCGACTGTCCTATTTACACTGCTATGAGGCCCCAAAATACTCCATTTTTGAAAACCATGAACAACTTGGCCGACACTCTCAACAATATCACGCCTTCTTCTGCTAAATCCATATCTGCCCATTTATGTAACATTGTGAAACTCCGCTCATTCATTATGAATGAGTGAAGTACTAATGTTCATATTTCCCTTCCTACAAGATAATTCAATCATTATAATATTGTTTCCCTTGTCTTAGTCATACCTACTTGCTACTGTTACTACTACTTCTTACTTTTGCTCTGTTTTCAAATATATTATTCGCTGAATTGTTAATTGTTGTCCAGTTATATATCAAGTAGGTCGTTCATCAAGGTTGGCCTTATCTAGTTTTGGATAGATACGTTAGTACTCTGCTTTTAAGAACACAAACTATGTACAATGCACATCTTCAAATAGGTTGCTTATTTCTTACTTATAAAATACCGGACGTAAATTTTGTACTTATATAGGTATACAATTACAAGTATAGGAATTTGATATAACTGTGTAAACTCCTTGTTTATAAAACTGTAAGTTTTTAGAAAACAATAAATGGATTGATTGATTGATTGACTATTGTTGAGACCATTTAATCTACTAGTATCCATATGCTCAGAATACAATTTAATTCCAGGATATTTTTTCAAGAGATTGTTGTAGGTTATCTGTAGAGATGACATATTGGGCATCTCATGGTGTATATACTCCCATTTTGCGGTTGATATTCAGAGTACAACTTTCCAGTTGATATTTCAGTGTGCGATTGGTTCATTTGCCTGCATTGTGCATAATGTTTTTCCAAGTTCTCCTAGTATTTAAAGTGATTCAAACATCGATCACATAGCCACTTTTTATGTGACGAATTCCTAATTGTCTGTTAAGTAACTTGTTCAAATCAGTGATATAAGCAAAGTGGAACGATTTATTATGCAACGTACGTTCAGAAGGCTCCTTCTCCTCCTCCTCATCATCATCATCATCATAATCATCATCTCCATCTCGATCATCAAGTTCATTACATGATGGTACCATAAGTAGATTGACCCTTTTATCATAATTTGTGCTACTCAAACATATTGGTAATACTTCAACTTTCCTTCTTTTTTCTCCACTCATAGTGAACACGTTAACAAAAATATCATTCATTATTTCAAATTTTCTAATGTCTTTCAATTCAATAGGGAATTTGATACCATCATATTCCAAAACTTGACTGAAATGTGGATAAGATGATGTTCTATTAACATTTTTCCCTGGGCCTGCTGGATGTAGAGCACACACAATAGACCACAAAAAGCAATAGGGGTCCTTATTCTTTATATTGATGACACCTTTGCTGTGTTTGATAGCAATAGGTAAATCTACGTAAGAAGAAGAAATACCAACGTTTATGGGAAGATAGTGATTAATGTTCACCTTTAATTGAATAATTTGATATAGTGCCCAACCACTATCTCTCTCCTGAAATTCTTCCAGTGCAGTTGAAATCTTATTTTTAATATTATCATTGAACCACGACTTCAAATTTGTATTATTATCGATAATCTGATTTTTTGTGTTGAAATGCTTAATATCAGTTTCGAGAGTTTTAGGTTTAACGAAATTTCCTGAAAATGTAGCATTCACTTTCAAAAGAGACTTCTGTAATTCAGACTTGATTTTGAGTGAGAAGCATCGAAAACATTTTTCCAGAAAAGTTTTTGGATCTTTGGTATTTTTATTAATAATAGCACCAGTTCGAATTCTTTTATTGAAACATGAATCGATATCTTTCCACACTAAATGACGTTTTTGATGTTTTGTTTTATCTTTGAGTGTTATCAATTCTTCTTTATGGTATTTCAAGATAGCTGAACCAGTTTCTAATTTTGAAAAATTTTTCACGCAGCTTGATTTTTTTCTTATGCATTTATTCACTGAATGAATCGTTTTTTGAACGAATTTTATCCATTTACAATACTCTTTTTCCGTTTTTATTAGAGGATAAATTTGATCAATTTTCTTAATAAATTGACTGACTAAATGATCCATCGAGCTCATTTTCACTTACTCTGATAATAGACGATATGTGATGGTGGAATGCGTTGAACTGGAGATCGTTGACAGGAATCAGAGGTAATTCAACAGGAGCAACTTGAGCTGGATGCAATACAAAATAGACAACAGCGAATGTTGCAGAATTTATAACATCGGCCTGACGTCAATGAAGTATCATTACCCAGCTGACCTCTTTGAAAGACCTCTAGAGTTATCAACGATAAGAATTTTTGTTTCGATAGCAACTGAAAAAATGCGCACATGTGCACGAGGGGAATTTTATTCGACTTTGAGTGTTTACAAAAAACATGTTAACATTTTGAAATTTCTACAGTTATCGAGGATGATAAGAATTCCGTATAACAAGTCGATATCATACTTTTTGGGAAAAAATGCACACTTGGATGATAAGAATTCCATCTCGATACCAACGATGAGGAAAACAAGTCGATATCATACTTTTTGGAAAAAATGCACACATGTGTAGTGATTAAAATTTGATACTTTGAATCAACTTGGAGATTATAAAATGTTCCATATCAATTTAGGGAGCTCAAAATGAGTATAAATACTACCATGTTTTCTGATTTCACTACCACAACCAAGAAGCAGTTCTTCGTGAAACAACATGGCAGGCATCCCAACAACATTAATAGTCAACTTTGAAAATAAAAAATTGTTGCCAATCGACATGGCAATGGTTGTGATGAAACAATTGTTCAAGTAAGTTTATCATTATTATTATTATCATTGTCATATCATTTTCTTCATATCATATTTCCATATTCGATCACAAGTTTTATCAATATGAGGATAAAAAAATGCATTTCATTTTCCAGATACGGTGTGAAGGACATCGTGAAAAAATCAGAGGACTGTATTCTGATATATCTGAAATACAGTCCGAAGATGATAACTTTACAGAAAAAATTTGGGAACCTGCCTATAAAGTGGACCAGGGCGCTTGCGGAGTCGGAGCAAGAGCTTATGCTTTTGCAGAAGGCCGTCAAGAGGTTCAACTTCGCGGCGGCCATCGAAGACGATGCAGCGCCGTCACCATCACCACCACCACAGAAAAAGATCAGGCAGGCACCAACTTCCAGCCAAACACCACCACCACCACCACTACCCGAGGAGGAAGATTCGCAAGTATACGAATTTCCTGATGCTGCCTATGGAGGTGAAACGCAACATCAGGCTGAATAACGATTTCTTGCAGGGTAGTGGTCGGCAACAAGAACAACAACAACAACAACAACAGGAAGAAGGAATTGGGACCATCAGCATGGAGAGGAATGATGATGGACACATGACAGTGGTGTATACTACTAGTAGTGGAGAGGAAAGATGTAGGAACTTGAATGAAATTCTTGATTTTGGAACATTCTCATGCCCCAGATGTAATGAAATGTTTTGTTTTTGCCCAATTTCGTTAAAACTACATCAGATGTTAGACAACTATGAGTTGAAACAAAATTTATTCTGTAGTGAGGTCATTCATTAAGTTTTTGTTTCTACTCATTGTTTTTAAATACATGATATAGTTAATCGAAATTATAGATACTTTTCCATTGTTGTTGTTGTTGTTGTTTTTATTGTTGTTGTTGTCGTTGTGTTGTATAATAGTTTTATGAATAATAATCAATATATGAGTTGTCGTCGTTTGATAGTTTTGTAAATAATAAGTAATATATGAATAAAAATAATAAAAATCTTGAATATAATCATTTATTAGATTCTAAATAAACACATCATCGTTTACAATGAAGGTACCAGTACCATAATAAATATACATTCTCTAAAGCACAATTAGAATTATTATATAAATGTTGGTTGCAATGATTCGATTTTAAGAATAACTTCAAGTCCTCAATTGCAGGACATGCTAGTTCATGTAAATCGATGATATTGTTCATTCTTAGCAGTCTCTCCAACCATATCTTCTTTTCCAACCGCTTGACCAGAATTTCATCTCCTTCGTAACAGCCAGTGCATTTCTTGATGAATTCAGTTATTTGTTCATACTGTATTGTGGTTGTAGATGATTCCTTATGGCTCCATTCCAATCCATGCAAGTGTTTAGTGGACCATTCCATATGTTTGAGAACAGTTGAATTGTAATGTGACATGTCGATGGGTAAAGTGATGAATCTATGTTGCCACACACCATTGTCCACATTCAGAATCGCAATTTCTCTACACAAAAACTTGTCTTTTCCATACTGGAAACCTTGTACATGAATTATGAACATTTTTTTTTCGAAGTGAGCACCTACTACATTTGTTAGAGGGCAGTCAACGAGAAAATGATGAAAATCATCAGCGTGATGAACCCTTTATATAGTCTTCCTTGCGCAACATTACGCAACATTATTTTCGTCTATCCAGCTGTTATGTTTGTTATTAAATCCAAGCCATTTGACGAACACCTGTCCATTCTTCCTCTTCAATACCCTTTCGACAAGATACACGTCTGGATATCTTACTTTTTGCAATTGCTTGTTATAGAACCCCCCTAGAATATCCTTGTTAGAATCATCTTTCAATAAGTAGGTAACTGGGTTTGTCAATTGAATTTTTCTTATACGGAAAATCTCAGTAGACCAATTTGGGTTATATTTTTTATCGAAAACTCCACGAATTTTGGATATACGTACATAACCACCAATTTTGAATTTACGTTTCGAACCCACTATTTTGAGCCGGTTATATGCGGTTTGTAGTAGCATTTTTTCATTCCTTCTTGACACGTCAGAGGGTTTCATTTTTATAGTCCTGTGTACTGTGTTGTTATATTTTCCAACAATTTTCTTCAGTAATTCTACCCATTTGTAGTTCCCCTGTAAACTGAATCCTTTCCACATCATATTTTTCAATGTCCGGTTGACTCGTTCTACAATAGATGCCTTTTTCTCGCTGAACGTGTTGTAATGATGCACACCATATTTCTTCATGAGATTTTTGAATTCCTTATTGAAAAATTCAGTGCCTTTATCTGTTTGTAGATTGTGAGGACACTGCTCTTCGAGAATGATTTCCATGGCATTACTCACTTCTATACTCGATTTATTCCTCAAAGGAATAGCCCAAACGAATTTCGAGAAGCAATTTATCACAACCAATATATATTTGTAACCCTGGTTCTCACGAGCATATGGTATCATTTCCACCAAATCGGCTTGAAAAAGATCATCGAGGCCTTTGATGATGACTTTACGTCTTTCGAAATTGATTCTTGCTGGTTTGTGGATCTCTTCAACCACTTGTTTTTTAGCGATTGTTGTCATTCTCTCTTCATGCAATGATATGAGCTTCACGCAACTCCTCAACGATAGAGTTCATTTCATTGGTATGACCATTGTGCCCTACTGACTTCGAAGCCAACAGTAATCGTAATCTGTCACAAAGCTCATTTGGATCATCTCATCGAATGTGATCTATCTTATTGTTAGTCACCTCCATTAACATTCCTCTACCAACGGAGGAAGAACTCGTGATTGGAGCAATAATGTTTCTATACTCTTGTAGCTCACTACCATCCACTTGCTTATTTGCCTTGTAATGATGGGCATTAGTTTTCGTCACTATCTGCTTATAATTTTGCCCATCCTCCCTGGTGAAATCATGAGGGTCTTTCTTGAACAATAGTTCATATAAACCTTGAGTACCTTTGTACCTCTTATTCTTGAGAATTACATCGGATCCTTCGATGTATATTCTAGAATCACCAATCATGAGTTTTTCAGTATTCCTGTCTAATCTCACTCCATATTTATGATCAAACTCTTTGTTATCCTCATCTTGATACATACTATTGATATATTTTCTAGGTAGAGGATCATATTGCTCTAAATAGTCGACATACGATTCTTGTGTAATATCCATGAGGCGTGAAACTTCGTCGGCAGATGGTTTTCCTAGCTGTTCATTTTCCTCATCAGATTTGATATCCTCTAAAATTGATTGTTTCAACTCACTAGGTCCATCATCATCATCATCATCATCATCATCACCCCCATACTCATCCTCAATATAAGGTTCTTCATTTTTCAAATCTGCTGGTGTGAGGAGTTGCAAGGATAGTCGGCGGGGGATTTTAGGCTTACTCTTCTGCTCTACAATATTCTTAGGTGTCTCATAGTTTAGTAAATTCCTCTTCGGTTTCATCATGAATGGTGATTTGAAGGAATCGAGTTGTTCTGCAGCATTTTTCTGATATGGAATTTGTTGTTGTTGTTGGTGCTGACCAGTACTCTGTAATGTATTTTCGATACTTTTCAGGTGTTTTGTAATAGGATTGAACATATTCTCATGCACCATTTCTCCATGCTTCAAAATATCCAATTTATCGCTCACCGTTTCACGTTTAGCTATCAACCTCTTTTTGATTTCCTTCTCATTCGACTTCATTTCTTTGTTTGTTCACCAGGTAAGCATGAGGTATCTCATCTGCTTCTGATCAGCTATGATCAGCTTCGATCGGGTATCTGATCAGCTCTGATCAGCTTCGATCAGGTATCTGATCAGCTTCGATCGGGTATCTGATCAGCTTCGATCGGGTACCTGATCAGCTTTGATCGAGTGCCTGCTCAGCTTCGATCGGGTATCTGATCAGCTCTGATCGGCATCGATCAGGTTGGAGGGTACAATATTGAGACTTCACCTTTATATGAGTATGAAATCATCAATTCATTTCCGATAACGACCTTCATTGACCTTACAATCTTTGAATATTGATAGAAAACCATATGGATCCTTCCAGCATAACGAACACATACTTTTGAATTTATTGAATGTCATATCTGACCCCACATGGTCTGCATAAATGTGACGTAAATTCATATCATCCATTTTGAATAAAATCAAGGAGTAACAGTTGTCTCTGATCAGGTGTTTGGGGATTTTAGCGTAGCTCTGATTCAGGTAAAAAGGGTCTACTAATGCATGTCTAGACATACTGAAGTATTCACGAATCACTTCTTGGTTGTCACATGCAACATCATCGAATATGAATATCGAATTCGGTTTAGCCGCTGACGGATGCATAATACTATCACTGGCACTGAATGCATTTCGAGAACGGCACAAAACATCGGGAATATAAATCGAAAAATACTCCAACACCCTTATAGACTTTCGCAAAGGCCTACTACATGGTGAAAGTTCCAGAACGGCAATAAATATCGGAAATCTAGATCAAAGAACACACCAACGCCCCTGTCGACTTTCGCACAGGCCTACTACATGGAGCAAGTCCGAACACCGTATCACGAGAAACAAAAAAAACAGTACGACGTCATGACGCGAAATAATTCTAAGTTCATTGAAAATAAGAAGTGAGTCACAAATGTATGTTTTTCGCCCGAAATTCGATAGAAATCAAGACGAACAACGGAAAAGTCTCTAAACATTGTTACTCGAAATTGCCTCTTTACTGGAAGAGAGAAAAAAAATTTGAAAAGTATTATTTCTGATGAATTTTTTTTTTGTTTAATCATGATACTCATAATTCCTCAAATATCTCGAGAACGGCACAAAATATCGAATATCTGAATCTGAAAATACCCCAACACTCCTGTCGACTTCCGCAATGACCTACCACATGGAGAAAGTCCGAACATTATATCACGAATAACAAAGAAAAAAGGACGACGTCATGACGCGAATTAATTCTGACTTCATTGAAAAAAAAAAAAGGTGAGCGAAAATTGTATGTTTTGTCGCCCAAAATTCGATAGAAATCAAGACGACCATCGAAGTAGTCTTCATGATTTATAACTCAAAATTGCCTCTTTACTGGAAAAAAATTGGAAAAGTATTATTTTTGATGAAATTTCTTCAATTCTCGATATTCATATTTTCTCAAATATCTCGAGAACGGCACTGAATATTGGAAATCTAAATCGAAATATACCTCAACATCATTGTCCACTTCCGCATAGGCCCACCACATGGAGAAAGTCTGAACACCGTTTCACGAAAAACAAAAAAATTAGTACAACGTCATGACGCGAAATAATTCTAAGTTCATTGAAAAATAAAAAGTGACAATTGCATGTTTTTTGCCCAAAATTCGATAGAAATCAAGACGACTAACGGAGACGTCTTCATTATTTGTTACTCAAATTTGCCTCTTTACTGGAAACAAAATTGGAAAAGTATTATTTTTGATGAAATTCTTCAAAGTCCCGATATTCAAATTCTCTCAAATATCACGAAAAACAAAAAAATTAGTACGACGTCATGACACGAAATAATTCTAAGTTCATTGTAAAAAAAAAGGTGAGTGACAATTGTATGTTTCTCGCCCGAAATGCGATAGAAATCAAGACGACCAACGAGAAAGTCTCAATACATTGTTACTCAAAATTGTCTCTTTACTGGAAGAAAACAATTGGAAAAGTATCATTTTTCATGAAATTTTTCCAAGTCCCGATATTCATATTCTCTCAAATATCTCCTGAACGGCAATGAATTTCGAAAATCTCAATCAAAAACTACCCCAACACACTTGTCGACCTCCGCATAGGCCTATCACATGGAGAGATTTCGAACACCGTTTCACGAAAAACAAAAAAATCAGTACGACGTAATGACGCGAAATAATTCGAAGTTCATTGAATAAAAAAAAGGTGAGTGACAATTGTATGTTTTTCGCCCAAAATTCGATAGAAATCTAGACGATCAACGAAAAAGTCTTCACGAATTGTTACCCAAAATTGCCTCTTTTCTGAAAAAAAAAAATTGGAAAAGTAATATTTTTGATGAGATTTTTCCAAGTCCCGATATTCATATTTTCTCAAATATCTCGAGAACGGCACGAGATATCAAAAATCTGAATCGAAAAATACACCAACACTCCTGTGGACTGCCACAACGACCTACCACATGGAGAAAGTCCAAACATAATATCACGAAAAACAAAAAAATTTGTACGACGTTATGACGCGAAATAATTCCAAGTTCATTGAAAAAAAAAAGTGAGTGACAATTGTATGTTTTTTGGCCAGAATTCGATAGAAATCAGGACGATCAACGAAAAATTCTGTATACATTGTTACTCAGAATTGCCTCTCTACTGAAAAAAAAATTGAATGAGAAATATTTTTGATGAGATTTTTTCAAGTCCCGATATTCATATTCTCTCAAACATCTCGAGAACGGCAATGAATATCGAAAATCTGAATCGAAAAATACCCCAACAGTTTTGTCGACTTCCGCATAGGCCTACAACATGGAGAAAGTCCGAACACCGTTTCACGAAAATTCTATGTTCATTGAATAAACAAAGGTGAGTGACAAGTGTATGTTTCTCGCCCAAAATTCGATAGAAATCAAGACGACCAACCTAAAAGTCTTCAGCAATTGTTACTCAAGATTGCCTCTTCACTAGAAAAAAAATTGGAAAAATATTATTTCTGATGAAATTTTTCAAGGTAGTGATATTTATATTTTCTCGAATATCTCGAGAACGACACTGAATATTGAAAATTTACTGGAAGAGAAAAATAGGAGAAGTATTATTTATGATGAAATTGTTTCAAGTACCGATATTCATATTTCCTCAAATATCTCGAGAACGGCACAAAATATCAAGAATCTGAATCGAAAAATACCCCAACACTCCTGTCGACTTCCACAACGACCTACCACATGGAGAAAGTCTGAACATTATATCACGATATTCATATTTTCTCAAATATCTCGAGAACGGCACTAAATATCAAAAATCTAAATCGAAATATACCCCAACACCATTGTCGACTTCCGCACAGGCCTACCACATGGTGAAAGCCCGAACACCGTTTCACGAAAAACAAAAAAATTAGTACGACGTCATGACGCGAAATAATTCTAAGTTCATTGGAAAAAAGAAGTGAGTGACAAGTGTTTGTTTTTTGCCCGAAATTCGATAGAAATCAAGACGACCAACGAAAAAGTCTCTTTACATTATTACTCAAAATTGCCTCTTTACTGGGAGAAAAAATTGGAAAAGTATCATTTTTGATGAATGTTTTTTTAATCCTGATATTCATATTTCCTCAAATATCTCGAGAACGGCACAAAATATCGAAAATCTGAATCGAAAAATACCCCAACACTCCTGTCGACTTTCGCAATGACCTACCACATGGAGAAAGTCCGAACTATATCACGAACAACAAAGAAAAATGAACGACGTCATGACACGAAATAATACTTACTTCATTGAAAAAGAAGGTGAGCGACAAATGTATGTTTCTTGTCCAAAATTCGATAGAAATCAAGACGATCAACGGAAAATTCTCTATACATTTTCACTCAAAATTGCATCTTTTCTGGAATGAAATTGGAAAAGTAATATTCATATTTCCTGAAATATTACATGGAGAAAGTCTCAACACCGTATCACGGAAAACAAAAAAATTAGTAGGACGTCATGACGCGAAAAAATTCAAAGTTCATTGAATGAAAAAGGTGAGAGACAAGTGTATGTTTTGTTGCCAAAAATTCGATAGGAATCAAGACGACCATCGAAAAAGTCCTCATAAATTGTTACTCAAAATTGCCTCTCTACTGAAAAAAAAAATTGGAAAAGTATTATTTTTGATGAAATATTTCAAAGTCCCGATATTTATATTTTCTCAAATATCTCGAGAACGACACTGAATATTGAAAATTTACTGGATGAGAAAAATAGGAGAAGTATAATTTATGATGAAATTGTTTCAATTCCCGATATTCATATTTCCTCAAATATCTCGAGAACGGTACAAAATATCGAATATCTGAATCGAAAAATACTCCAACACTCCTGTCGACTTCCGCAACGACCTACCACATGGAGAAAGTCCGAACATCATATCACGGAAAACAAAAAAATGTACGACGTCATGACGCGAATTAATTCTAACTCCCTTATAGACTTTCGCACAGGCCTACCACATGGAGCAAGTCCGAACACCGTATCACGAAAAACAAAAAAATCAGTACGACGTCATGACGCGAAATAATTCTAAGTTCATTGAAAAAAAGAAGTGAGTCACAAATGTATGTTTTTCGCCCGAAATTCGATAGAAATCAAGACGACCAACGGAAAAGTCTCTATACATTGTTACTCAAAATTGCCTCTTTACTGGAAGAGAAAAATTTGAGAAGTATTATTTCTGATGAATTTTTCCGATACTCATAATTCCTCAAATATCTCGAGAACGGCACAAAATATCGAATATCTGAATCTGAAAATACCCCAACACTCCTGTCGACTTTCGCAACGACTTACCACATGGAGAAAGTCCGAACATTATATCACGAACAACAAACAAAAATGTACGACGTCATGACGCGAATTAATTCTGACTTTATTGAAAAAAAGAAGGTGAGCGAAAATTGTATGTTTTTTCGCTCAAAATTCGATAGAAATCAAGACGACAATCGAAAAAGTCTTCATAAATTGTTACTCAAAATTGTCTCTTTTTTCAAGTCCCGATATTCATATTCTCTCAAATATCTCCTGAACGGCAATGAATTTCGAAAATCTCAAACAAAACCTTCCCCAACACACTTGTCGACCTCCGCATAGGCCTGTCACATGGAGAAATTTCGAACACCGTTTCACGAAAAACAAAAAAATCAGTACGACGTCATGACGCGAAATAATTCGAAGTTCATTGAATAAAAAAAAGGTGAGTGACAATTGTATGTTTTTCGCCCAAAATTCGATAGAAATCTAGACGATCAACGAAAAAGTCTTCACGAATTGTTACCCAAAATTGCCTCTTTTCTGAAAAAAAAATTGGAAAAGTAATATTTTTGATGATATTTTTCCAAGTCCCGATATTCATATTTTCTCAAATATCTCGAGAACGGCACGAGATATCAAAAATCTGAATCGAAAAATACACCAACACTCCTGTGGACTTCCACAACGACCTACCACATGGGGAGAGTCCAAACATAATATCACGAAAAACAAAAAAAATTGTACGACGTTATGACGCGAAATAATTCCAAGTTCATTGAAAAAAAAAAGTGAGTGACAATTGTATGTTTTTTGCCCAGAATTCGATAGAAATCAGGACGATCAACGAAAAATTCTGTATACATTGTTACTCAGAATTGCCTCTCTACTGGAGAAAAAATTGAATGAGAAATATTTTTGATGAGATTTTCTCAAGTCCCGATATTCATATTCTCTCAAACATCTCGAGAACGGCAATGAATATCGAAAATCTGAATCGAAAAATACCCCAACAGTTTTGTCGACTTCCGCATAGGCCTACAACATGGAGAAAGTCCGAACACCGTTTCACGAAAATTCTATGTTCATTGAATAAACAAAGGTGAGTGACAAGTGTATGTTTTTTGCCTAGAATTCGATAGAAATCAAGACGACCAACGTAAAAGTCTCCAGCAATTGTTACTCAAGATTGCCTCTTCACTGGAAAAAAAATTGGAAAAATATTATTCATGATGAAATTTTTCAAGGTAGTGATATTCATATTTTCTCGAATATCTCGAGAACGACACTGAATATTGAAGATTTACTGTAAGAGAAAAATTGGAGAAGTATTATTTATGATGAAATTGTTTCAAGTCCCGATATTCATATTTCCTCAAATATCTCGAGAACGGCACAAAATATCAAGAATCTGAATCGAAAAATACCCCAACACTCCTGTCGACTTTCGCAACGACTTACCACATGGAGGAAGTCCGAACATTATATCACGAACAACAAACAAAAATGTACGACGTCATGACGCGAATTAATTCTGACTTCATTGAAGAAAAGAAGGTGAGCGAAAATTGTATGTTTTGTCGCTCAAAATTCGATAGAAATCAAGACGACCATCGAAAAAGTCTCCATAAATTGTTACGCAAAATTGCCTCTTTACTGGAAGAAAAATTGGAAAAGTATTATTTTTGATGAAATTTTTTCAATTCCCGATATTCATATTTTCTCAAATATCTCGAGAACGGCACTGAATATTGAAAATCTAAATCGAAACATACCTCAACATCATTGTCGACTTCCGCATAGGCCTACCACATGGAGAAAGTCTGAACACCGTTTAACGAAAAACAAAAAAATTAGTACGACGTCATGACGCGAAATAATTCTAAGCTCATTGAAAAATAAAAAGTGACAATTGCATGTTTTTCGCCCAAAATTCGATAGAAATCAAGACGACTAACGGAGAAGTCTTCATTATTTGTTACTCAAATTTGCCTCTTTACTGGAAACAAAATTGGAAAAGTATTATTTTTGATGAAATTCTTCAAAGTCCCGATATTCATATTCTCTCAAATATTTCGAGAACGGCAATGAATTTCGAAAATCTAAATCAAAAACTACCCCAGAACCCTTGTCGTATTCTGGATAGGCCTATCACATGAAGAAAGTTAGAATACCGTTTCACGAAAAACAAAAAAATTAGTACGACGTCATGACGCGAAATAATTCGAAGTTCATTGTAAAAAAAAAAGGTGAGTGACAATTGTATGTTTCTCGCCCGAAATTCGATAGAAATCAAGACGACCAATGAGAAAGTCTCAATACATTGTTACTCAAAATTGTCTCTTTACTGGAAGAAAACAATTGGAAAAGTATCATTTTTCATGAAATTTTTTTAAGTCCCGATATTCATATTCTCTCAAATATCCCCTGAACGGCAATGAATTTCGAAAATCTCAATCAAAAACTACCCCAACACACTTGTCGACCTCCGCATAGGCCTATCACATGGAGAAATTTCGAACACCTTCTCACGAAAAACAAAAAAACTAGTACGACGTCATGACGCGAAATAATTCGAAGTTCATTGAATAAAAAGAAGGTGAGTGACAATTGTATGTTTTTCGCCCAAAATTCGATAGAAATCTAGACGATCAACGAAAAAGTCTTCACGAATTGTTACCCAAAATTGCCTCTTTTCTGAAAAAAAAATTGGAAAAGTAATATTTTTGATGAGATTTTTCCAAGTCCCGATATTCATATTTTCTCAAATATCTCGAGAACGGCACGAGATATCAAAAATCTGAATCGAAAATACACCAACACTCCTGTGGACTTCCACAACGACCTACCACATGGGGAGAGTCCAAACATAATATCACGAAAAACAAAAAAATTTGTACGACGTTATGACGCGAAATAATTCCAAGTTCATTGAAAAAAAAAAGTGAGTGACAATTGTATGTTTTTTGCTCAAAATTCGATAGAAATCAGGACGATCAACGGAAAATTCTGTATACATTGTTACTCAGAATTGCCTCTCTACTGGAAGAAAAATTGAATGAGAAATATTTCTGATGAGATTTTTTCAAGTCCCGATATTCATATCCTCTCAAACATCTCGAGAACGGCAATGAATATCGAAAATCTGAATCGAAAAATACCCCAACAGTTTTGTCGACTTCCGCATAGGCCTACAACATGGAGAAAGTCCGAACACCGTTTCACGAAAATTCTATGTTCATTGAATAAACAAAGGTGAGTGACAAGTGTATGTTTTTCGCCTAAAAATCGATAGAAATCAAGACGACCAACGTAAAAGTCTCCAGCAATTGTTACTCAAGATTGCCTCTTCACTGGAAAAAAAATTGGAAAAATATTATTTATGATGAAATTTTTCAAGGTAGTGATATTCATATTTTCTCGAATATCTCGAGAACGACACTGAATATTGAAGATTTACTGTAAGAGAAAAATTGGAGAAGTATTATTTATGATGAAATTGTTTCAAGTCCCGATATTCATATTTCCTCAAATATCTCGAGAACGGCACAAAATATCAAGAATCTGAATCGAAAAATACCCCAACACTCCTGTCGACTTTCGCAACGACTTACCACATGGAGGAAGTCCGAACATTATATCACGAACAACAAACAAAAATGTACGACGTCATGACGCGAATTAATTCTGACTTCATTGAAGAAAAGAAGGTGAGCGAAAATTGTATGTTTTGTCGCTCAAAATTCGATAGAAATCAAGACGACCATCGAAAAAGTCTCCATAAATTGTAACGCAAAATTGCCTCTTTACTGGAAGAAAAATTGGAAAAGTATTATTTTTGATGAAATTTTTTCAATTCCCGATATTCATATTTTCTCAAATATCTCGAGAACGGCACTGAATATTGAAAATCTAAATCGAAACATACCTCAACATCATTGTCGACTTCCGCATAGGCCTACCACATGGAGAAAGTCTGAACACCGTTTCACGAAAAACAAAAAAATTAGTACGACGTCATGACGCGAAATAATTCTAAGCTCATTGAAAAATAAAAAGTGACAATTGCATGTTTTTTGCCCAAAATTCGATAGAAATCAAGACGACTAACGGAGAAGTCTTCATTATTTGTTACTCAAATTTGCCTCTTTACTGGAAACAAAATTGGAAAAGTATTATGTTTGATGAAATTCTTCAAAGTCCCGATATTCATATTCTCTCAAATATTTCGAGAACGGCAATGAATTTCGAAAATCTAAATCAAAAACTACCCCAGAACCCTTGTCGTATTCTGGATAGGCCTATCACATGAAGAAAGTTAGAATACCGTTTCACGAAAAACAAAAAAATTAGTACGACGTCATGACGCGAAATAATTCGAAGTTCATTGTAAAAAAAAAAGGTGAGTGACAATTGTATGTTTCTCGCCCGAAATTTGATAGAAATCAAGACGACCAATGAGAAAGTCTCAATACATTGTTACTCAAAATTGTCTCTTTACTGGAAGAAAACAATTGGAAAAGTATCATTTTTCATGAAATTTTTTTAAGTCCCGATATTCATATTCTCTCAAATATCCCCTGAACGGCAATGAATTTCGAAAATCTCAATCAAAAACTACCCCAACACACTTGTCGACCTCCGCATAGGCCTATCACATGGAGAAATTTCGAACACCTTCTCACGAAAAACAAAAAAACTAGTACGACGTCATGACGCGAAATAATTCGAAGTTCATTGAATAAAAAGAAGGTGAGTGACAATTGTATGTTTTTCGCTCAAAATTCGATAGAAATCTAGACGATCAACGAAAAAGTCTTCACGAATTGTTACCCAAAATTGCCTCTTTTCTGAAAAAAAAATTGGAAAAGTAATATTTTTGATGAGATTTTTCCAAGTTCCGATATTCATATTTTCTCAAATATCTCGAGAACGGCACGAGATATCAAAAATCTGAATCGAAAAATACACCAACACTCCTGTGGACTTCCACAACGACCTACCACATGGGGAGAGTCCAAACATAATATCACGAAAAACAAAAAAAATTGTACGACGTTATGACGCGAAATAATTCCAAGTTCATTGAAAAAAAAAAGTGAGTGACAATTGTATGTTTTTTGCCCAAAATTCGATAGAAATCAGGACGATCAACGGAAAATTCTGTATACATTGTTACTCAGAATTGCCTCTCTACTGGAAAAAAAATTGAATGAGAAATATTTCTGATGAGATTTTTTCAAGTCCCGATATTCATATCCTCTCAAACATCTCGAGAACGGCAATGAATATCGAAAATCTGACTCGAAAAATACCCCAACATTTTTGTCGACTTCCGCATAGGCCTACAACATGGAGAAAGTCCGAACACCGTTTCACGAGAATTCAATGTTCATTGAATAAACAAAGGTGAGTGACAAGTCTATGTTTTTCGCCCAAAATTCGATAGAAATCAAGACGACCAACGTAAAAGTCCTCAGCAATTGATACTCAAGATTGCCTCTTCACTGGAAAAAAAATTGGAAAAATATTATTTCTGGTGAAATCTTTCAAAGTAGTGATATTCATATTTCCTCGAATATCTCGAGAACGACACTGAATATTGAATATTTACTGGAAGAGGAAAATAGGAAAAGGATTATTTATGATGAAATTGTTTCAAGTCCCTCCCGATATTCATATTTCCTCAAATATCTCGAGAACGGCACAAAATATCAAGAATCTGAATCGAAAAATACCCCAACACTCCTGTCGACTTCCGCAACGACCTACCACATGGAGAAAGTCTGAACATTATATCACGATATTCATATTTTCTCAAATATCTCGAGAACGGCACTGAATATCGAAAATCTAAATCGAAATATACCCCAACACCATAGTCGAACTCCGCACAGGCCTACCACATGGAGAAAGCCCGAACACCGTTTCACGAAAAACAAAAAAATCAGTACGACGTCATGACGCGAAATAATTCTGAGTTCATTGGAAAAAAGAAGTGAGTGACAAGTGTTTGTTTTTTGTCCGAAATTCAATAGAAATCAAGACGACCAACAGAAAAGTCTTTTTACATTATTACTCAAAATTGCCTCTTTACTGGGAGAAAAAATTGGAAAAGTATCATTTATGATGAATTTTTTTTTCAATCCTGATATTTATATTTCCTCAAATATCTCGAGAACGGCACAAAATATCAAAAATCTGAATCGAAAAATACCCCAACACTCCTGGCGACTTTCGCAATGACCTACCACATGGAGAATGTCCGAACTATATCACGAACAACAAAGAAAAATGTACGACGTCATGACGCGAAATAATACTAACTTCATTGAAAAAGAAAGTGAGCGACAATTGTATGTTTTTTGCCCAAAATTCTATAGAAATCAAGACGATCAACGAAAAATTCTCTATACATTTTTACTCAAAATTGCATCTTTTCTGGAATAAAATTGGAAAAGTAATATTCATATTTTCTGAAATATTTCGAGAACGGCACAAAACATCGAGAATATAAATCGAAAAATACTCCACCACCCTTGTCGACTTTCGCGAAGGCCTACTGCATGGAGACAGTCTTACCATCATATCACGAAAAACAAAAAAATTAGTACGACGTCATGACGCGAAATAATTCAAAGTTCATTGAATAAAGAAGGTGAGAGACAAGTGTATGTTTTTTCGCCCAAACTTTGATAGAAATCAAGACGACCATCAAAAAAGTCCTCATAATTTGTTACTCAATATTGCCTCTTTACTGAAAAAAAAAGTTGGAAAAGTATTATTTTTGATGAAATTTTTCCCGATATCTATATTTCCTCAAATATCTTGAGAACGACACTGAATATTGAAAATTCACTGGAAGAGAAAAAAAGGAGAAGTATTATTTATGATGAAATTGTTTCAAGTCCCGACATTCATATCTTCTGAAATATTTCGAGAACAGCACAAAACATCGAGAATATGAATCGGAAGATACTCCAACACCCTTATCGACTTTCGCAAAGGCCTACTACATGGTGAAAGTTCGAACACCGTATCACGAAAAACAAAAAAATTAGTACGACGTCATGACGCGAAATAATTCAAAGTTCATTGAATGAAAAAGGTGAGTGACAAGTGTATGTTTTGTCGCTCAAAATTCGTTAGACATCAAGACGATCAACGAAAAAGTCTTCATGAATTGTTACTCAAAATTGCCTCTTCACTGGAAAAAAAAATTGGAAAAGTATTATTTTTGATGAAATTTTTCAAAGTCCCGATATTTATATTTCCTCTAATATCTTGAGAACGACACTGAATATTGAAAATTCACTGAAAGAGAAGAAAAGGAGAAGTATTATTTATGATGAAATTGTTTCAAGTCATGATATTCATATTTTCTGAAATATTTCGAGAACGGCACAAAACATCGAGAATATGAATCGAAAAATACACCAACACCCTTATCGACTTTCGCAAAAGCCTACTTCATGGTGAAAGTTCGAACACCTTATCACGAAAAACAAAAAAATCAGTACGACGTCATGACGCGAAATAATTCAAAGTTCATTGAATGAAAAAGGTGAGTGACAAGTGTATGTTTTGACGCCCAAAATTCGATAGGAATCAAGACGACCAACGAAAAAAAACATCATAAATTGTTACTCAAAATTGCCACTTCACTGGAAAAAAAAATTGGAAAAGTATTATTTTTGATGAAATTTTCCAGTCCCGATATTCATATTTTCTCAAATATCTCGAGAACGGCACTAAATATCGAAAATCTTAATCGGAATATACCCCAACACTATTGTCGACTTCCGCTTAGGCCTACCACATGGAGAAAGTCCGAACACCGTTTCACGAAAAACAAAAAAATCAGTAAGACGTCATGACGCGAAATAATTCTCAGTTCCTTGAAAAAATGAAGTGACTCACAAGTGTATGTTTTTCGCCCTAAATTCGATAGAAATCAAGACGACTAACGAAAAAGTCTCTATACATTGGTACTCAAAATTGCCTCTTTACTGGAAGAGAAAAATTTGAAAAGTATTATTTCTGATGAAATTGTTTCAAGTCCCGATACTTATAATTCCTCAAATATCTCGAGAACAGCACGTAATATCGAATATCTGAATCGAAAAATACCCCAACACTCTTGTCGACTTTTGCAACGACCTACCACATGGAGAAAGTCCGAATATTATATCACTAACAACAAAGAAAAATGTACGACGTCATGACGCGAATCAATTCTGACTTCATTTAAAAAAAAGGTGAGCGACAATTGTATGTTTTTTGCCAAAAATTCTATACAAATCAAGACGATCATCGAAAAATGCTCTATACATTTTTACTCAAAATTGCCTCTTTTCTGGGAAATAGTTGCGAAAGTAATATTTTTGATGAGATTTTTTCAAGTCCCGATATTCATATTTTCTGAAATATTTCGAGAACGGCACAAAACATTGAGAATATAAATCGAAAAATACTCCAACACCCTTATCGACTTTCGCAAAAGCCTACTACATGGTGAAAGTTCCAGAACGGCAATAAATATCGGAAATCTAGATCAAAGAACTCACCAACGCCCCTGTCGACTTTCGCAAAGGCCTACCACATGTAGCAAGTCCGAACACCGTATCACGAAAAACAAAAAAATCAGTACGACGTCATGACGCGAAATAATTCTAAGTTCATTGAAAAATAGAAGTGAGTCACAAGTGTGTGTTTTTCGCCCGAAATTCGATAGAAATCAAAACGACCAACAAAAAACTCTATACTTTGGTACTCAGAATTGCCTCTTCACTGGAAGAGAGAAATTTGAAAAGTATTATTTCTGATGAAATTATTTTAAGTCCCGATACTCATAATTCCTCAAATATCTCGAGAACGGCACAAAATATCGAATATCTGAATCAAAAAATAACCAAACACTCCTTTCTACTTTCGCAACGACCTACCACATGGAGAAAGTCCGAATATTATATCACGAACAACAACAAAAAATCTACGACGTCATGACGCGAAATAATTCTGACTTCATTAAAAAAAAAGGTGAGCGACAATTGTATGTTTTTCGCCCAAAATTCGATAGTAATCAAGACGATCAACGAGAAATTCTCTATTCATTTTCAGTCGAAATTGTCTCTTTTCTGGAAAAAAAATTGGAAAAGTAATATTTTTGATGAGATTCTTTCAAATCCCGATATTCATATTTTCTGAAATATTTCGAGAACGGCACAAAACATCGAGAATATAAATCGAAAAATACTTTCACACCCTTGTCGACTTCCGCAAAGGCCTACTACATGGAGGAAGTCCAAACACCGTATCACGAAAAACAAAAAAATCAGTACGACGTCATGACGCGAAATAATTCAAAGTTCATTGAATAAAAAAGGTGAGAGACAGGTGTATGTTTTGTCGCCCAAAATTCGATAGAAATCAAGACGACCAACGAGAAAGTCATCATAAATTGTTACTCAAAATTGCCCCTTCACTGGAAAAAAATGGAAAAGTATTACCTATATTTGATGAAAAATAAAAAAAAGTAAGTGACAATTGTATGTTTTTCGCCCGAAATTCGATAGAAATCAAGACGACCAACGTAAAAGTCTTTATACATTGGTACTCAAAATTGCCTCTTCACTGGAAGAGGAAAATAGGAGAAGTAATATTCATGATGAAATTGTTTCAAGTCCCGATATTCATATTTCCTCAAATATCTCGAGAACGGCACTGAATATCGGAAATCTAAATCAAAGAACACACCAACGCCCCTGTCGACTTCCGCAAAGGCGTACCACATGGAGCAAGTCCGAACACCGTATCACGAAAAACAAAAAAATCAGTACGACGTCATGACGCGAAATAATTCTAAGTTCATTGAAAAAAAGAATTGAGTCACAAGTGTATGTTTTTCGCCCAAAATTCGATAGAAATCAAGACGACCAACGAAAAAGTCTCTATACATTGGTACTCAAAATTGCCTCTTCACTGGAAGAGGAAAATTTCAAAAGTATTATTTCTGATGAAATTTTTTCAAGTCCCGATATTCATAGTTTCTCAAATATCTCGAGAACAGCACAAAATATCGAGAATCTGAATCGAAAAAAAAATACCAACACTCCAGTCGACTTCCGCAATGACCTACCATATGGTGAAAGTCCGAACATTATATCACGAAAAACAAAAAAGTCCCGATACTCATAATTCCTCAAATATCTCGAGAACGGCACAAAATATCGAATATCTGACTTTCGCAACGACCTACCACATGGAGAAAGTCCGAACATTATATCACGAACAACAAAGAAATATGTACGACGTCATGACGCGAATTGATTCTGACTTCATTAAAAAAAAAAAAGGTGAGCGAAAATTGTATGTTTTGTCGCCCAAAATTCGATAGAGATTAAGACGAGCATCGAAAGGGTCTTCATAAATTGTAACTCAAAATTGCCTCTTCACTGGAAAAAAAAATTGGAAAAGTATTATTTTTGATGAAATTTTTCAAAGTCCCGATAATTATATTTCCTCAAATATTTCGAGAACGGCACTAAATATCGAAAATCTGAATCGAAATATACCCCAAAAGTATTATTTTTGATGGAATTTTTCAAAGTCCCGATATTCATATTTTCTGAAATATTTCGAGAACGGCACTGAAAATTGAAAATCCAAATCGAAATATACCTCAACATCATTGTCGACTTCCGCATAGGCCTACCACATGGGGAAAGTCTGAACACCGTTTCACGAAGAACAAAAAAATTAGTACGACGTCATGACGCGAAATAATTCAAAGTTCATTGAATAAAAAAGGTGAGAGACAGGTGTATGTTTTGTCGCCCAAAATTCGATAGAAATCAAGACGACCAACGAGAAAGTCATCATAAATTGTTACTCAAAATTGCCCCTTCACTGGAAAAAAATGGAGAAGTATTACCTATATTTGATGAAAAATAAAAAAAAGTAAGTGACAATTGTATGTTTTTCGCCCGAAATTCGATAGAAATCAAGACGACCAACGTAAAAGTCTTTATACATTGGTACTCAAAATTGCCTCTTCACTGGAAGAGGAAAATAGGAGAAGTAATATTCATGATGAAATTGTTTCAAGTCCCGATATTCATATTTCCTCAAATATCTCGAGAACGGCACTGAATATCGGAAATCTAAATCAAAGAACACACCAACGCCCCTGTCGACTTTCGCAAAGGCGTACCACATGGAGCAAGTCCGAACACCGTATCACGAAAAACAAAAAAATCAGTACGACGTCATGACGCGAAATAATTCTAAGTTCATTGAAAAAAAGAAGTGAGTCACGAGTGTATGTTTTTCGCCCGAAATTCGATAGAAATCAAGACGACCAACAAAAAAGTCTCTATACATTGGTACTCAGAATTGCCTCTTCACTGGAAGAGGAAAATTTCAAAAGTATTATTTCTGATGAAATTTTTTCAAGTCCCGATATTCATAGTTTCTCTTATATCTCGAGAACAGCATAAAATATCGAGAATCTGAATCGAAAAAAAAATACCAACACTCCTGTCGACTTCCGCAATGACCTACCTTATGGTGAAAGTCCGAACATTATATCACGAAAAACAAAAAAGTCCCGATACTCATAATTCCTCAAATATCTCGAGAACGGCACAAAATATCGAATATCTGACTTTCGCAACGACCTACCACATGGAGAAAGTCCGAACATTATATCACGAACAACAAAGAAAAATGTACGACGCCATGACGCGAATTGATTCTGACTACATTAAAAAAAAAAAGGTGAGCGAAAATTGTATGTTTTGTCGCCCAAAATTCGATAGAGATTAAGACGAGCATCGAAAGGGTCTTCATAAATTGTTACTCAAAATTGCCTCTTCACTGGAAAAAAAAATTGGAAAAGTATTATTTTTGATGAAATTTTTTCAAGTCCCGATATTCATATTTTCTGAAATATTTCGAGAACGGCACTGAAAATTGAAAATCCAAATCGAAATATACCTCAACATCATTGTCGACTTCCGCATAGGCCTACCACATGGGAAAAGTCTGAACACCGTTTCACGAAGAACAAAAAAATTAGTGCGACGTCATGACGCGAAATAATCCTAAGTTCATTGAAAAAAATAGAAAAAATGACAATTGCATGTTTTTTGCCCAAAATTCGATAGAAATCAACCTGTGCATGATTATTTTCGAATATAATAGGTTTTTGCTTTGGTGCGCTTCAAGAGATAAATAATAATGATAATCTGGCGCATATTGTAGCACCAAACATTCAAACAACGTATACCAATAATTATGAATTAACTTCTAAGACGAAAATATTTGGAAAATCATCTCTCTCTCATCAAGTGGGACATTCCCAGTTAGATTGAATATCCTATCCTCTTTGAGGTCTTCGAACATTGTTAGGATTTTCTTTCGTGCGCTCCAAGTGATAAAAAAATATGAACTGATGAAAATGTACCAGAACATGGAAAACGTGAAAAAATATTCAAATAGGCTATTATACATCATGGAGAATCGTATCCCAGCTATCGCTCGAAATATTGACCAACTTCATCGATATAAAATAATGATAATGAACTAGATTTTTCACCTGACATATAAAAAATGAAAGATCAGATTTATAAAAAAAACATTGTCAGAGAAAAAATATTCGAATAGGTTGTTATCCTGTACACTATGGAAAATATAGTATCTCGACTATCATTTGAAATATTGCCCAACTTCATCGATATAGAATAATCACAAGGTACCATTCTTTTCAACCGAAATAAAGATACCCTATGCGGATTATGGATAACTATTGAATTCAAACAGTATATGACAGATAGTTCCATCACGAACGCTACTTCACAAAAACTAGGGTTTGCAAATACATTGATATACGCAGAGTTTCAATGCTTGCGAGATATCAATAAAGAATGGAGAGCCGTGAATAACCTATATTCTTATGTTATCTCCCATAAAGCTAGTATTTGGCTTTTTCAATGATACTGACAATAGATGCGCGAATAGAATAAATACTCTACTTTATGTACGACATCGTCACAAATTATGCTAGATAGATGACACTTGACAGATGCCATGTGACACCTGAAGCGTTTTTCAGATGATGTATAATCAAGAGGAGTCCCAGGTAACAAGCTGACGTCATTTGTACGTCAATATATGGTCATTTATGGTCATTGACGTCATATGACCTCGAAATGACGTCATTTTTACGTACCTAATATGACGTTATATAGACCTCCTTGATATGTCGTCAATATGACGTCATCTGATGGTCATTTTCATGACTAATTATGACCATCATTTATTGAGTCATCTACATCAAGGAGAATTCATAATCAAGATGTTTCCCATCTCTGTTGTATGAAAACGTTAGTAGTTATGTTATATTACATATATTATTATGTCACTCGATATATATTATGCTTTATAATATTTTTTCCTCTAATCTGTGCGAGATGTGTGTTTTCGATGGTCTCTGAGATAATTGTCAATTATATACCTTCTGTGCAAAGTATTCTCCCTATAGCTATTAAAAATATACGACCGAATTTCATGTCATAAAAAGCTTATATCGTTGTTATTCCGGAATGCGAATTCAAATCAGAGCGGGAGAGTGCGTAGAGAACTGTATTTGATTGGTCGGCACGGACCTTGCGCAGACATGCGAACGTCGACCGCCAGCGCCAAGCAACAGCCGTCTTCAGAAGACGGCTGTGGCCAAGCCGTTCACTTTCGCTTCGCCGTTGCGGCCATGATGACCATAACAACAAAATAACAATACATAGAAGGCCATCATTATCATGTTATTCGGCTATCTATGTGGTGTAGTGTGGTGGTCATTATTATTCATATTCATATATCAAGTAGTAGAATTTGAGGATGGCAGCATGGTCATTATTATAGACAAGTGGTGTATGCCGAAAAAGCAGAATGTGAATTGGACGCCATTGAAGGAATACCATAGGATTCTGAGAAATCTCTTGAGTGCATCATCCGAATGGGATAAGTTTCCAATAAAAATAACATTTTATGAAACGGGTATTTATAGTACCTACCTATAATATTATTTTGCATTTAATGTGGTAAAGGAACATCACTATAATCATACGAAAAAAATCTCATCTTTTCTGATAATATTGATACAACCCTGATGCAACAGTGTTTTTATTACCTACAGAAAATTTCGAAATAGCACAAAATAAACTGAAACATGCAGAAGATTTCAGTGATATGAATAATCGTAAAGATCACGTCATTTTGACGCCATCAGGATGTCGTCATTTTGACGCCATTAGGATGACGTCATTTTGACGACATGAAAATGACGTCATTCGTCTTTGACTCAGAAGGTCATATAAACATCATTATGACGTCATTTTGGAAGTCATCCTGACGTCAGGCATGACGTGATAATGACGTACAAATGACGTCAGCTTGTTACCTGGGGTCATATTACGCATGCGTCAAAACGTGACGGAAACATCACAAAAACAGCACGATTGAAATATTGCTTCGATAACATAATATAAGGATGGCACACCATTCTGACCGATTAAAATATGAAGAACATAAACCAATTATGAATTATTGAGGTCTTAGACAAAAATACTCGAAATGACTAATGTACACTGCGAAAATTAATATATCTCTTACTATCATTGCCAGACAGTTTAAGTATCCTATCCTATTCAAAATCGTATCTAGGCTATCATTCGAAATATTGTCAAACTTCATCGATATAGAATAATCACAAGGTAGTATTCTTTTCGAACCGAAATGAAGATTCCCAATGCTGATTATGAATAAAATCTACTCTACGAAATACAGATACAACCTGTTCAAGAATACTGTTTACTCATATGGGTTCAGCACTCACACATATACGTTGATGCTCCTAGATGCCATCCGGAGAGACTAGCTATGCGCCACAAGAGTCTCGAGATCATACCCTTGTGTTCACCGAACACGCTCGATCGTTACCTAAGCGGTGGGGAGACCGAGACGTAAGCAGGCGGTCATGATACAATGAGTGGGCAGGCAGCTTTTCTCATGCTGTCTCTGTTTTTGTAGTATGGGGTGGGCCACCAACAGTTTTCTTGATCATATTTCAACATTTTTTTTTTCGAATAAATAAGAAACATTTGATAGGCATCAAGTGATCTACTGCGACCTATCAGATAATGAAAGCGATGATTTGATTTGCAATAATTCGCTATGTCACGACGAGTCCTAAATGTAAATAGCGAACCACTCATCGAAAATCATGAAACTATATGTACATATTATATGCTTATGTTTTGTTGGCGAGGACGCTCGTTTTATTCAAATTATTTTCGATAATGTACATCTGCTTCACTAGAAATTATTATTAGTAGTTATGTAGTACTAAGTAGTATAGTAGTAGCAGCTTTGTTATTCAAAATGGAACACCTTATATTTTATTACATTCTTCGATTCTTCTAATTGAGCTATGATTTCGTTGATCAAGCTCAAGGTATACACACCTATACGTATTACGTAGAATGTGAAAAATCGAGATTTTGTTTGTATCGAAACTATACAATACCTATATTGATTTGTCAAAATGGCTTACATGTGTCCCTATCCTAACATTCTATTCACTATCTACTGATGCCATTTAATTGAAACAAATACAGGGTGGATCGAAGTACTATAGTATGCCTACTAAAAAAAATTATATTTGAAATAAACAAAACAAATATATCACATAAAAAACACACTCTAATATTCAACATAAAATAAAATTCAATCCCACTGAATGTATTTAATAATATAAACAGTGTGCATGTCACTTCTATAATGGAATATCAACCCGTATATCTAACGTAACTGTTCAATTTTAAGGAGCGAATATATATACCAACTATGACCAAAGTGAGGTAATCTTCAGTGAAAAACACTGCTCTGGTCATGGACCCACCAACATTTCCGGAAAATGATATTAGGAGGCAAGATAGGTTGAAAATCACTTCGGATTCGAAATCAGGGCGTAACCCTGTACCTCGAAAACGAAGCAAGTTTAGGACACATGTTTATATGACCTTTATTCATCATATTATATCACAAGGAATCATTCCTTGAATTATTTCGGTGTTATTTAGATACACCCTGTATAGATCATTCTTCATACCAATATAGTTATTCAACATTTTTTCCATAGCGAAGTTCAGCAAATACCGATGGCGAGAGCACTATGTTTATTGATTTGATGTCTACCTATAATATACTTATTTAAAACAAGAAGGCACAACTACTAGTGTTCCGTTTCGAAGTACATGACAAATTTGACTCCAAAATAATTCAGGAACGCGCCAATATTCATAACGTAGTTACTGTACTGCTGCCAGTGCTGCCCGTTTACGTTTCCCCACCGCTTAGGGAACGATCGGGCGTGTTCGGTGAACACACGGGTATGATCTCGAGACTCTTGTGCTATGCGCCTGGTGGGCGATGCTACACTCACCAAGTCTTAAAAACATTGAAACATCGCAAATGAGTTGGAGAGAGTCGGAGACCTTTCCTTATTCTACAGATACTTCCGCTCCATTAACAAAATTGAAACATCACAGAAAAGCTGTTACTCTTCAGATATATGTTGAACAACTCTTTACCGAAACTCATAAAACGACTAAGTTTACCAAAGGAAGTAGTTCCGAGATACACCAATGTTCAATACTGCACCTCCTTTTTGGCAACCTCCCTAGGCATGAGCCATGTTTCACGAACATAATAAGCATTTCCTTCAGTGCGCTTCTAGTGATGAAAGAATAATAATCCGACACCAATCATAGTACCAACCATTTGAATAACGTATAACAATCAGGAATTAACTTTATAGACTAAAATATTCCAACAGGCTATCATGCATTAGGGAAAATCATATATGTCTTGTCAGGTGAACTTTTCACCAATTTCATTGGTATGAAATGATCACAAGGTACCATTTCTTTCTACCAGAAATGAAGATACTAATGCTGATCCTGAACAAGAATTGAAATCAAACAGTATACGATACCCGGATATCCATCACGAAAGTTTCAACACAAAAACTAGGATTTTTATTCCAGACAACATGCTACTCTACAAAATACAGATACAACCTGTTTTAGAATACTGTCTCCACATATGGGGTTCAGCAACCACATATACGTTAATGCTTCTAGATTCCATCAAGAGAGACAGGTCATTCGCCTGTTGAGTGATGCCACACTCACTAACAGAATAGGTTAGAGAGTAGGTTGACATCATTGGTTGAGACTGATGCTATATCGGCCTGGACTATTCAAGCTACGATAGGTTAGATCAATTTTTTGGGGCGTGTTTGTTTGTTTGTCGGACGAGCGGAGCGAGTCTGATTATCTCAAACGTGGTTTGTTTCTACACATTTTAACTCAAAATTGCCTCTTTTCTGGAAAAAAATTGGAAAAGTAATATTTTTGATGAGATTTTCTCAAGTCCCGATATTCATATTTTCTGAAATATTTCGAGAACGGCACAAAACATCGAGAATATAAATCAAAAAATACTCCAACACCCTTGTCGACTTTCGCAAAGGCCTACTACATGGTGAAAGTTCGAACACCGTATCACGAAAAACAAAAAAATTAGTACGACGTCATGACGCGAAATAATTCAACGTTCATTGAATGGAAAAAGGGAGTGTATGTTTTGTCGCCCAAAATTCGATAGAAATCAAGACGACCAACGAAAGTCTTCATAAATTGTTACTCAGAATTGCCTCTTCACTGGAAAAAAAAATTGGAGAAGTATTATTTTTTATGAAATTTTTCAGTTTCGATATTCATATTTTCTCAAATATCTCGAAAACGGCACTGAATATCGAAAATCTGAATCGAAATATACCCCGGAAGTATTATTTTTGATGAAATTTCTCAAAGTCCTGATATTCATATTTCCTCAAATATCTCGAGAACGGCACTAAATGTCGAAAATCTAAATCAAAATATACCCCAACACCATGGTCGACTCCTGCATAGGCCTACCACATGGAGAAAGTCCAAACACCGTTTCACGAAAAACAAAAAAAATTAGTACGACGTCATGACGCGAAATAATTCTTAGTTCATTGAAAAAAAAAAGGTGAGTGACAATTGTATGTTTTTTGCCCAAAATTCGATAGAAATCAAGACAACCAACGAAACAGTCTTCATGAATTGTTACTCAAAATTGCCTCTTTACTGGAAAAAAATTGGAAAAGTATTATTTTTGATGAAATATTTCAAATTCCCGATGATCATAATTTCTCAAATATCTCGAGAACGGCACTAAATATCGGAAATCTAAATCAAAGAACACACCAACGCCCCTGTCGACTTTCGCAAAGGCCAACCACATGGTGCAAGTCCGAACACCGTATCACGAACAACAACAAAATCTGTACGACGTCATGACGTCATGAAGTTCATTGAAAAAAAGAAGTGAGTCACAAGTGTATGTTTTTTGCTCGAAATTCGATAGAAATCAAGAGGACCAACGAAAGAGTCTCTATACATTGGTACTCAAAATTGCCTCTTTACTGGAAGAGGAAAATTTGAAAAGTATTATTTCTGATGAAATTTTTTCAAGTCCCGATAATCATAATTCCTCAAATATCTCGAGATCGGCACAAAATATCGAATATCTGAATCGAAAAATACCCCAACACTCCTGTCGACTTTCGCAACGACCTACCACATGAAGAAAGTCCGAATATTATATCACGAACAACAAAGAAAAATGAATGACGTCATAACGCGAATTCATTCTGACTACTTTAAAAAAAAAAGGTGAGTGACAATTGTATGTTTTTTGCCAAGAATTCTATAGAAATCAAGACGATCAACGAAAAATTCTCTATACATTCCTACTCATAATTGCATCTTTTCTGGAAAATAATTGGAAAAGTAATATTTTCGATAAGATTTTTCCGAATCCCGATATTCATATTTTCTGTAATATTTCGAGAACGGCACAAAACATCGATAATATAAATCGAAAAATACTCCAACACCCTTGTCGACTTTCGCAAAGGCCTACTACATGGAGAAAGTCTTAACACCGTATCACGAAAAACAAAAAAATTAGTACGACGTCATGACGCGAAATAATTCAAAGTTCATTGAATAAAAAAGGTGAGAGACAAGTGTATGTTTTGTCGCCCGAAATTCGATAGAATTCAAGACGACCAACGAAAAAGTCTTTATAAATTGTTACTCAAAATTGCCTCTTTACTGGAAAAAAATTGGAATAGTATTATTTTTGATGAAAAATAAAAGAAGGTGAGTGACAATTGTATGTTTTTCGCCCGAAATTCGATAGAAATCAAGACGACCAACGTAAAAGTCTCTATACATTGGTACTTAAAATTGCCTCTACACTGGAAGAGAAAAATAGGAGAAGTATTATTTATGATGAAATTGTTTCAAGTCCAGATATTCATATTTCCTCAAATATCTCGAGAACGGCACAAAATATCAAAAATCTGAATCGAAAAATACCCCAACACCCCTGTCGACTGCCGCAACGACCTACCTCATGGAGAAAGTCCGAACATTATATCACGAAAAACAAAAGAAATGTACGACGTCATGACGCGAATTAATTTTAAGTTCATTGAAAAAAAGGTTAGTGACAATTGAATGTTTTTTGCCTAAAATTCGATACAAATCAAGACGATCATCGAAAAATTCTCTATACATTGTTACTCAAAATTGCCTCTTTTCTGGAGAAAAGTTGGAAAAGTTATATTTTTGATGAGATTTTTTCAAGTCCCGATATTCATATTTTCTGGAACATTTCGAGAACGGCACAAAACATCGAAAATATAAATCGGAAAATACTCCAACACCCTTGTCGACTTTCGCAAGGGCCTACTACATGGTGAAAGTTCGAACACCGTATCACGAAAAACGAAAAAATTAGTACGACGTCATGACGCGAAATAATTCAAAGTTCAATAAATGAAAGAAGTGAGTGACAAGTGTATGTTTTGTCGCCCAAAATTCGATAGAAATCAGGACGACCATCGAAAAAGTCTTCATAAATTGTTACTCAAAATTGCCTCTTTACTGAAAAAAAAAAATTGGAAAAGTATTATTTTTGATGAAATTTTTCAAAGTCTCGATATTCATATTTCGCAAAGGCCTACCACATGGAGAAAGTCCGAACACCGTATCACGAAAAACAAAAAAAATAGTACGACGTCATGACGCGAAATAATTCTTAGTTCATTGAAAAAAAAGTGAGTGAATAGTGTATGTTTTCCGCCTGAAATTCGATAGAAATCAAGACGACCAACGAAAAAGTTTTCCTAAATTGTTACTCAAAATTGCCTCTTCACTGGAAAAAAAATTGGAAAAGTATTATTTTTGATGAAATTTTTCAACGTCTCGATATTCATATTTTGTCGAATATCTCGAGAACGGCACTGAATATCGAAAATCAGAATCGAAATATACCCCAAAAGTATTATTTTTGATGAAATTTTTCGAAGTCCTGATATTCATATTTTCTCAAATATCTCGAGAACGGCACTTAATATCGAAAATCTAAATCGGAATATACCCCAACACCATTGTTGACTTCCGCATAGGCCTACCACATGAAGAAAGTCCGAACACCGTTTCACGAAAAACAAAAAAATTAGTACGACGTCATGACGCGAAATAATTCAAAGTTCATTGAATAAAAAAGGTGAGAGACAAGTGTATGTTTTGTCGCCCAAAATTCGATAGAAATCAAGACGACCAACGAAAGAGTCTTCATAAATTGTTACTCAAATTTGCCTCTTTACTGGACAAAAATATTGGAAAAGTACCATATTTGATGAATTTTTTCAAAGTCCCGGTATTCATATTTCCTCAAATATCTCGAGAACGGCACTAAATATCGAAAATCTAAATCGAAATATACCCCAACACCATGATCGACTTCCGCATAGGCCTACCACATGGAGAGAGCCCGAAGACCGTATCACGAAAAACAAAAAAATCTGTACGACGTCATGACGCGAAATAATTCTAAGTTCATTGGTGCCAATAGAACATATTAGTATTATTAGAATATACTTATTAGGTAATCATCTTATTTACGTTCTAACTGTGCACCTCTTCGAGGGTGTTATAGGGAAGATTGAAATCAATGTACATTTATGTACATTGAAACTAACTATAGCCCTTTTCAGTCTCAGTAATTAATATATTTATTATGTTATGTTGAAAATGAAATGCATATTACTGTAGTTTATTGTATATTATTGCTGAATCACTGAATAAATGACAAAATAAATAAATGAATTAAAAAAAAGAAGTGAGGGACAAGTGTATGTTTTTTGTCCGAAATTCGATAGAAATCAAGACGACAAACGGAGAAGTCTCTTTACATTATTATTCAAAATTGCCTCTTCACTGGAAGAAAAGATTGGAAAAGTATTATTTTTGATGAATTTTTTTTCAATCCCGATATTCATAATTCCTCAAATATCTCGAGAACGGCACAAAATATCGAAAATCTGAATCGAAAAATACCCCAACGCTTTTGTCGACTTTCGCAACGACCTACCACATGGAGAAAGTCCGAACAATATCACGAACAACAAAGAAAAATGTACGACGTCATGACGCGAATTAATTCTTACTTCATTAAAAAAAAAGGTGAGCGACAATTGTATGTTTTTTGCCCAAAATTCGATAGAAATCAAGACGATCAACGAAAAATGTTTTATTCATTTCTACTCAAAATTGCATCTTTTCTGGAAAAAAAATTGGAAAAGTAATATTTTTGATGAGATTTTTCCAAATCCCGATATTCATATTTTCTGGAATATTTCGAGGACGGCACAAAACATCGAGAATATAAATCGAAAAATACTCCAACACCCTTGTCGACTTTCGCAAAGGCCTACTTTATGGAGAAAGTCTTAACACCGTATCACGAAAAACAAAAAAATTAGTACGACGTCATGATGCGACATAATTCAAAGTTCATTGAATGAAAAAGGTGAGAGACAAGTGTATGTTTTTTTGCCCAGAATTCGATAGAAATCAAGACGACCATCGAAAAAGTCCTCATGAATTGTTACTCAAAATTGCCTCTTCACTGGAAATAAAAATTCGAAAAGTATTATTTTTGATGAAATTTTCCAAAGTCCCGATATTCATATTTCCTCAAATATCTCGAGAACGACACTGAATATCAAAAATTTAAATCGAATTATACCTCAACACCATTGTCGACTTCCGCATAGGCCTACCACATGGAGAAAGTGCGAACACCGTTTCACGATAAACAAAAAAATTAGTACGACGTCATGACGCGAAATAACTCTTAAGTTCATTGAAATAAAAAAAAGGTGAGTGACAATTGCATGTTTTTTGCCCAGAATTCGATAGAAATCAAGACGACTAACGAAAAAGTCTTCATTATTTGTTACTCAAAATTGCCTCTTTACTGGAAAAATAAAATGGAAAAGTATTATTTTTGATGAAATTCTTCAAAGTCCCGATATTCATATTTTCTCAAATATCTCGAGA
Organism: Phaedon cochleariae; assembly: GCA_918026855.4. NCBI lineage: Eukaryota > Metazoa > Arthropoda > Insecta > Coleoptera > Chrysomelidae > Phaedon > Phaedon cochleariae. The sequence continues at coordinate 14,910,514 of OU896722.1, read as the reverse complement.
ACGGCAATAAATATAGGAAATCTAAATCAAAGAATACCTCAACGCTCCTGTCGACTTTCGCAAAAACCTTTCACATGGAGAAGGTCCGAACTCCGTATCACGGAAAACAAGAGAATCAGTACGACGTCATGACGTGAAATAATTCTAAGTTCATTGAAAAAAAAAAGGTGAGTGATAATTTCATGTTTTTTGCCCAAAATTCGATAGAAATCAAGACGATCATCGAACAATTCTCTATACATTGTTAGTCAAAATTGCCTCTTTTCTGAAAAAAAGTTGGAAAAGTGATATTTTTTATGAGATTTTTTCAAGTCCCGATATTCATATTTTCTGAAATATTTCAAGAACGGCACAAAACATCGAGAATATCAATCGAAAAATACTCCAACACCCTTGTCGACTTTCGCAAAGGCCTACTACATGGTCCAAGTTCGATCACCGTATAAAAAAAAAACAAAAAAAATAGTACGACGTCATGATGCGAAATAATTCAAAGTTCATTGAATGAAAAAGGTGAGTGACAAGTGTATGTTTTGTCGCCCAAAATTCGATAAAAATCAAGAAGACCAACGAAAGGGTCTTCATAAATTGTAACTCAAATTTGCCTCTTTACTGGACAAAAATACTGGGAAAGTACCATTTTTGATGAACTTTTTCAAAGTCCCGATATTCATATTTCCTCAAATATCTCGAGAAAGGCACTAATTATCGGAAATCTAAATCAAAGAACACACCAACGCCCCTGTCGACTTCTGCAAAGGCCTACCACATGGAACGAGTCCGAACACCGTATCACGAAAAACAAAAAAAATCAGTACGACGTCATGACGCGAAATAATTCTAAGTTCATTGAAAAGAAGAAGTGAGTCACGAGTGTATGTTTTTTGCCCGAAATTCGATTGAAATCAAGACGACCAACGAAAAAGTCTCTATACATTGGTACTCAAAATTGCCTCTTTACTGGAAGAGGAAAATTGGAAAAGTATTATTTCTGAAGAAATTTTTTCATGTCCCGATATTCATAATTCCTCAAATATCTCGAGAACGGCACAAAATATCGAGAATCTGAATCGAAAAATACCACAACATTTCTGTCGACTCTCGCAACGACCTACCACATGGAGGAAGTCCGAACATTATATCACGAAAAACAAAAAAAATGTACGACCTCATGACGCGAATTAATTCTAACTCATTGAAAAAATAAGGTGAGTGACAATTGTATGTTTTTTGCCCAAAATTCGATACAAATCAAGACGATCATCGAATAACAAAACATCGAGAATATAAATCGGGAAATACTCCAACACCCTTATCGATCGAAATTAGTACGACGTCATGACACGAAATAATTCAAAGTTCATTGAATAAAAAAAGGGAGAGACAAGTGTATGTTTTGTCGCCCGAAATTCGATAGGAATCGAGACGACCATCGAAGAGGTCTTCATAAGTTGTTACTCAAGATTGGCTCTTTACTGGAAAAAACAATTGGAAAAGTATTATTTTTGATGAAATTTTTCAAAGTCCCGATATTCATATTTTCTCAAATATCTCGAGAACGGCACTGAATATTTAAAATTCATATCGAAATATTCCTCAACAACATTGTCGACTTCTGCATAGGCCTACCACATGGAGAAAGTCCGAACACCGATTGACGATAAACAAAAAAATTAGTACGACGTCATGACGCGAAATAATTCTTAGTTCATTGAAAAAATGAGGTGAGTGACAATTGTATGTTTTTTGCCCAAAATTAGATAGGAATCAAGACAACCAGCAGAACAGTCTTCATAAATTGTTACTCAAAATTGCCTCTTTACTGGAAAAAATTGGAAAAGTATTATTTTTGATGAAATTTTTCAAAGTCTAAATAAAGTTCATTGGAAAAAAGAAGTGATTGACAAGTGTATGTTTTTTGCCCGAAATTCTATAGAAATCAAGACGACAAACGAAAAAGTCTCTTCACATTATTACTCAAAATTGCCTCTTCACTGGGAGAAAAAAATTGGAAAAGTATCATTTTTGATTAATTTTTTTTTAATCCCGATATTCATAATTCCTCAAATATCTCGAGAACGGCACAAAATATCGAAAATCTGAATCGAAAAATACCCCAACACTACTGTCGACTTTCGCAACGACCTACCACATGGAGAAAGTCCGAACTATATCACGAACAACAGAGAAAAATGTACGACGTCATGACGCGAATTAATTCTAACTTCATCAAAAAAAACAGGTGAGCGACAACTGTATGTTTTTTGCCCAGAATTCGATAGAAATCAAGACGATCAACGAAAATTTTTTTATTCATTTCTACTCAGAATTGCATCTTTTCTGGAAAAAAAATTGGAAAAGTAATATTTTTGATGAGATTTTTCCAAATCCCGATATACATATTTTCTGAAATATTTCGAGAACGGCACAAAACATCGAGAATATGAATCGAAAAATACTCCAACGACCTTGTCGACTTTCGCAAAGGCCTACTACATGGAGAAAGTCTCAACACCGTATCACGAAAAACAAAAAAAATTGTACGACGTCATGACGCGAAATAATTCAAAGTTCATTGAATAAAAAAGGTGAGAGACAAGTGTATGTTTTTTCGCTCAAAAATCGATAGGAATCAAGACGACCATCAAAAAAGTCCTGATAAATTGTTACTCAGAATTGCCTCTTTACTGGAAATAAAAATTGGAAAAGTATTATTTTTGATGACATTTTTCAAAGTCCCGATATTCATATTTCCTCAAATATCTCGGGAACGACACAGAATATCAAAAATTTAAATAGAAATATACCTCAACACCATTGTCGACCGCATAGTCCTACCACATGGAGGAAGTCTGAACACCGTTTCACGAAAAACAAAAAAATTAGTACGACGTCATGACGCGAAATAATTTTTCTTCTTCAAGTTCATTGAAAAAAAAAAGGTGAGTGACAATTGCATGTTTTTTGCCCAAAATTCGATAGAAATCGAGACGACTAACGCAAAAGTCTTCATTATTTGTTACTCAAAATTGCCTCTCTACTGGGAAAAAAAAGTCCCGATATTTGTATTTTCTTAAATATCTCGAGAACAGCAATTAATATAGAAAATCCAAATCAAAGAATACCCCAACGCTCCTGTCGACTTTCGCAAAAGCCTTTCGTGGTATGTAAGATAATATAGGGTGATATTATATTGTGGGAATACTCTGTATAATAGGTTAAGCGAGGACAACGCACCGTGTGGGTTGTTAACACTGTTGTTATCAAGACGCACGGTGTATTCATGATATTAGGTTGTTTAGGTTCAGGGTACGTTCCTATGATTTATTGTATATATATATATATACCTGGTACCACCAATAAAGACGAGATTGATTCTAACTTGACTTTGAATTGATACTATAATGTCTGTCACCATACATTCACAACCCAGTTATTAACCTGGAATAGGAATGATCATTCATCCTATTACATGGCGATCCTGTCAGTCGTTGTACTGTTGAAATTTACACGATTGGTATACCTAAATACTGGATATGGAGATCCAGCAAGCGAAGGAAAACTTCGTGATTGGCCAAGCAGGAATCAACGGAGGTGCTATCAATAATACTGCAGCCGAAGGAAGTCAACAGAAATACACCATATTCGAGGTACTGGCCGTAGTAGTTGGTTGCTTAGTTCTGGTAGCAATCATCCTGTATATCCGAAGACGAGCAAAGAAAGCACTAGAAAAGAAGATTAGGAGAGAACTTTCCAGGAGCCAGGAGACTGTGTGAAGCCGAGAGAAATTGAACTTCAACCCATAGATGAGCATCGAGTTGGAGTTGCAGCAGGTTCGAGGAGGCGCAGAGAGGAACGCAGGATTAATATGTATAAGGTTGATAAGTTAATTAGTGTTAGGTTGTACAAATGATAGAATTTAGGCATATTCATGAGGAAATTAGGGTTTTTAGACGTAATTTATCAAAAGATAATTCTCAGAGGCGAGGTAATTTGCAATTAGTTGATCAGAAACGTTCAGAATTGAGGGAAATAGAAGACAATTTCAATAAAATTGAGGAGTTGTTTGATAGTTGAAGTGAAAAACTTTTAAAGAAACGGCACAAGTCAAAAGTTATGCTAAAGAAATAAATAGTTTGATTTCTGAAGCACATTCTATTTTAAAGGACAGATTATTGTTTCAGCTAGGGGTAGATTTTAGTGGACTGTATGTTTTTGGTTGTGGATTCAATATTATTGTATCACTTAGATTCAGTTTGAATAATCGAGCACGATTCACCTTTATGGCCTTACTTCGCGTTTTTGATCGGCGGAGACGTTCAAGTAGGCACTGCTTTGGTACTGCTCCTGAGGAAATGCCGGAAGAGGGCCCTCTCGTTGTGGATGTAACAGGTTCAACACTTAATACGGGAGTTATCGCGGATTTAGCTAATCGTCACCATTTTATTCAACATCGTTAGATGTGAAAATTACCGCCAAAAATGACATACACGGTGATGCGGTATATATCGAAGTGGGACGAGCTGTCGTTGCTCATCCTTGACTCGGAGGCACTCGCGCAGGCGATTAAGGATCATCGTGCATATATTAGCGCGAAATTGGAATAATTAAAAATACAATATATTTTCCCTATGAATACATATAAAAAAGATTGAAAACTCCCTAGTTCTCATAGAACAAACTATATACTTGAAAAAATAACGTAAAATGATATTCAAAATAGTGGATTTCGAACATCCTACCCACCGTTTTTGTTAGATAAAAATGTAACAAAAAAAAAACTATGCGTCCGGTAATGGACACAATATAACAAGCGGTCTCGTATAAACACCCTGGTTGTCTCGTATCTTGGCAACGCGAGCAACACCATCGTTTCCCATATGGGATTCTAATATTCTAGCTAGCTTCCAACTTAAGGGAGGCACATTGTCTTGCTTAACTAAAACAAGCGTTCCCTCTTTAAGGGGGGTTTCCGGTAAAGTCCATTTAGCCCGCTGTTGCAAGGTATGTAAATATTCATTATGCCAACGTGACCAAAAATCGGCATGAAGCCTCAGTAAAAGTTGGTAACGATCGAGTCTGTTCAATTTTAGATGGGACAAGTCTGAATCTGGCAAAACTGTGAGCGGTTCAAGGGAGATGAAATGTCCAGGGGTGAGGGCGAATAGATCGTTGGGATCTGAAGACATTGCACATAGCGGACGGGAGTTTAATAGGGCTTCAACTTGTATCAGCACCGTATTGAGCTCTTCATAGCTCGAAATCTGCTCACCTACAACCCTGGCCAAGTATGATTTAACCGATTTAATTCCGGCTTCAGCTAGACCGGCGAAATGAGAGCCATAAGGAGGCAAAAACGACCATTTGATTCGTTCGGAAGCAGCGGCGTGTTCAGTTAATTTCAAAAGATATTTATTGGCAGCAGTAAAATTTGTCCCATTGTCTGAGACAATATGGAAGACTCGTCCCCTTCTACCAATGAAGCGGCGCAGCGCACATATGGAATTTTCTGATGTCAAATCACTCACAAGTTCGATGTGGATTGCCTTGGTAGCGAAACACACAAAAATGCAAATGTAGGCCTTCTGGGTCTTAGCACCCCTATGTCTACCCAAAGTTATAATAAATGGTCCTCCGAAATCGATCCCCACAATAGAAAAGGCCTTAGCTTGTGATATGCGTATGGAAGGTAAATCGGCCATAGGCGGCTGAAGCGGGGTAGGCTTCAAGTGCCAGCACTTCAGACATTTAGATAAGATGCTCCGAATTGCACGGCGAGCAGACAGAATCCAAAAGTTATGTGTAATCAAAAATTGTAATGTTTGCAATCCTGGGTGACAATATTTTTGATGAGTGTCAGATATTATGAGGTCAGTTAGACGTGATTGTCTTGGTAATAATATAGGGTGTTTCATGTCATAATTTAACAATGAATTTCTCAGCCTTCCTCCGACCCTTAACACATTATTTTCATCAAGAAATACATTCAATTTCCTGAATGTTTTAGATGGCAGCTGTTTATTTGACAAGTTCATTATTTCGCTCGAGAAAAATAAAAACTGTATGCGTTTTACATGAAATAATAGAGCGGTTTGTAAATCTTCTGCAGAAAAATGAGTCCTATCTCTAGCTTCAGGTGCGACCTTGCAGTTATTGATAAAACGAAAAATATAGGCGGTGACAGCCTTTATTTTGTCAAGGGAGGAAAATTTGGAAAGCAAGTCGTCCAAAAAATTGCTATCCTTGAAAGAAGAAAGCGCAATCTTTCTTTCTTCAGCTTGAACAACTTTGTCGGGCGGTAGTTTAGAAAGTTGCAGGCGTGGCCAATGATCGTAGGGTAAATGTAAGAAAGAAGGTCCTACCCACCACTCGGGTAAGTTGATGATGTCATTCGGAAACACACCCCGTGATGCGCAATCGGCAGCATTTTTTTCCGATGGCACATAGCGCCACGAAGCGTTAGGTATGTTTTCCTGTAACACCGAAATTCGGTTACCTACAAACGGTTTCCCTTCATGAGCAGATGACGTCACCCACCATAGCACAGCCTGACTATCAGTAAATGCAAAAACATTTTGAAAAGCTATATTTTCAGAATAAACGTCAATAACGAATTTCATCAACTTAGATAAGAGCAAAGCTCCGCAAAGTTCAATGCGCGGGACCGATAAGTGTTTTAACGGTGTCACCTTTGATTTGGCAGTAACTAATAATGAGGTAACGCGGTTACCTTTAACTACGCGGATATAAACGCAAGCGGCATAGGCTTTCAAAGAACCATCGCAAAATCCACACAAATCTAGCATTAGCCGAAAAAACATATCGCGGAATTTCGAGAGTTGATAGAACAGAGAGTTGATTTTTGTAAAGTTGCCATCGAGACAAAATTTTGTTTGGTGGAACTTCATCCCAACTCAATTTTAATTTCCATAACTCTTGGATTAAAATCTTCGCAATGAGGGTAACGGGCGTAAGAAAGCCAAGAGGGTCGTAAACGCGGGCCAGCTCAGACAGGATATTTCGTTTAGTGCACGGCTTATTATTCGAGCAAACTGAGTATGAAAATGTATCGGATGCAGGATTCCACTTCAAACCTAGAATTTTCATAGTTTCTGTGGAGTCCAGATCAAGTGCAAGAGACTTTTCTTTAATTGAGTTACTTGGTAAATGGCAAAGCACCTCACGTTTGTTACTTGCCCATTTACGTAAATCGAACGCCCCCTTTTGTAATATAGAAATTAATTCATTTTGTAATAGGAGAGCCCGGTCCACGGTAGGACATGAAACAACTACGTCATCAATGTACGTGCAATTTAATAGCGCATGTGATGCTAATGGAAAGTTAGCTCCCTCATCTGTCACTAGCTGTATCAGAGTTCTCAAAGCGAGAAAAGGTGCACAGTTAACTCCAAAAGTAATTGTACTTAGAGTATATTCCTGTAGCGGAGAATCCGGAGAAAATCGCCAAACTATTTTCTGGAAGCGTTGATGAGCTGGATTAATCAAAATTTGACGAGGACAAAACACAATATCAGAATAACAACCGTCAAGTCAAAACCAAGGAATGTTTTGATTGGTTTTGACTTGACGGTTGTTATTCTGATATTGTGTTTTGTCCTCAGCGTCATTGTCATCATATGTCATTTGCCATTTGTGATTAGTTAACCTAATTCAACGAATTCCAGTTCCACATGTTGGCTCTTTTTGATAAGTGAACTTTGTCAAAAATTTCAATTATCTAAGCTCTTATTATTGAGCTTTTAAAAAATGATTCCTCAACATTAACTCACCCGCACTATGCGCGGTTTATAAATAATATATTTCTTTCCATGTTTTGCATTATGTGAACTTTTTCCACCAATAATGGTAGGTACATTTAGATTCCATAATCAACACTTATGACTAACATAAGCATTGTTTCTTCTTACAGATTTTCTTTTTAACACATTTGCTGATGATGAAGGATTATTCCTTCGAAACATGTCCTTTTTATGTCCATGACCGTTGGTCATTATTAAAATTTTTATGTGGTGGAGTTGTGACTGTAAGTTCTTTCACCCCTCCTGTCATATGACCATTATCTAAATAATCCGTCATAAACTTACAATTTTCACTGCGTAAGGCGGGATTATTTATCAATCGTTTTTCCAAATTATAAAAACGACGTATTGCGGTTAATTTTGAATTTTCAAAATATGGTATTTTTTCACGGAATGGTAGCGATACAACATACCTACCAGAGTCAGTACGGTAAGTTGTCTTCTCAAAAATATTCTCACAAATTTCGTCGTCCGATGAAATCAGTTCTCCTTCTGGAATTTCCTCTAGTGCCCAAAATTGACGTAATGTATCATCGAGAGAATCGTTTTGACTTATAGCGAGGAACGAACTAACGACTACAGAACATTCATCTGTTACGCTCACATCCCCCATGAGAATGTAGCCAAATTGAGTATTTATCGCGGTGGGCAAATTAGCATTTTTAGAAACCACTTTTTCCGCTAATAGCACTTTTTCGAAAATACTTGCCCCTAGTAAAAGATCGATAGAACCTGTTTTATTGAAATCAGGATCTGCGAGATTCAAATTGAAAATATGTTCCCATGTTCTTATATCAAAAGTACAGCTTGGCAGATCAGCGCATATATTATCTGAAATAATTCCTTCAAAATTATATATAGGAGAATTCTTATGAAGAGGTTCGATAGTGCAAGTCACACCCAGGGCTTGGGCGGCTACTGGGAGCGTCGGCAGGCGGCGGATAGCCGGACGGCCTACGGTGCGGGTAGTGCGACCCACTATCACGCTGTAGGTTATCACCGAATAACCAATAAGGTGACGCTGACCAACCCCCCAATCCAAGGTGTAACGCGACCCGTGCCAATGGATGCATGGCGGTGGGTGAGCACCGTCGCAAACGGAGCCTTGAGGATACCTGGCGACCTCCTCAAGTAAAGGCCTTCCCCCTGCAAGGGGCTCTGCAGGGGGTGACGATCCATTCCCCAGTACTCGTGGGACCTAAAATGGACCAAAAAAAGAAAAGAAAATAAAGAAGAGGAAAGAGGGGACACCACAGTCCCAAAGAGAGGGAACCGTTCGGGTACCCTCGTCCCAACCAGAGGCAACCTTACAGGGACCCTCTATCCTGCCAGAGGGAACTCACAGAGGACCCTCATACCCATCCCTTCCAGCCTCTGGAACCGAACAGGGATCGGAGGCTACACAGAGAAGCTCTTCGGAGCTCTCGCATACCACCCCTACTGAGGACACCCCACCGGTGACCTCAGAAAACACCCCAACGGCAGGGGGCTCCTTCGAGCCCCCTGACCTTCCTTCCCACCCTCCACCACCATCCCTTTCTAACCCCCCTCAAGATCCTACAGTTGAAGCCGAGGAACGTCAGCGGACCTCGGCAGAAGGACTGTGGACTGTCGCAAAGAAGCCCAACGTTTGTGGGGCAGAGAGAAAGAGGAGGAAGAAAGAACGCCTGGCTAAGCTTGCGGCTCCAACTACTGGAGCCCCTGTTTGCCCGGGTCAGAAATCGACCACCTCTGACTCACAGAGAGGATCCTCCAAAGGAGCCTCGAGAGAAGACCCGATACCTGCCTCCAAAAGAGGCAGGACACCGGGATCCACCCCAGGGGAAACGGGGCGAGAGTCCAAACGTCCAAGGACCGGCAACCCTGGTCAATGGAGGGCGGACTTCTCCCAGGTGACCACTGGGGACGAGTCCATGCAGATGGTTATCACCCGAGAGGGTCAAACTGACAAAGGGTTCAGTGAGGACGAACTGCTGGAATTTCTAGATGCTGTGGGGGATACGATAGCAGAAATCCAAGCAGATACTGCACCCCCACAGTTCGAGTCTACCAGACTGTGGCTTAGGCAGCTGCTAGTTACAGCTGCCAACGAATACTCTAAGGAGTGGCTTACCAAGGAGTTGGGAAAGATAACTCCTTGGAAAGACACCACTCTGGTACTGATGGATCCAGCAAGGCTAAGGCTACGCCGAGCCATGCTATGGATTCCGGGGAAGAGGTTTCTGCCGAACGAAGATATCGTCAGAAGACTGGAAAGGCAGAATCCAGGCCTCTCAGGATGTTCATGGAAATTCTGGGAGAGGAAAGAAGAGAAACAGGGGCTGCGACTGGTGGTGGGGCTCGACGAACAGTCCATGAGGCTTCTCAGCCAAATGAACTTCCGGCCCTACTATAGCGCGTCGCACGCCTCTGTGACAATTCTCGAAGGGCCCTCGGCAAAAAGTAGGGTATCGAGGGGGACCGAACCTGGGACCTCAGGGACTCAATCCGGGCTGGCCGGACCTGCCGTGTCGACCCTCCAGACTGAAGGAACCCTTAAAGGTGCCTCCGGGATGGAGATCGACGCGGTGGAGGCGACAGTCTCGGCGTCGAGTAACAGAGGAACCGAAGTCGATTCCCCGACACCTACAACCAGCGGAGGAACCTCTGAAGGGACCTCCGCAAACTCGGTTGGAGGAACTCCTCAGAGGACCTCTAACCGATCTCCCACCTCATCAGTGATGAGCGAGGAGCAGCTGATGGACCTTGACGTCTTGATTGAGGAACCTGAAAAGGGACCTCAATCAGATTAGGCCTAAGCAATGGCTGTAAAATTTTTACAGATTAACCTTCAGCACGGGAAAGCCCCAACGGCCTTGCTATGCCGAAGGATCCTGAAGTGGGATATAAATATCCTACTGATACAGGAGCCTTGGGTATATCAAGGCAAAATAAGGGGGATGGGAATGGGCGGAGGAACGGCTCACTACTGCACCTCCGTCGATTCCCCCCGTGCGTGCGTGTATACAAGAGGCATGAAGGTCTTCCCTGTCCCAGGATTCTGTACCAGGGACCTGGTGGCGGTGAGGATCCTCACTTCTGAAAATAATCGTAATCGGGAGGTGATAGTTTGCTCTGCATACTTTCCGTACGAATTAAATGCCCCACCCCAGGAGGTTGAATCGCTAATGCGATATTGCGAGGAGTCTGGGATGAGCCTGATTATGGGATGTGACTCGAATGCTCATAATGTATTATGGGGCAATCGGGACACAAATTCCAGGGGAAACGCTCTTCTCGAATTCCTTAGCACCAGTCATCTGGAAATTGTGAACGAGGGTTCAACACCAACGTTCTTTACGCCAAGGCGGCAATCCTGCATAGATTTGACATTATGCACTCGAGATATGCTGACCGAAGTTCATTCATGGAATGTGTCACAAGATGATTCTCTGTCGGATCATCGACACATTCTGTTCAAGTTAGGTGGGATAAGCCCTCCTGAAAAGAAAAAATATAGGAACCCACGGACTACCAAATAGGACCTCTTTCGAGAGGAACTGAAAGGAAGACTAGTGGGACTACCATCAAAGTACGGAAGCGAAGCCGAAATAGATATGGCAGTGACATATCTAAATGAGGCAATCACTTCATCGTATGAAAATAGCTGCCCCCTCAAAGAGAGGTCGGACAATGCGAAAACGCCATGGTGGAATTCAGAAATAGAAAACCATCGTAGGCTTACAAGAAAGCTTCTGAACAAGGCGAAGCGTACTGGAGTACCAGAACATTGGGAAGAATATAAGTCGGCCCAAAAAACGTACAAGAAAAACATCAGACAATCACAAAGGGACAGTTGGCGTGCCTACTGCGAGGATATAAATACAATACTCTCAGCAGCAAGACATTGTAAAGTTTTATCAAAAGAAAGGGGGGAAGGTGTAGGTGTGATGTCCTTGCCTAATGGAACTGAAACTACATCGGCGGAAGAGACATTAAAACACCTAATATCCACACACTTCCCCGACTCAGAATTTACCAATGAACCACCTATGAGGACGAATCCAGTGAGGAGAACTCACATGGATTACAAAACGGCCTCAAGGGTGGTTACATATGAGAAAGTAAGATGGGCCATAAAGTCTTTCGCACCATTCAAATCGCCGGGTGTGGATGGTATATTTCCGGCTCTGGGCTACATACCAGTGAAATGGAGATCGGTCAGGATCGTTTTCATCCCAAAACCAGGGAGAATAGATTATTCCCAGGCCAAAGCGTATCGACCTATCAGTCTGACGTCCTTTCTCATGAAGACGTTGGAAAGGCTGATAGATCGACACATCAGAGAAGAGCCGTTGCAAACGAATCCACTGCACGAGCAGCAATTTGCCTACCAAACTGGAAAGTCCACAGACGCAGCTCTCCATCATCTAATTCGAAGGGTGGAGAGAGTGCTAGCTTGTGGACGATCTGCCATGGGGGTCTTCTTAGACATAGAAGGGGCATTTGATAATACATCATTTGAGTCCATCTGCTCCGCTGCGGAGAGGCATGGAACTAACCCAACTTTGATTAGGTGGATTCGGGCCATGCTGTCACAGCGAGTAGTAAGAGCATAACTAAGTGGGAGTTCTGTGACCGCCAGAGTATCGAGAGGGTGCCCTCAAGGTGGAGTGTTATCACCGCTCCTATGGTGCCTGGTGGTCAATGAGCTCCTCACAACACTCAATGAGTCAGGGATATATGCGCAAGCATATGCAGATGACTTAGTTATCATGGTTCAAGGCCAACCGGTGAATCACCTAGGGAACTCCATGATGGGAGCTCTCAGGAAAGTGGAACAGTGGTGCTCCGCCGGTGGGCTTAGAGTGAATCCTGAAAAAGCGGATCTGGTGTTATTCACCAAGAAACGTAAAATAGGGACATTTCCAGAGGTTTTTCTCTCAGGGAGGTGTCTTCAATACAAAGGCTCAACCAAATATCTTGGAGTCACAATCGACTCCAAGTTGACCTGGAATGAGCATATAGGTAATCGCACCAAGAAGGCTATATGCTGTTACTGGGCATGCAGAAGAGCCTTCGGGAAAACGTGGGGCCTATCACCTAAGACCCTTCACTGGATATACACGGCAATTATTCGCCCAACACTAACGTACGGGTCCATCGTATGGTGGACCAGTACTAAAAAGAGCAAAACCAGACATGAACTGGATAGAGTTCAGCGACTGGCTTGCTTAGGAATGACAGGTGCTATGAGGACAGCGCCTACTAGGGCCCTTGAGGTCCTACTAGGTCTGCCCCCTTCACATCTGATTGTAGAGCATGAAGCCATGCGCACTGCCTACAGACTCAAAGGTGCAAACCAATGGATCGAAAAGGCAGACTATGGACACTCCCTAATATGGAACAAGGCCGAAGAGAGCTGTCCCAGTCTGCTGATGGTAAGGGACAGCACTCTGCCAGTTCTGAATTTCAATAAAGCTCCGCATGTCATTTTTCCTACAAGAAAGGAATGGACTGGCAATACACCAGGCTTGCTTCCTGCCAACGAATCAACCTGGTTCACGGATGGCTCAAGGTTTGGTGGCGGGTCTGGTGCAGGAGTATATGAAGGAGGAACAGGGAAAGGAATCTCAGTACCTCTTGGCAAATACGCTTCAGTGTTCCAGGCCGAAGTGTTTGCAATTCTGACGTGTGTCCAAGAAAATTTCGGCAGAAGTGGACGTGGACCAGTCACCATATGCTCGGACAGTGAAGCTGCTATTATGGCATTGAGATCCAATAGGATCACAACTAAATTGGTGTCCGAGTGTAGAAGTGCCTTAGAAAATATGGCAAAAACTAGGAAAGTCAGCCTCATGTGGGTTCCAGGACACTCTGGTATCCCGGGGAACGAGGAGGCAGACAGATTAGCCAAGATCGGTTCAGGAACGACACCCATTGGACCAGAACCGATATTGGGAATACCCAATAGTACGGCTATGTCCTTCATGAAGGAAATGCTACAGAGGCAGTTCCTTGAAACATGGTGGGACACACCAGGAATGAGACAATCAAAGCTCTATATAAAGGAACCTTCAAAAAGGCTCACGAGAGAGATCCTGTCACTTAATAGAAGGGATCTCAAGATAGTAGTTGGGCTCTTAACTGGGCACAACCACCTCAACAGGCACCTAGAACTCATAGGGATCAAAGATGATCCCATCTGCAGATGGTGCTTGGAGGATGATGAAACATCATCACACATACTCACTGAATGCCCCGCGCTGGTGCATCAGAGAAAAGCTGCCTTTGGGAGCATTGTACTGCACCCAAAGGATGTGAAAGTGACTCAGCTGAGGAAGCTGCTGAATTTCGTCAAAGAAATCGGCATGCCCAGCTGATTCACAGGACAAGTGGGCGCACAATGGGCCCGACTGAAGAGGCCTGAGTGCAGGGGTCTACGCACCCGCCCACCTGTGCAGAGAAGAAGAAGAAGAAGAAGTGCAAGTCACTATCCCTGATTTGGATGAGGTATTCATTCCACCTGATCCATTTATATTTATTGCTGTTTTTCAAATAGGTGAATTCAAACGTTGCACGCATTTTTTGCGAATATAGCAAGCCTCGCTACCTGAATCTAAGATAGCTCGAACGATCTGACAATTTCCTAGACTATCTCGAATTCGCAATTGAACCGTCGACAACAATACCTTTTTCGCGGGCAAAATGTTATCGTTTGAGCATGATTCACTAATCGGGCACACAGGGTCGGGCTTAGGTCGTATGGACAGAGCGCAATTAGTAAAAGAAACGTTATTATCAGTGATTGGATTTTGTGGAGAAATATTACGCGAATTACTATTATGTGGGACATTTTCTTGCAAAGCTGACATTGGATGATGATTATACGAATTTCCGTTATTACGTGGCATGTGTAGAGAAGAATGATGCGTACGAGAATGACATTGGATACAAGCAGAATTGGATTGACACGCTCTGAGCGAATGAGAGCTACTCAAACAATTATGGCACAATTTATTTTGTTTCACGAAATTGTAACGTTCTTGCGGTGTTTTATTTTGAAAAACAGAACATCTATAAATTAAGTGATCGATTGAGTTGCAACATGCACAAGGCCGATTGTTACTATTATTATTAATCCTAGAGTTGTTTGTGAGAAAGGAAGAACTAGACCTTGAATTATGAGCGGCATAATGAGCAGAATTATGAGCAGTATTATGAGCAGAATTTGAGGGCAAACTCCTGCTTTTATTACGTGTAGGTTGAGTCGAGGACATCAAAGTTTCATAGGCAATACACTGTTTGATGATGAAATCTTTCAAGTCAGAAAATGTAGGCATATCATTCGAACCATGAGCAAGCTCGAATCTTGATAGAGTGGCGGAGTCCAATTTTTTCAACATTATTTGGGTTATCACGAAATCCCACTGTTTTACAGGATAAAGTAAGTTTCCAAGTGCTGCTAGATTTTCAACAAACGTATCAAGTAATTTACGTAATAATGCGGGATTTTCGTTATTGATAGGCGGGGCGTTAACTATTTCGTTCCAATGCGCGGTAGCTAATATTCTTTTGTTAAAATATCTATTAACCAGTGCATTATATGCTAAAAGGTGATTGGCGGCAGACAGAGGATAACATGATATAAGACTTTTTGGCGGGCCATCGAGAGAGGCAATCAAATGTGAAAATTTCTCTACATCAGAAATTTGGTTGTTATTATGGATTATAACATCATATACTTCAATAAAAGATGTGAAACTACAGACGTCTCCACTGAATTTTCCCAATTTAAGTTCCGGTAACTTAGTTCTGGGTGAATTAGCAACTTCATTTTTGATAGATAAATTCAACTTACGTTCAAACAAATCGTAATGTATTGTTTTTATGGCAAAGTATTTGTCATCGGAAGCGGTGCGAATGGTCTCTTCTGCATTTATATCATCTTCTTCGATATTGCTTATGAGAGATATAATGTTATTGTAATGCTTTTCGAAGTTATCGTATATTTTATCGATCGTTTGAAATCGTAACATAAATTCATCATGAATAGAATCGTCATTTTGCGCCTTACTTGCAACTTGGAACAGCTCGTGCATTTTAGTAATTTCAATGAGGCGAAGGCTTTTGGCCCTTTTGATTTCATCAGCTGATGCCATTTTTAACCAGATAAACTCAACTATCGTAATACCTAATGAATTCGCGGTAGAATAGAAATTTGTAAAGGCGGACCTGGAATAGGATTCTGAAGACTTCAAATCGCGGATTTTTTCTTTTTTCAAGAGTAGTTCAACGAGAAGGAGACCAACTGAAAAGTCAAATGTAAACAAAACAATGGCCAAGAGTGGATTAGAAAGAGAGGTGATGAGATTGCGGAAGTTGACCAAGATACGAGACCACAGACATGCGCATTTAATTTACGAATTTGAAAACTTGACAGATCGCTGATAGGTACCAATTTCACGTTAATGAAGAGAAACGAATACCAAGACGGCGATTGCTGTCAAGGGAAAAAAAATAATTTTTAAATTATTCAAACTATGATCTAGGCTCTGAAGGATCAATGTTTCAGCTAGGGGTAGATTTTAGTGGACTGTATGTTTTTGGTTGTGGATTCAATATTATTGTATCACTTAGATTCAGTTTGAATAATCGAGCACGATTCACCTTTATGGCCTTACCTCGCGTTTTTGATCGGCGGAGACGTTCAAGTAGGCACTGCTTTGGTACTGCTCCTGAGGAAATGCCGGAAGAGGGCCCTCTCGTTGTGGATGTAACAGATTCAACACTTAATACGGGAGTTATCGCGGATTTAGCTAATCGTCACCATTTTATTCAACATCGTTAGATGTGAAAATTACCGGCAAAAATGACATACACGGTGATGCGGTATATATCGAAGTGGGACGAGCTGTCGTTGCTCATCCTTGACTCGGAGGCACTCGCGCAGGCGATTAAGGATCATCGTGCATATATTAGCGCGAAATTGGAATAATTAAAAATACAATAATATTTTCCCTATAAATACATATAAAAAAGATTGAGAACTCCCTAGTTCTCATAGAACAAAATATATACTCGAAAAAATAACGTAAAATGATATTCAAAATAGTGGATTTCGAACAATTATCAAATATAGAAAAAGGAGGAAATATCGCAAAAATGGGCGAAAAATTTGACCTTAGGACTGCTTCTTCTTTAATTCTCATTATGGATAACACGGAAGATACGACTAAACAACTTATCGATGCTATTGAGTTATATAGTGATCTTCTAGATCAAGATGGGAAAACATTCTTGATCAGCTATGTATTAAAAACTAGGCTCTCTCAAAATGCAAAATTAAGGTCAGAAAATACTTACAATTCTATCGATAATCTATAAAGGACATGAAAGTTCATCTATTCACTAAAAAGTCTGCTGCAGCTTTGTCAATTGAAATTTATAATGTCAAGCAGGAAAATAAATCAATAGTATCCAATAGAGGAATTCGGAAAAAGTATTGAAGAACTGTTAGTGAATTTAACCTTATGTCAATCCAATGGAGATGATGATAGTGCAAAAATTTTGTCAAGAGTTAACGAGAAAATAGCGATTAATGCTTTTGCAAATGGGCTGAGAAATTCTGAGTTACGGACCATCGTTAAAGCAAGGAATTATAATAATCTGAGGGATGCAATAGGCGGCGCTAAAGATGAAGATAAGTCAAAGATAGGGTCGACAAATTCTCAATGTTTCCATATGAGAGATCGAAGAGCTAGACGTGGTTCCTCAGGAATCAGAGGAAATCAGTATTTCCATAAAAATAACAATAATAATTTCATTAGGTTCAATCAAAACAACAAATTTAGACAGTCAAATAGTCAACAAAGAAATTTTCCTAATCAGCGATATAATAATAATCGTGGACGCGTTAGCGTGAATATGCGTCGTTCAAATCGGTATAGGAATCAGAATAGCCAGAATCATAGAGCTTATCTTGCGGAAAGTTCAAGTTCAAACACTGAGGTCGACAACCAAGTAAACAATAACAACTCTGCGAGTGAACGGTTTTTTCGTTCCTAAAAAAAATGGAAATAGTATGAACGATGTTGTTATGTTAAGTATGAATGGGATGAATTTGGTGAAAATGAGATATGAAACAAATGAACTCATATTTTTGATTGATACTGGAGCAACTATTAGTGTTCTTTTTGCAAAATATTCAGGCAAGTGTGAAAGAATTGACACCTCAAGAAATATAAGAATAAATGGAATAGCCGGATCAACAATTTCACAAGGTTCAGTGAATGTTTCTTTGTTTATAGAGGACGTGATGAGTAAGCACGAGTTTTTATTACTTGATAACTTTGCAAATGAGATGCATGGAATTTTAGGATCCGATTTTCTTACTAAATATTGTGCCACCATTGATTTCGAGAAATTCTGTTTTTCTCTATGGAAGAATAACAGGAAAATAACCATACCTTTACAGTCAAAATACGATTGATATACGATTATTCCACCACGTTGTGAAATTATCAAGTACTTTTGGATTGATAGTGATGATGAATGTGTTGTATTAGGGGATGAATTGAGCGAAGGTGTGTTTGCAGGTAGCGTGATTGCAAAACCAAAAAATAATTTGATACCCGTTAGATTATTGAATGTTAATGACAAGGAAGTAAAACTTCGGAACTTCAGACCAAAATGTGAAAAACTTGCCAGTTTTGATGTATGTAAAGGACCCCGCACTTTTTCTATATAAAAATGGCGTTCCGTCGAATTTCCCCAATTTTTGGTAAATGATAGTACTCGACATACTGATTGAATATGCCAAGTCCCAACTCAATCCTATGACTAGTTTACGAGATACAGGGTGTTGAAGTTGAAGAATACCTAATTTTTCTCGGCCTATATCTCTAAGATAGGACAAATGAATTCCAATTTTTCGGGAGCACGTAATAGTTATGCCCTTAGGCGCAAGAACTATATAGGTATTCGACCAAAACTGATTTTTATTACAGGGTGATTCTCATTTCAAATAATGTGTTTTTTTAAATATCTGAATATCAATGCTACAAATTGATAACAATTACAAAATGAGATTTATAGCCAAGTATGCTCTTCTTACATCAATTGAATTCGTAAAATATAATAATTATACATGGTGTTTCATTAATGCTGTTGATTGCATAATTGGTCTATCCTAAAGTTCATTGGGCCACCTCGTATTATCGGGTTGATTCCAGACATTCAAAATATTTTTGAAGGATGTATCCCAATGAGTTCCATGATATACAGAGTGATTCATCGATTGAAAAAATTGACAACCACGAAAAAATATTCAAAAACCACTATTTTTTTCATCACCCTCTAATTCGAAATTATTACCGTCGATGTAAGATTTTTTTCCACCAATATACTCAGTATGGATATTTCAATCAAATTGGGAATTTTCAGACCCATGCTATGACTAGTTTTTTTATACATCGAATAATGTGAAAATAATTATGGAAAAGTAATTACATAATAACACGAAAAATTGCTCCGAATCGCAAAACTAGTAGTCACTAGTCAACTATGTCAAAAAATGTGATTTGTTCGTAAACAAAATCTAGTGGTCTTATTATAGGTCCGCTAGCAAAACATCTCGAAAATGTTTTTCAGAAAACATCAAACAAATCACAATATGCCCCCGAAAAAATCTCATCAACGACACAACTATTCTACGCACCCCTTTCATCAACTCATCAACGATCCCACTCATAAACGTGCTAAAACTCATGAGCGTTGCAAAATATATTAACGCGCACCTCTCACTAGGCGTTTGCGGAAGTTTAGTTTCATATTTTTTTCGAAAAGTATAGTCATAGGATTGAGTTGGGAAAAACCGCTGTCGACTTGGAACGCTCATGAGTTTTAGCACGTTTATATGAGTGGGATCGTTGATGAGTTGTGTCGTTGATGAGATTTTTTCGGGGGCATATTGTGATTTGTTTGATGTTTTCTGAAAAACATTTTCGAGATGTTTTGCTAGCGGACCTATAATAAGACCACTAGATTTTGTTTACGAACAAATCACATTTTTTGACATAGTTGACTAGTGACTACTAGTTTTGCGATTCGGAGCAATTTTTCGTGTTATTATGTAATTACTTTTCCAAAATTATTTTCACATTATTCGATAAATGAAAAAAACTAGTCATAGCATGGGTCTGAAAATTCCCAATTTGATTGAAATATCCATACTGAGTATATTGGTGGAAAAAAATCTTACATCGACGGTTATAATTTCGAATTAGAGGGTGATGAAAAAAATAGTGGTTTTTGAATATTTTTTCGTGGTTGTCAATTTTTTCAATCGATGAATCACTCTGTATATCATGGAACTCATTGGGATACATCCTTCAAAAATATTTTGAATGTCTGGAATCAACCCGATAATACGAGGTGGCCCAATGAACTTTAGGATAGACCAATTATGCAATCAACAGCATTAATGAAACACCATGTATAATTATTATATTTTACGAATTCAATTGATGTAAGAAGAGCATACTTGGCTATAAATCTCATTTTGTAATTGTTATCAATTTGTAGCATTGATATTCAGATATTCAAAAAAACACATTATTTGAAATGAGAATCACCCTGTAATAAAAATCAGTTTTGGTCGAATACCTATATAGTTCTTGCGCCTAAGGGCATAACTATTACGTGCTCCCGAAAAATTGGAATTCATTTGTCCTATCTTAGAGATATAGGCCGAGAAAAATTAGGTATTCTTCAACTTCAACACCCTGTATCTCGTAAACTAGTCATAGGATTGAGTTGGGACTTGGCATATTCAATCAGTATGTCGAGTACTATCATTTACCAAAAATTGGGGAAATTCGACGGAACGCCATTTTTATATAGAAAAAGTGCGGGGTCCTTTGAGAGCAAGGATTTAGCTGTTGAAAGTGTTGAATATGTAGTCTTTCCAATGTGTATTTATTTATATATGTTCACCCTGTATATATATTCTATGTTTTGTTTTAAAAAAAAAGAATTGAATTTGTTGATTGTCAATCTTAATTAGTAATTGTCATAATTATAAAAACTATTACAAATCTATTTTCCCGTTGAACTGCGTTATCCTTACTCAAATCACAACAGGTTATGTGCCCAGATAGCTCAGTATGAAAGTAACGAGGAAAAGTTGTAAGAATGGCAGTGTCACTAATGCAGGTAGAAAAATTAGGCAAACAGAACTACGATACCTGGAAATTGCAAATGGAGGCAATTCTGATCAAAAACGATCATTGGTCTCATGTGAATGGTGAAGCAATCAAACCAAACAATGCTGTAGCAGCAGAACCATGGAATAAATTTGACCAGAAAGCTAGAGCAGACATAATATTGTCAATGCAAGCATCTGAATTGTGTCTCATAAAACAATGCAGAACAAGTAATGCAGTATGGGAGAAACTCAAGAATGTATATGAATCCCATGGACCAGCCAGAAAAGCTACTCTACTAAAACAAGTTCTTTTCACCAAAATGACAGAAGGAGATGACATAAAAGATCATTCAAATAAATTCTTTGACACCGTCGATAAAATCAGAGAAATGGGAATTGAAATGGCTGACGATTTACTATCGATCCTAATTTTATATAGTTTACCTAAAAGCTATGAAAATTTTCGTTGCGCCATCGAATCAAGGGATGAACTGCCCAAACCAGAACCTCTCAAGATCAAAATCATTGACGAGTTCAACGCAAGAAAAGGAAATGAAAGTAGCGGGCATGGGGCATTATACGCAAAATTCAAACAATTCCCCAGAAAAAGTGTAAACTGGAAATCTGAATAAGAACATTCAAAAATGAAGAACGAAAATTCAGATGAATAGCTCTCGAAGCTGAACAAATTCCGATATAAATGTAATTTTTGTCACAAACGAGGACATAAGGGTTCAGAATGTCGTAACAGAGCGGTAGGCAGACAAAGTGCATCAAATGTGGAAGAGGAAGCACTGATGATACAAAATTCTGAAGATCTTGCAGAAAATGAAGAGATCACTAGCATGCCAATGGCTTTTGGTGCAAATACTTACAATGCACAGGATTGGTGTTTGGATAGCGGAGCAACCTCACACATGTGTCACGATTTATCACAATTTTCCGATTTTGTCCACGTCAACAATCAAAAGGTACGTTTGGCGGTCAACAAAACTACTGATATAATTGGAAAAGGTACTGTCCACTTGAAAGTCTCTGAAGGTACAGAAACCAAAATTCTAAGACTGGAAAATACTCTTTATGTTCCTGAAATGAAGACAAATCTCTTATCGATCTCTAAAGCATCAGACAAAGGCAGAAATATAATATTTTCAAAAAGGGATGCAAGAATCAAAAATGAAAATGGCAGAACTGTAGCCAGTGCAATCAGAAAAGGTGATTTGTACTATATTCAAGTCGAATCAGAAGGATCAGCTATAGCAATCAGTGAAATGAGTGATTTGGAAAAATGGCATCAGCGATATGGCCACTTAAATGAAAGTACCCTGAAGAAAATGGAGGAAGAAAAATTAGTCAATGGAATTTCATTTAATTTACGTGACCAGTTACCTACCTGTGAAGTCTGCATTGAAAGTAAACAATCGGCTGCGATTTTACCTCAAAGTTCCATGAATAGATCTGAAAATTTACTGGAAATCATTCATTCGGATATTTGTGGACCGATGAGAACTGAATCAATCGGTGGTGCATCGTATTTTGCCACATTCATTGATGATAAAAGCAGATGGGTTGAAGTACACTTTTTGAAACATAAAAATGATGTTAAAGAAGCATTTTGGAAATTCAAAAAATGCATGGAAACACAAACAGAACGAAAAATCAAAATTTTGAGATCAGACAATGGATTGGAATATTGCGGAGCTGAGTTTACAAAATGTTTGGAAGAAAATGGCATAAGAAGACAGTTTTCGACGGCGTACACGCCACAACAAAATGGAGTTTCTGAACGAATGAACCGTACGCTGGTTGAAATTGCTCGATGTATGCTAGTTCAGTCGAAGTTATCAAATCATTTTCGGGCAGAAGCTGTAGCTACCGCAGCATATATAAGAAATCGAAGCTGTTCAAGAAGTTTGATCAACAAAACCCCATTCGAACTTATCAAAAACAGAAAGCCAACAGTTTCACATTTCAAAACTTTCGGATGTAAAGCTTTCGTTTTGATAAAATCTCCGAAGGGAAAATTCCAATCCAGATCACATGAATGCATTTTCGTCGGTTATTCATCTGACTCAAAAGCATATCGTCTGTGGGATCCAAATTCAAGAAAAATTATCAAAAGTATAGATGTGAAATTTCTGGAAGATAAGCAGTCCACTAGTGAGAGATCGTCAGAAAATATCACATTTTATGAATTCCAAGTAGGACTTGATAATAATCTTGAATTTAGCCAAGGAGAAAACCGATTACCCAGTATAGAGAATGATATCGATGACAAAAACCAAATACCCTGTATAGAAAACCATATTGATGACAATGTCACTGTCGATGCAGAAAATTTGACTGAAAGTCAAAGTTCAGATACAGGAATTCGAGTTACTAAAAGAGGACGAGGAAGACCTTCGATAATCAGAAACGGCTCAAGAGGAAGACCAACGAAACGATACAATATGATTGAAATCAACTCAGAAGAAACAGTCCAGATGAGTATCGATGAAATCAGCAATCCAACTTTGAAAGAAGCTCTGAATGGACCGTATTCGAGAGAATGGCACAAAGCTATGAAACAAGAATTTGATCAGTTAGTGAAAAACAATGCATGGATATTAGTTGACCGTCCTGATGGTAGAAAAGTAATCGGAAATCGATGGGTGTTGAGGATTAAGTACAAGAGTAACGGAGAAGTGGAGCGTTTAAAAGCTCGTCTCGTAGCAAAGGGGTACAGTCAACAACCAGGAGTGGATTATCACGAAACTTCTTCTCCAGTAGCAAGACAGAGTTCCATTCGTACAGTGATAGCATTATCAGCTGAATTGAGTCTCACACTTCATCAAATGGATGTAGTGATGGCGTATATCAATGGTGAATTGGATGAAACCATATACATGGAACAAGCTGAAGGTTTTATTGTTCCAGGAGAGGAAGATAAAGTATGTTCCCTACAGAAATCTTTATATGGTCTCAAGCAATCAGGTAGACAATGGTATAGAAAGTTAGACCAGTACTTGAAATCATTCGGAATGACACCATTGAATGCTGATAAATGTATCTATATTTCTCGTCGAGCAGATGCATACATCATCATGTGTGTATATGTAGATGATTTAGTTGTGGCTACAAATTCTGACACATTGTATAATAAACTGAAGAACGAACTGAATACAGTATTTCAAATCAAGGATTTGGGTTTATTACATTACTGCTTGGGAATAGAATTTCAACAAGATAAGATAACCAAGTCCGTTTTCATGTCGCAGCACAAGTATATTTTTGATATACTGAAAAAAATTCAATATGCAGGACTGTAAACCCATTCAAACTCCGATGGATAGCAGTATCAAGCTATCTAAAGAAATGGAACCTCAGTCAGAAGAAGATATGGAGGAAATGAAAAGCATACCTTTCAGGCAAACCATTGGATCAATCATGTACCTGGCTGTATCAACACGTCCAGACATTGCATACACAGTCAGTGCATTGAGTCAATTTAACAATAATCCCGGACAAAGACATTGGATAGCTACAAAACGTGTATTACGATATCTCAAGAAGACAAGTGATTTTGGATTACATTTTCGAAAATCTGGAGACCCTCTCGAAGGATTCGTAGATTCTGATTGGGGAGGAGACTTGGATAATCGAAAATCCTACACCGGCTTTACTTTTATTCTTGCTGGAGCAGCGGTGTCATGGGAATCCAGGAAACAAAAATCGATTGCTTTATCAAGCACTGAAGCAGAATATATGGCCCTCTCGGAAGCTGCTAAGGAGGCCATATACATGAGAAATTTTTTGAAAGAAATTGGCTATTTAGAAGAAGATGCGGAAGCTACCAACCTGCATTGTGACAACCAAGGAGCTCAAAAGCTGACCAAAAATCCTATCTATCATTCTCGTACGAAACACATAGATATTCGTCACCACTATATTCGGGATGTTTATGGAAAAGGAGAAATAGATATTAAGTATCTGTCTACAGAAAATATGACAGCAGATATTTTCACGAAGGCGCTTTCAACAGAAAAATTCAAGAAACACTCAAGAGAATTGGGCCTCCGAGAAGTTAACTCACATTGAGAGGGGGTGTTGAATATGTAGTCTTTTCAATGTGTATTTATTTATATATGTTCACCCTGTATACATATTCTATGTTTTGTTTAAAAAAAAAGAATTGAATTTGTTGATTGTCAATCTTAATCAGTAATTGTCATAATTATAAAAACTATTACAAATCTATTTTCCCGTTGAACTGCGTTATCCTTACTCAAATCACAACAGAAAGAATAGATAGAGTGTTAGATCTTATAAATGTTGATTCGCTGAATGAAGAGGAAATAACGGCAATCCAGAAAATATGTGCGAAATATGCCGATGTTTTTCACTTAGAGGATGATTCACGTTCGGTAACTAACGTTGCGAAACAAAAAATCCAATTGAAGCAAAATGCGAGCTCAGTTTACGTGAGGCCCTACAGATTACCACATGCCCAGAAAGCGGAGATTCATAAACAAATAGATCAAATGTTGCAGAATGATATTATCGAAGAAGCAAGATCAGAATGGTCTTCGCCATTACTCATAGTGCCTTAAAAATGCGACAGCAAAGGTAACAAAAAATGGAGAGTAGTGATCGACTATAGGTTGTTGAATAAACAGATAGAGGATGATAAATTTTCACTGCCCTGTATATCAGATATCTTAGATTCATTAGCCGGCGCAGTCTATTTTTCTCACCTTGATCTGTCTCAAGAATACTACCAAGTAGAGTAAGATCCTGCTAGTCGACCATATACATCATTTACAACCGATAGGGGTCAGTTCCAAATGAAGAGCTTACCAATGGGGCTGAAAATTAGTCCAAATGCTTTCTCCAGAGTAATGACAATGGCTATGTCTGGTTTGAATTACGAGTCGTGTTTTATTTATTTAGACGATCTGATCATTTTTGGAAATAACTTAACTAGCCATAACAAAAACCTTGTCAAAGTGCTAGAAAGACTCAGAAATGTTGAGCTCAAGCTCAACCCGAGTGAGTGCGAATTTCTCAAGAAAGAAATTTTTTACTCAGGTCACGTGATTTCGTCAGACGGCATTTCACCAGACCCAGAAAAAATTAAATCGATCCAGAGATATCCGATCCCCAAAGATGCTAATGAGACAAAGCGGTTTGTGGCATTTGCCAACTTTTACAGGAAATTCATAAGAGATTTTGCTAAAATAGTAAATCCATTAAACAGACTAACTAGAAAAAATAGTGACTTTCAATGGTCGGAGGAGTGTCAGCAATCATTTGAGACACTAAAAAGTGCTCTTTCCACTCCTTCCGTTCTACAATATCCTGATCTGTCAGAAAATAATCGGTTTATTTTGAGAACGGATGCGTCAGGATTTGCTTTAGGAGCAGTTCTGTCAAATTCTAATGACAGGCCTGTGGCATATGCCAGTAGGTCACTAAACAAAGCAGAATTGAATTACTGCACTATCAAAAAGGAACTACTTGCGATAGTTTGGGCAGTAAAGCACTTCAGGAGTTACTTATTTGGTAGAAAATTTGACATTTTCACAGATCACAGACCTCTTGTCTATCTATTTGGGATGACGAATCCGTCTAGTCGTTTAACTAAATTCAGGTTAACGTTGGAAGAATAAGATTTCACAATATCTTACATAAAAAGATCAGAAAACGTATAAGCAGATGCTTTGTCCCGTATTCAAATTGACGCGAACGAACTCAAAGCAATGGGTGAAAAAATTGAAAATATGTTTGTCACAACTAGGGCACAATCGATGCGAACTAAAAATAGTCAAAATAGCAATGATTTGGCTCACAGCAGGCTTGATCACCCTGGTGTAGTAGAATTATCGAAGAGACCATTTGGAACAGTAGAACTGAGACCAGTTTACGAAGATAAATTTGACAGAATAGTTGTTAAGAACGTGCAGGATGAGAAAGTTCTATGTTGCAATGTAAAATATAATATTGATGCTGGAATTATTTATTTAAAACAGAACTCCCGATCAGCGTCTGCCTTCGGAGCGTCGTTGAGGGATCTGAAAAATATTTGCGAGAAATATAATGTTACAGAACTATGCATAGTAAGAGAAGAAAACTGTACAGTATTGTTAGAAAGTATTAAAAGAAATATGGACGCATTTAAAAAGGCAAATATAAAATTTTCTGTCATAAAAGGTGTTCAAGTCATAGATGACAAGGAAATGAGACAGCTCATATTAAATGATTTTCATATGTTACCCACAGGAGGTCATGCGGGAATAACGCGAATGTATAATAATATAAGGAAATATTATTTCTGGTCAGGCATAAAAAATGATGTTGAAAGGTTCGTGATGCATTGTGATGACTGTCAAAGATGTGAACATTCGAAGCCAAATAAAGAACCATCGACAGTCACCACTACAGCTAAGAGTGCTTTTAACAAAGTTTATCTCGATCTGGTAGGTCCTCTGAACCAAGACAACGACAAAAATCGTTATATTCTCACATTACAGTGCGAGCTCAGTGAATTTGTTGAGGGATATCCAATAGCAAATAAAGAGGCTGTAACGGTGGCAAGAGCATTTATCGAAAATACACACAAACATCTAGGGGCATATTTACGCATACAAGTTGCAAATAATCCAGATACGTGGAGTACATGGGTAGGTACCTTTTTGGGTGTTTTTCATTCAACAACACGGTTCATACAGAGACTCAATACACGCCCTACGAACTTGTTTTTGAAAAATGCTGTTTGATACCATCAAATTTGAATAACAGAATAGACCCAATGTATAACTTTGGTGATTATCCAATAGAATTGAGGTATAGATTACAAAAAGCATGGTAAGATGCTAGAAATGACTTGATAGAATCGAAAGTCAAACGGAAATTCACTTGGGATAGGAAACTTCAGTCAGAAGTGAATTATAAGCTAGGTGATAATATTTTGTTAAACAATAATCCGTCTAACAAATTGCAACCTTCATTTAAAGGACCTTATGAAGTCGTAGAAGAAAAAGGTCCTAATGTTATTATAAAAATTGATAATAAGCCTCAACTAGTTCATAAAAATAGAGTTGAGCCATATTATGACATGTCTTAGTTTAGTTAGCTCAAGTAGCATTGTAAATATGTAGAAAAAAAATCTCATTAAGATAAGTTTTTTTTCTCCTTCTCGGGGGAGGTGTAGTATGTAAGATAATATAGGGTGATATAATATTGTAGGAATACTCTGTATAATAGGTTAAGCGAGGACAACGCACCGTGTGGGTTGTTAACACTGTTGTTATCAAGACGCACGGTGTATTCATGATATTAGGTTGTTTAGGTTTAGGGTACGTTCCTATGATTTATTGTATATATATATATATACCTGGTACCACCAATAAAGACAAGATTGATTCTAACTTGACTTCGAATTGATACTAGAATGTCTGTCACCATACATTCACAACCCAGTTATTAACCTGGAATAGGAATGATCATTCATCCTATTACACTTTCACATGGAGAAGGTCCGAACACCGTATCACGAAAAACATAAGAATCAGTACGACGTCATGACGCGAAATAATTCTAAGTTCATTGAAAAAAAAAAAGGTGAGTGATAATTTTATGTTTTTTGCCCAAAATCCGATAGAAATCAAGACGATCATCGAAAAATGCTCTATACATTGTTAGTCAAAATTGCCTCTTTTCTGGAAAAAAGTTGGAAAAGTAATATTTTTGATGAGAGTCCCGGTATTCATATTTTCTGAAATATTTCGAGAACTGCACAAAACATCGAGAATATTGTAACGTTTTCATTTGCTTATATAACTAGCCTATATCAAACGTTACCTTTTTCATGGTATTTCCTACTAAAACACTAGAGAAACTCTGTAGATATACACTGTCGAAATTATAAACATTTCATTGATAAATTCAATTGACATAGTTCAGAAGTTAACACTAATATATTAAAGCGCCCTGTATATCACTTCTCATCTTGTATTCGACAGAACGCTCACAGGTATAGTAAACTGAAACAAAAAGAAATAATGAATTAGTCAGTAATAAAATATAACGAGAAAACAAACACAAACATAATTTTATAAATTCTAGGTACTTGAATGAACCTTACCTTTCTCGTTTGAATACACAGTGTTGTCTTCTTCGAATACACACTGTTTTTTATAGTCTACTTGATTTCAATGATGCAGGTACTGAAAATAAACAAGGTAACCATCAGAATATCATTCAACAATATTTTAAAGATCAGATATAGGTTTGATTAGAAAACTGCTCGCACCTACCTCTATTGTGAATAAATTGTACATATTGTAGAATCGAATGGGCCTCACGTCTTGGTTATGGTTTACCAATTCTTCTTTATTAGCCACTGTCACTGCTTTCTTGCTTCGATACATTCTTACTCTTCATTCGCTATGCCTTCAAGTTCCAATCAGCACGAGACCTTTTGGGTCTATTGTTATGTTCGTGAGTATCTAGCTCGAGGCGGAGCATAGTCGTATGGTTCAAGGTCATATCACCAACAGCCTCGGTGTACAGGTGCAATTAGAGATACTGCTACGAAACATTTCATTTGCTCATTCGTTGACAGTTCCGATCATTGGTTCCAATCCAAACTTTTGATGTTCCGTGATGTTGACGATTTTTGACAAGTTCAATGTCTGGGTCAAGTTCAATGTCAGGGTCAAGTTCCCTTTTCCGGAGAGGTCATTTTTCGGCCATTTTGCTGCTGGCTGTTTCACGTGTTGGCTCTTCAGACTCTTGGGAGATCCTGATACTTTTGCGTAAGCACCTAGCCTTATCTAGGAAAAATTATGTTTCGGCGTAACGGTAAGATTTCAAACTCTTCTTTTTAATATCGTTATACAAGATTTCAATCATATTCAGGATGGAAGTCTCCATTCGAGAATTTCTCGGAACACGTGCTTGAGGAAGTATTTTTTTTCAATGGACACCAATGCTGCTCAACCGGCCATCCTGGAAGTCACTCATCCATCAGTATTTTTGATTTGGTAAAACCCTCTATACCCCAGAGGTGAGTTATTTCATTTCATTCACGACGAGAGTTAACTCTCATTTTTTTTTGGAAACCAGGTTCTGATACCTACCTAATCCATTTTAGGGTTTTACGTATGGGCATATTCTTTACCATGTCCTGGGTTGAATCGTCTGATATGGCTGTGCAAGGGCCATCCAAATTCCTCATGTGTCTCCAACTTCACAGTTTTGCAGTCTCCTAGTCTACTAGTCTACAAGTTTCTACCAGAGTGTACTATCCACTTAAGCTTTCTACCTGATGATGAACAAAACCATGACGTCATCATTGGATAATATCAGGTTTTTTCAGATATAAGTTTCATTAAAGTCAGAATAATCAAGGTACAAAGATATACTCATAACTACAACTCAGATTTCAAAAGTGCACTTGAAATGTTTAAGCCCTATTTGAAATTTCCAATATCCTAAATACTAGCTTACAACCGGCAATTTAACAGTATAATATATCCCCATAAAATTCATGAATTTTGAGGACATTTCCTTGAAGTTTACAAATATTCAATAACAACTAATATAATTTTCAAAGTGGGTTTCTTTTTAGAATTTGAACTAGACTGTCGATGAAGTAATTTCATCATATTTATAGGGTACCTATATCAACTTGAAACATATGAGTATAATATAAATAATATCTACCTCTTTGCACCTACTATTTGTAAATAATCTATGACTGATTTTTCATTAAATTGTATATATACCTACTCCATAGATTTTTTTTACTCTCTACTGACATCTCTCTCAATCCATATATTACAGGTTTCTGTTTCTTCCTAGATGAACAACTATCTGAAAGAACCAGTGGCGTCCATTAAAATATAAATTTGACATTTTTTATATCAAATTGAGAATCTTGGAACTTTTCTGTAAATTCAACTCTGTGATCTATCAGGATAGCAAATTCAAAAATCCACGCCCATATGCCGCCGATGAAAAGCTGCCGGCGCAGTGTAATTGTATAATATACGTTACACTAAAATGGCGCCCTTTTAACGTGTCAATTTGCTTATCCACAGTTCTGCTAAATATTTTTTCAGATTCAGATTAATAGTCCTAGTACTATTTTCAAAATGAAGAGAGATTTCAGTGGAAATAAAATCTTTTGGAATTATGGTTAGTTTTTGAAAAAAAAAAACAAAATTCACAAAACTGCAAACTGGTGACTGCTTGAACAATTATCTTTCTTAGAGATTTTTTTTTCATATTTTGGCTATAATCACAGGTTTTGCATCAATTATATTTGAAAACAGCAGTTTTCAAATGGGTTTTCTTTTTAAAGGATTTGATAATATGCAAACTTGTCAAGAAATAGTCAAAAGTTTTTGAGTACAATTTCACATTTTGAGTTTGATGAGACACTATAAACAGTGTCAACAATTTTGAATTTTCATTTTTTGCTCGAAGAAAGCTAAATTCTTTCGTTGAAATTTCCATAGAGGAAATTATTATTTGCCTATAGTGGGCATACATATTGTATGGCATATATTTTTAGTTCTATTATTTCCATCACTGGAAACATTTTGCTTGCCTTAAAAAAGGGATAATGATTATTATAATGCTGATTGATATTGACTGAGTTCAGGGTGACGATTCTGACTCATCAATATTGAGTGACTTATATTGAGTTTTTTTGATTTTGACAAATTTCAATACTGATCTGCTTAGATATTGAAATATTGAGGGAATTTTCATACTGTTGAAAACCCTCATTTGATTTTTGCTAAATATATAGATGAATTTCTTTTTCTTCTTCTGGAGTATACAGGCTGATATTGCCAAATACAATTTTGATACCTAATTTTGAATTCATATACAGGGTGATTTCCTGATTTTGATATAGAAGTATTACCTATACATGGTAAATATTTAGTTTTGAGTATATATACAGGGATATTACCTGATTTTGATATTGATGTATTACCTATACTTGGTAATCATTTCATTTTGAATTAATATACAGGGTGGTTCCCTGATTTCAATTTATAGGGTGATTTCCTAACTTTGATATACAAGGTGTTTCCTTGTGTTTTTGGCTCTGATGTATTTCCTATGAATGGTAATCATTTATTTATTGATCAATATACAGGGTGATTCCCAAATTTATTCATTCAAATAAAACTGGCATTTAATCATTTTGATTCAGTATACACATACGTGTTTCTACTAATTGGCATACAGGGTGAGATAGTTTTATACAGAGTGTTTTCTGAAATTCAAATAATTCTGTTTTTTGAATTTTAAATAATTTTTTGACTTTTCATCATCATTATGAATCCTGAGAAATTCCAAGTCAACCATCTTATCGGATTACGAACTGGAATATGAGCTTTCTATTCGTAAAGTTGAATCGGTCAGACCTGTTGTTGAGAAAAGAAAAATTTTGAAAAAACTTCTAGAAAAGGAACAAGTGAGATCTGATGCTACTGTTGTTTCAACGTCATACCCTTTCGATTGTGAAAAAGAACAAAATGAAATAAACAATACTTTCATGCAGATAGCTGCTAATATTATTGATTTTGCGGACATAGGAGATCCGAATGATAATTTATATCAAAGAACTTTTTCAAGGATAATTCATGTAACGAACAGAGTTTGCAGAATAGAACAATTTCTCACAATTGAAGGATTGATATCACAAAATAAGGAAAAGGAGTTGACAACTTTTCAATCAGAAGGATATGCAACGTGTTTAACTTTGGAAGCTGACCTAACTGGAAATATAAAAACTTCGAACAATTCAGTTTCTAACAATACAACACCACCGGTGATTAACGTTGCACCTCCTATAATTAATCGCTTCAGATCTGCAGCTCCTATTTCAAATTGGGGAATTAAATTCAATGGAGATCCCAAAACAGTTTATGATTTTTTGGAGAAAGTTACAGAATTAGCTCAATCACGTAAAGTGTCCGAACAAAATTTATTCGAATCTGCAGTTGAACTTCTTGAGGGTGACGCATTTGTTTGGTTCCGAAGCATTAAGTCTCAAGTACAAGATTGGTGCTCACTTGTTACTTTTCTAAAAAGGGATTTTTTACATTCGACGGCCGATGAGGATATCTGGGAGCAGGTTAAGAAAAGGAAACAAAAGCGAAATGAATCAGTTGCTATTTTCATTGCTCATATAGAAGCACTCTTTAGTAGACTTTCTCAAAGTCCTGCTGAAGTTACTAAAGTAGAGTACATGCGGCAAAATCTTTTGCCTGAATTAATTAGTCAATTAGCTCTTGTTGACATCGCTACAGTTTCTTCATTTTCTAGCTACTGTCGAAAATTGGAAGAAGCAAATTTTATAAAGAATAAAAATAACCCTGCTAGTCAAGTATCCGAAATTTCATCACAAAACTTTGGCTATAGACACCCTGGAGATGGACGAAATTCATTTCAGCAAAATAATTTCAGGAGAACATTCAATAATTCCAGATACAATAATAATAATAGTCATCAGTCACGCAATTCCTCTAATTCATTTCAACATAATAAATTTCGAAATAATAATTCTAATTCCTATCAAAATAATAGAGAAAGAAATCATCCTTCCACTCCTTCTCAACATAACAGAGAACGAAATGATAGTTCTACCAATTCATTTTTGCATAACAGGGAACGGAACAATCCATCAACTTCTCAGAATATCAGTGAACCAGGTCCATCAGGGACATCTGATCATAGTGGTAATATCATTATTTGTTGGAATTGTGGACTTCAAAATCACTTGTTTCAAGATTGTAAAGCAGAGAGGAAAATTTTCTGCTATAAATGTGGTTTGACAGGCGTCAAATCAATATCATGTCCAGTCTGTACTCATAAATCAAAAAACTAGCCAGCAGGAGTTTGTGTGGTGACCAACAAAATCCTGCCTGTAATCGGGTCACATTTTGTAGGGAAAATAGAAATCCAATACGAAATTTTGAAAATATAGTTGACTTAGTACAAGAAAATAATTCTAATTCAAATCTCAATACTTTCCCTGATTTAGTGAACCTTTTAATTCCAGTAAATCTCATTCTAAAAATTTGTTCCAAAAGAAAAACAAAAGACTCAAAGTCAGTCGACCACACATTTATATAACACTATATCGTCAGATACATGTTACCGGTTTCGGCACAACGGCCATCATCAGACAAAAAATACCTGTAAATATAAATTAGATGAAACAGTATGGAGAAGGAAGGAATACAAAACCTACCGACAAAATTATGGGCACACTATAGCATCATTAAAAATTAAGTTGAGAAAGAAGGCAAAATCATGTTGTATGGCAGGAGATTCATCACCGGGTTTTCAGGCTCAGACACAAATGACTATTTTTAAATTTACTGAAGAGCCAGAAAAAACTGGCTCTGATAAGGTTGAACATCTTATCCTTAAAATTGTTTTTTATAAAATTGAATCATGCTAAGCTAAAAGCAATAACAGAAAAAGACAAATTTGATGGTCAACAAAGACTTCGACATATGACAGTTGTACATGGAACAACAAACAAGAGTGAAGGTTATAGACTAACAACAGAACTAGAGAAGTAAGTACATAAGAAGGAAGAAGAAAAGGGGAAGAAAAAGGAGAAGAAGGCAAGGTGAAGAGAAACCATGGAGAAGAGGAGAAAATAGAAAGGTCACAGAAACAAGAAGAGGAGTAAGTGTAGCGTCTAGTGGAGAAACAAGAGACAGAAACAGAACTAATTTTGAACGTAATCATATTTTCAGAACATTACATTTTTCATAATTTCTGCTCGTTCCATTCTGGTAGTTGCTACCCCGCCACTGGAGTTTCCGAAGTAACAATTTCCTCCACTTCTTCTTCTGTTTCTGTCTCTTGTTTCTCCACTAGACACTACACTTACTCCTCTTCTTGTTTCTGTGACCTTTCTATTTTCTCCTCTTCTCCATGGTTTCTCTTCACCTTGCCTTCTTCTCCTTTTTCTTCCCCTTTTCTTCTTCCTTCTTATGTACTTACTCCTTTAGTTCTATTGTTAGTCTATAACCTTCACTCTTGTTTGTTGTTCCATGTACAACTGTCATATGTCAAAGTCTTTGTTGACCATCAAATTTGTCTTTTTCTGTTATTGCTTTTAGCTTAGCATGATTCAAGTTTATAAAAAACAATTTTTCGGATAAGATGTTCAACCTTATCAGAGCCAGTTTTTTCTAGCTCCTCAGTAAATTTAAAAATAGTCATTTGTGTCTGAGCCTGGAAACCCGGTGATGAATCTCCTGCCATACAACATGATTTTGCCTTCTTTCTCAACTTAATTTTTAATGATGTTATAGTGTGCCCATAATTTTGTCGGTAGGTTTTGTATTCCTACCTTCTTCATACTGTTTCATCTAATTTATATTTACAGGTATTTTTTGTCTGATGATGGCCGTTGTGCCGAAACCGGTAACATGTATTTGACGATATAGTGTTATATAAACGTGTGGTCGACTGACTTTGAGTCTTTTGGTTTTCTTTTGAAATTTTATTGGACCACTTTGAGATATGGATGATTTTCACGATTTAATAATTTGTTGAATAAACATGATAAAAGTAGTACTTCTTCAACTTCTTCTGGGAATACTACAAATAAAAATTGCAATGTTTCACCTGTATTTGTGGACAGACCATCAGACAATCGCCCATTCATTAAAGTAAAACTTCTTGATCAGGATATAACAGTTTTGCTTGATAGTGGAGCAAACGCTTCAATTGTTGGCGCTAAAGGTTTAGATATTTTGAGGAGATTTAAATTACCCCAGTCAATTTAGGTTTAGACCCGGACATTGATGATAACTAAACGGGAACTTTTTCAGTTTGTTAAAACACCTTTGAGAAACACCCTCAAGAAAGTCCCACGACGTTCTAAGTGGGATAGCTAAAATATGAAGGAAAAACTAGATGAATTATGCTCAAAATCAACAATTTTAATATTATTTCCTCATTGGTGGATTCAAGCTCAATTATACCCATTATCAATTTTATAGAAAACTAAATTTTCTACAAGTTTTATGAGAAACAATTTCTCATACGACCAATATTGAAAGAGCTGCAGCGCTTTGAAATAGGGCAATTATCGAAAATACCATAATCGTTCGGTTGTGAATGACATTTTGCATGAATATTTTTTCATTCATCAAAAACTGATCGAAAGCACAGAATATTCCTTCTGTTATGGATTTGGGATCATCAATAACGATTTCATTTGTTCGCACCAGTTACGTGATTCCTCGGATTTCTGAATTTCACCTGGCAATCAATGATATTTTGATACAGTAGTAATAATAATAGCTGCTGACAAAGTAATCGAAATATCAGTAAAATTAGGTTTTGACTCGGATATTGATATTTATTACTACACACGGACTTTCTCTCAATATGTTCGGATGCCTTACGGGATGACGCTTAAGAGAGTCCTACGACCTCTTCAGTGAGATAGCCAAGATATCCTGGAAAAACCGGATTTTCCAGGAAATTCCTGGAGCATTGCCTAAAATCGTTATTAATAAAGCTATTTCTTCACATTTCATATGATTTTTTTATTGCAATCGAGTGAATAATAAGGATAATGGTTTCATCTAATTGTAAATAGTAATACAAATAGTTTTTATAACTTCGCGAGCTAGAGTCTTCAAGCGAGGCTGAATTCCACATCAGTTTCTGAAACAAAATTATTATAAATAAAACAATAACACATCCCCAAATAGAGGAAAGAGAAGCAATTTTGGATGTTCGGTGGCATACCAGTACACGGGATCGGCTCGAGGTCTTTGTCCGCATGGTCGACGTTGTCCTCGTCCTCTTCTCTTAACTTATTACTACATCCATGCCCCGCGCAGTACCTGCAGATGTTCGAACACACCATCTTGTGCCTTCTGCACGAACATTTCTTGGATTCACACCCTTGTGTGCAGTAACAAGATACCATTTCGAGAAGGCGGTCTGGAGCCGGCTTACTTCGGTTGGTCACTGGGCGTAAGTGACCCTCTTCGTGCTTCTCGAATCCCCAATCAGTGGGCGGTAGAGGATTTCCTAACCATTCCTGGACCTGCAAGTACAATCTATGTGCAGTGAATATGTTCAAAAAATATACTGAACGAACCGACTTTTTGAATGGAACTAACCTGAAGATAGACTCGTAATGAGTGCTCTCTACTTGACGATTATGTGGGAGGCAGCTGGGCCAGATCAAATTTCTTGTTGGCAGGGAGCCAATAATTGATTTTCACATACATCTGGAACCTTCTCTCTTTAAGATCATCCGAGGTTTTTCCTGGATACAGAGACATAATGAACATTCTCCAGCAGTGGCAATGTCGTCTGGTGTGACGTTTGGTGAGTTGAACACTCCAACTCGCAGACGTAGTGCCTCATCTTGTTGCAAGCGCCTGAACGGCTTCAATTTACCAATATTGAATATAGCACTAGTTGTATCACACCCCGTAGCAGCGTGTAGAAAGAGTATTAATTATTTCATTGGTCCTAAGAACTCCTGACATTCCTTGCTGCTATATAACTTAGCTGGTTTACCCTTGATACCAGGTATCAGGAATTTGATATCAACCTGAGGTGGAGACAGAGCAGTAAGTAGAACCGCAAGGTCTGTGTCTTGTCCAATAACAACAGTTTCATCCTGTTGCTCAGAATAGCATATAGCGGTTGTGCGAACATACCAAATGAAGGTCCCGGTAATTATTAATGTCCGTTTCGTATCCTAATTCTACTGAGATTTCGATTACTTTGTCAGCTGTTATTTACTATTATATCAAAATATTATTGTGTATAAGTCCTATCTTCAATATTTTTGATTTCCTGGCAAACTTCAGAAATCCGAGGATTGGCATAACTGGTGCGAACACATAAGATCGTTATTAATCAGTCCAAATTCATAACAGAAGGAATATTCTATGCTATTGATCGATATTTGATTAATGAAATAATATTCATGCAAAATGTCATTCTCAACCGAACAATTATGGTATTTTAGATAATTGCCCCATTTCAAAGCGCTGCAGCTATTTCAATATTGGTCGTATGACAAACTGTTCAATATGAAACTTGTAGAGAATTCAGTTTCCTATAAAATTGATAATAGGTATTATTGAGCTTGGATCCACCAATAAGGAGATGATATCAAAATTGTCGATTTTGAGCATAATTCATCCAGTTTTTCCTTCATATTTTCGCTATCCCACTTAGAAGGTCGTGGGACTTTCTTGAGAGTGTTACTTGAAGCTGTTCAAACAAACTGAAAAAGGTCCCGTTTAGTAATTATCAATGTCCGGGTTTGGTCGGAAATTGGCCTATTATTACTGGGGTAAATTAAAAATTAATCCGATTTCTCACAAACACGTATGTACTGCGGATGGTCCGCAGAAAAATATTGAAGGAGTGGAAAATTTACCAATTGTTATTGAAAATGTGTGTCAAATTTTGAATACTTTAGTTGTGCCATCTTTGCCTCTCGCTTTTATCTTCGGTGTCGATTTTGCTAGACAATTCGATATAAAACTTGATTTTAAAAATAATTTTTGGCAAATTCAATCTGGATGTACCAACATCGATATAGTGGAGGATTATGATGAACCTGTAGTGATGCCAACACTACAGACCTTAGGTGATTTGACCCCTGAAGAACGAGCACAGGCAGAAGATGTTTTCAAATGCTTTGATGAGATAGACAGTAGAAACAAACTAGGACGAACAAATAAAATTACTTTGACTATTGACACAGGTGATGCCCCACCATTTAGAAAGAGGCCTTTTGTTCTTTCTCCTTATATGCAGCAAATTTTGAATTAAGAACTTGATGAAATATTGAAATCAAATGTGATTGAACCATCGAAAAGTCCATATTGTTCACCAGTACTTCTTGTTAAAAAGAAAAATGATGAGTATCGCTTTTGTTTCGACGGACGACCACTTAATGCTATTACGAAACACGATAGTTACCCACTACCTAACGTGGAGAGAATCCTTGCTTCACTTAGAGATGAAAAATATATATCATCTATTGATTTGAGGAAGGCATTTTGGCAGGTGCCACTTGACCCGGATTCAAGAGAAAAAACGGCTTTTAGCGTTATAGGCAGAGGTCAATTTCAGTTTGTTACGATGCCGTTTGGGCTTTTGAATGCTGCGCAACAACGCTTGGTTGATGCTATTTTTGGACCCAAGTATGAGCCAAAAATATTTTCTTACATAGTTGATATAATTGTTACTGGTTCAACATTTGAGGAGCATTTTAGTTTGTTGAGAATCGTCAAAGAAAAAGTGCAAGAAGCTAATTCAACTATCAACCTTGAAAAATGCCAATTTTTCAAAACCAGTTTGAAATTCCTAGGGTTTGTCGTGGGTTCGAATTCTCTTCGCACTGATCCAGACAAAATAGCTAGCATGGTGAACTATCCTCGTCCGAAAACGTCAACGCAAATTAAACGATTCGTTGTACTATGTTCTTGGTACCGTCGATTCATTAAGAATTTTTCTACTGTGTTATCTCCCATTAATGAACTTTTAAAAGGTCGAAAGGAGAATCAAAATATCATTTGGAACGAAGCAGCAGAAGCTTCATTTGTTAAAATTAAACAACTATTAGTCTCTTCACCAATATTATCCCAACCAGATTTCACTAAAGAATTCACGATCCAAAGTGACGCTTCTAATACAGGGTTAGGGGGGATTTTAACGCAGGATATAGATGGGGATGAGCGAGTAATTGCATATGCCAGTCGTTCATTGTCAAAATCTGAGAGAAATTATTCAACGGTAGAGAAAGAATTACTAGGCTTACTTTTCTGTATTGAAAAATTCAGACCATACATAGAAGGAACTAAGTTTACGGCAATTGTTGATCATTATTCTTTGCTTTGGTTGAACAATCTTCAGAACCCTTCCGGTAAACTTCAAAAATGGGCTGTTAAGTTACGCCAACATTCATTCGACTTGATATACAGAAAAGGCAGTAGAAATGTTGTTCCCGATGCACTTTCCAGAATTATTACTGAAAATGAAGTCAGTGAAGACAGTGTAGATCACTTAGAAATTGCATATTTTGACATAGATACTGACAGAATCGATAAATGGTATGATAATATGAGAACTAAGATTAACAGTAATCCGGATAATTTCCCACAATGAAAGGTCGAGAATGATTTTGTATATAAGTATGTACCATCTAACTTACCTATGAAGTCAAACATCCCAGATTGGAAGTATTTAGTTCCAAAACCTCAGAGATCAGATGTTATAAAATCATGTCACGACCCGCCACTGTGTGGTCATTTTGGTTTCTTCAAAACTTTACATCGTATTCAGGGAAATTTCTATTGGCCAAAAATGCGCCATGACACACTCGAATATGTGAAATCATGTAAAGTATGTGGTGCTCAGAAAATGCCTAACACTGGTCGAATGGGACAAATGGGAAAAGAAAAAGTAGTGAATTGGCCTTTTCAAGTTATCGGTTCAGATTTAATAGGACCTCTACCTCCTTCAAGAAAACAAAATGAATGGATTTTAGTAATTTCTGACTGGTTTTCGAAATACAATTTGATATTTCCGTTAAAAAGTGCAAAGGCACATTTTGTAGAAAGAATTTCAGAGAACGAAGTGTTTTCAACTTATGGAGTACCACAGTATATCATATGTGATAACGGTGTACAATTCACCAGAAGAAATTTCGAGAAGTTATGTGAAAAATATGAAGTTCAGAAAATTTGGTATAACGCAGTGTATTCGCCACAGTGTAATATTGTTGAGAGAAATAATTGCACCATTGAAACGGCTATACGCAGCTATATTGACGAGCACCGTGATTGGGATCTGGAAATTTACAAAATTCGTCAAGCTGTGAATACCGCTAAACACGAAATTACTGGCTTTACACCTGCTTTTCTCGTATTTGGACGATATGTTCCAATCTGGAAAAATTTTTGAAAGTAACGACCCTACTGCGGACATGGAGATTACTCCTGGGGATCGTAATGCATATGCTGCTAACTTACAAGGCTTAACAGATATTTTTACTGATGTTCGTGGAAAACTTCACAAGGCATATCAGAAAAACACTAAAACATACAATTTACGTAAAAGAGACGTAGAGTTTTTCGTAGGGGACAATGTTTGGCGTCGTAATAGAGCGAAGTCCAATAAAGGAGATCAATTTGCAGCGAAACTTGCCCCAGATATATTTCTTCGGTAGTTCGAAAGAAATGCTCACGTTTGGTGTATGACTTGGAAGATCTGGATTCAGGTGCGAAAGTCGGAAAATGGCACATTAAGGATTTGCAAGCCTATCATAGTTCCGATCCACCTGATGATCTTGATGAGGAAAACTCCTCAGACTCATCTGATTGAGATGATTTGTAAATATTAGAGTAATTTTAATCATAGTATTTAGAATACATTAATAATATATAGTTGAAAATTTTTGGACTCCCCGAGTTGACCCACCCTATGCATAGGCGTATCTTCGACTGTAATGTACATATAAAATAATAATATAATTATCTTAATTTTTCCCCGAATCATGGTAAAATTATAATATTTCCCATTATTTTTCCTGAACCATGGTAACCTTGTCCGAAATCTCGAGATTTGATTCAATACTGATTGATCTGAATAATTTTTGTTTGACTCAATAGTAAAATGTAGTAAAAATGTAGTATTCACATTATGTGACTTACATGTTCACAATTTGTAAATACATTTGTTCAGATTATTTTTATTTGTTGTGGAAGACAATATACCGATTATGACATAATCCCAAATTAGGACTCACCGATTTTGTACCCATTTAGGGGGTTTGATACGCGTAGATATCAAGCCACAACCTTTGAAAATCTAGGTTTTTTTTGCTTCATAGTATAATTCAGATATAAAACGATTGAAACTTCAATAGAAGGTCAAAAAATATTGTTTTTGAATTTTGTAATGAATGTTAGTTCGCACAAGTGATGTTGGTTGTCACTTAGTTATTAAAAAGACTATCAAGATACCTTTTTTCATTTTTGCGGAGGGGGGTGGTGTAACGTTTTCATTTGCTAATATAACTAGCCTATATCAAACGTTACCTTTTTCATGGTATTTCCTACTAAAACACTAGAGAAACTCTGTAGATATACACTGTCGAATTTATAAACATTCTATTGATAAATTCAATTGACATAGTTCAGAAGTTAACACTAATATATTAAAGCGCCCTGTATATCACTTCTCATCTTGTATCCAACAGAACGCTCACAGGTATAGTAAACTGAAACAAGAAGGAATAATGAATAAGTCAGTGATAAAATATAACGAGAAAACAAACACAAACATAATTTTATAAATTCTAGGTACTTGAATGAACCTTACCTTTCTCGTTTGAATACACAGTGTTGTCTTTTTCGAATACACACTGTTTTCTATAGTTTACTTGATTTCAATGATGCAGCTACTGAAAATAAACAAGGTAACCTTTATTTTTTATTTTTATTTTATTTTATTTATTTTTATTTTCACAAACAGGAATACAAACGGGACGAACCCAGAAACAGTATTCACATATATACTACTAAATATGTCATGTTGCAATTCAATACAATACAGTAGAAATATTTTATATGTATATGAAAAAAATACTGAACATATCAATTAGGCGATAGTACAAAGTGTTTCTTAAGTTTGTTCACAAAGGTAGTTAAAGAGTCAGAAAAAATATCAATCTCTATTATGTTTGAAATAGAGTTATAACTTTTCAAGCATCGATGTAAAGGGGAATTCAAATAGTAATTTGTGTTAGGTATGGATGTATGGAACAGATTATAATGGCGGGTGGAATATTGTGGAATATTGTAATAAATCAAGTTATTGATGGATGGAGAATGAATGATACCATTTATAATTTTGAAAGAAAATTTGATGTCGGCAATAGCTCTTCTGTCAGCAAGACTGATCAAATTGAGTTTTTGATGTAATGTCATTCAACAATATTTTGAAGATCAGATATAGGTTTGATTAGAAAACTGCTTGAACCTACCTCTATTGTAAATAAATTGTACATATTGTAGAATCGA
Organism: Phaedon cochleariae; assembly: GCA_918026855.4. NCBI lineage: Eukaryota > Metazoa > Arthropoda > Insecta > Coleoptera > Chrysomelidae > Phaedon > Phaedon cochleariae. The sequence continues at coordinate 14,867,408 of OU896722.1, read as the reverse complement.
ATGGGCCTGGGTATGTTTAAGTGATCCAATGATTTTCGTTTCGTTTTGAAATGAATCATCCAATGTTCACGTCTTGGTTATGGTTTACCAATTCTTCTTTATTAGCCACTGTCACTCCTTTCTTGCTTTGATACATTCTTATTCTTCATTCGCTATGCCTTCAATTTCCAATCAGCACGAGACCTTTTGGGTCTATTGTTATGTTCATGAGTATCTAGCTCGGGGCGGAGCATAGTCGTATGGTTCAAGGTCATATCACCAACAGCCTCAGTGTACAGGTGCAATCAGAAATACTGCTACGAGACATTTCATTTGCTCATTCGTTGACAGTTCCGATCATTGGTTCCAATCCAAACTTTTGATGTTCCGTGATGTTGACGATTTTTGACAAGTTCAATGTCTGGATCAAGTTCAATGTCAGGGTCAAGTTCCCTTTTCCGGAGAGGTCATTTTTGGGCCATTTTGCTGCTGGCTGTTTCACGTGTTGGCTCGTCAGACTCTTGGGAGATCCTGATACTTTTGCGTAGGCACCTAGCCTCATCTAGGAAAAATTATGTTTCGGCGTAACGGTAAGATTTCAAACTCTTTTTTTAATATCGTTACACAAGATTTCAATCATATTCAGGATGGATGTCTCCATTCGAAAATTTCTCGAAACACGTGCTTGAGGAAGTATTTTTTTTTTTTAAGGACACCAACGCTGCTCACCCGGCCATCCTGGAAGTCACTCATCCATCAGTATTTTTGATTTGGTAAAACCCTCTATACCCCAGAGGTGAGTTATTCCATTTCATTCACGACGAGAGTTAACTCTCATTTTTTTCCGGAGACCAGGTTCTGATACCTACCTAATCCATTTCAGGGTTTTACGTATGGGCATATTCTTTACCATGTCCTGGGTTGAATCGTCTGATATGGCTGTGCAAGGGCCATCCAAATTCCTCATGTGTCTCCAACTTCACAGTTTTGCAGTCTCCTAGTCTACTAGTCAACATGTTTCTACCAGAGTGTACTATCCACTTAAGTTTTCTACCTGATGATGAACAAAACCATGACGTCATCATTGGATAATATCAGGTTTTTTTAGATAAAAGTTCCATTGAAGTCAGAATAATCAAGGTACAAAGATATACTCATAACTACAACTCAGATTTCAATAGTGCACTTGAAATGTTCAAGCCCTATTTGAAATTTCCAATATCCTGAATACTAGCTTACGACCGGCAATTTGACAGTATAATATATCCCCATGAAATTCATGAATTTTTAGGACATTTCCTTGGAAATTACAAATATTCAATAACAAATAATATAATATTCAAAGTGGGTTTCTTTTTAGAATTTGAACTAGACTGTCAATAAAGTAATTTCATCATATTAATAGGGTACCTATATCAACTTGAAACATATGAGTATAATATAAATAATATCTACCTCTTTGCACCTACTATTTGTAAATAATCTATGACTGATTTCTCATTAAATTGTATATATACCTACTCCATAGATTTTTTACTTCTTACTGACATCTCTCTCTCAATCCATATATTACAGGTTTCTGTTTTTTCCTAGATTAACAACTATCTGAAAAAACCAGTGGCGTCCATTGAAATATAAATTTGACATTCTTTATATCAAATTGATAATCTTGGAACTCTACTGTGAATTCAACTTTGTGATCTATCAGGATAGAAAATTCAAAAATCCACGCCCATATGCCGCCGATGAAAAGCTGCTGGCGCAGTGTAATTGTATAATATACGTTACAATATAAATCGAAAAATACTCCATCACCCTTGTCGACTTTCGCAAAGGCCTACTACATGGTGAGAATTCGAACACCGTATAAAGAAAAACAAAAAAAATAGTACGACGTCATGACGCGGAATAATTCAAAGTTCATTGAATGAAGAAGGTGAGTGACAAGTGTATGTTTTGTCGCCCAAAATTCGATAGAAATCAAGACGACCAACGGAAGAGTCTCAATGAATTGTTACTCAAATTTGCCTCTTTACTGGAAAAAAATATTGGAAAAGTATCATTTTTGATGAATTTCTCCAAAGTCCCGATATTCATATTTCCTCAAATATTTCGAGAAAGGCACTAATTATCGGAAATCTAAATCAAAGAACACAGCAACGCCCCTGTCGCCTTCTGCAAAGGCCTACCACATGAAACGAGTCCGAACACCGTATCACGAAAAACTAAAAAAATCAGTACGACGTCATGACGCGAAATAATTCTAAGTTCATTGAAAAAAAGAAGTGTCACAAGTGTATGTTTTTCGCCCGAAATTCGATAGAAATCAAGACGACCAACGAAAAAGTCTCTATACATTGGTACTCAAAATTGCCTCATTACTGAAGGAGGAAAATTGGAAAAGTATTATTTCTGAAGAAATTTTTTCATGTCCTGATATTCATAATTCCTCAAATATCTCGAGAACGGCACAAAATATCGAAAATCTGAATCGAAAAATATCCCAACATTACTGTCGACTCTCGCAACGACCTACCACATGGAGGAAGTCCGAACATCATATCACGAAAAACAAGAAAAATTTTCGACCTCATGACGCGAATTGATTCTAACTTATTGAAAAAATAAGGTGAGTGACAATTGTATGTTTTTTTCCCAAAATTCGATACAAATCAAGACGATCATCGAATAACAAAACATCGAGAATTTGAATCGAGAAATACTCCAACACCCTAATCGACTTTCGCAAAGGCCTACTACATGGTGAAAGTTAGAACACCGTATCACAAAAAACAAAAAAATCAGTACGACGTCATGACGCGAAATAATTCAAAGTTCATTGAATGAAAAAGGTGAGTGACAAGTGTATGTATTGTCGCCCCAAATTCGATAGAAATCAAGACGACCAACGAAAAAGTCTCCATGAATTGTTACTCAAAATTGCCTCTTCACTGGAAAAAAAATTGGTAAAGTATTATTTTTGATGGAATTTTCAAAGTTCATTGAAAAAAAGAAGTGAGTCACAAGTGTATGTTTTTTGCCCGAAATTCGACAGAATTCAAGACGACCAACAAAAAAGTCCCTATACATTGGTACTCGAAATTGCCTCTTCACTGGAAGAGGAAAATTTGAAAAGTATTATTTCTGATGAGATTTTTTCAAGTCCCGATACTCATTATTCCTCAAATATCTCGGGAACGGCACAAAATATCGTATATCTGAATCGAAAAATACTCCAACACTCCTGTCGACTTTTGCAACGACCTACCACATTTTTTTTTTTTTTTATCGATTGGAGCGCACGAAAGGGAATCCCTATAATGTTCAAAGAACATCGTGCGTTCCTAGGGAGGATAGGGACAGGAGGTAGGTATTGGAATTTTTTTTGAATTTTTGGAGATTATATGTTGTTGGGAATACTTCCACAGGCAATGAATTCCAGAGCCTAGCCGTTCTATGGATGAAGGAGTCTTGATAAAGTGCCGTTCGACATCTTTCGAGGTTGACAACGAAAGGATGTGCTGACTGGGCTTGTCTAGTTCGTCTGATTGGTATTGCTAGTGGAGGGATGATTGCAGAGATTTCCGAAGAACATTTCCCGTGGAAGTATCGATAGAAAAGTGAAAGGTCGCCGACCTTTCTACGGTGTTCCAATGATGTCAAAGAGTGAGTGAGTGTAGCGTCACCCACCTGGCGAATGGCTCTTCTCTGGATGGAGAAAGTCCAAATATTATATCACGAACAACATAGAAAAATGTACGACGTCATGACGCGAGTTAATTCTGACTTCATTAAAAAAAAAGGGAGCGAAAATTGTATGTTTTCTGCCAAAAAATGCTATAGAAATCAAGACGTTCAACAAAGAATTCTCTATACATTTTTACTCGAAATCGTCTCTTTTCTGGAAAAAAATTGGAGAAGTAATATTTTTGATGAGATTTTTTCAAATCTCAATATTCATATCTCCTGAAATATTTCGAGAACGGAACAAAACATCGAGAATATAAATCGAAAAATACTCCAACACCCTTGTCGACTTTCGCGAAGGCCTACAACATGGAGAAAGTTCGAACACCGTACAACGAAAAACCAAAAAATTAGTACGACGTCATGACACGAAATAATTCAAAGTTCATTGAATAAAAAAGGTGAGAGACAAGTGTATGTTTTGTCGCCCGAAATTCGATGGAAATCGAGACGACCATCGAAGAGGTCTTCATAAGTTGTTACTCAAGATTGGCTCTTTACTGGAAAAAAAATTGGAAAAGTATTATTTTTGATGAAATTTTTCAAAGTCTCGATATTCATATTTTCACAAATATCTCGAGAACTACACTGAATATTTAAAATTTATATCGAAATATTCCTCAACACCATTGTCGACTTCCGCATAGGCCTACCACATGGAGTCTGAACACCGTTTCACGAATAATAAAACAATTAGTACGACGTCATGACGCGAAATAATTTTAAGTTCATTGAAAAAAAAAGGTGAGTGACAATTGCATGTTTTTTGCCAAAATTCGATAGAAATCAAGACGACTTACGAAAAAGTCTTCATCATTTGTTACTCAGAATTGCCTCTTTACTGGAAAAAAAATTGGAAAAGTATTATTCTCGATGAATTTTTTCGAAGTTCCGATATTCATATTTTCTCAAATATCTCGAGAACGGCACTAAATATCGGGAATCTGAATCAAAAAATACACACTTCTGTCGACTTCTGCATCGACCTACCACATAGAGAAAGTCCGAACATTATATCACGAAAAACAAAAAAAAATGTTCGACGTCATGACGCGAATCAATTCTAAGTTCATTGAAAAAAAAGGTGAGTGACAATTATATGTTTTTTGCCCAAAATTCGATAGAAATCAAGACGATCATCGAAAAATTCCCTTCACATTTTCACTCAAAATTGCCTCTTTTCTGGAGAAAAAATTCGAAAAGTAATATTTTTGATGAGATTTTTTCAAGTCCCTATATTCATATCTTCTGAAATATTTCGAGTACGGCACAAAACATCGAGAATATAAATCGAAAAATACCCCAACACCCTTGTCGACTTTCGCAAAGGCCTACTACATGGTGAAAGTTTGAACACCGTATCACGAAAAACAAAAAAATTAGTACGACGTCATGACGCGAAATAATTCAAAGTTCATTGATCGGCACTTAATATCGAAAATCTAAATCGGAATATACCCCAACACCATTGTTGACTTCCGGATAGGCCTACCACATGGAGAAAGTCAGAACACCGTTTCACGAAAAACAAAAAAATTAGTACGACGTCATGACGCGAAATACTTCAAAGTTCATTGAATAAAAAAGGTGAGAAACAAGTGTATGTTTTGTCGCCCAAAATTCGATAGTGCAACGTTATCTACTCTGAGATAAGTTGTTCAGCGCCCCAACTCGGGTTATTAACTAATGAACTCGTGCGCCACCTATTTCATAGTGGTAGGTCCACTCGCACCGGGCAACTTTCAGTGGAGAAAGTATAATCCAGGGGTCTGAGATTTCAACTGTCGAAGTGACATAACTTTTGTTAAGCTTATCTCCCGGATTATAAGTTGCACCAATAATTATTGAAATAAAACTCAATAATATTTTTCAACTATGTATTCTAAATAAATCTTTACAAATTACTTATATTACTTATCTATGAAACTTATTTACAATATATACAAAACTCGGATGCTATGATCAATACCTCTCTCGAGACATACGGTATTTAGGCAGATTCAGATTGCAAGCTCGCGGTTATTCAAAGCAACTAAGCTATATCATTTCAGTCTAAAATGTTGAGAGCAAAACAAGCAGCAAGCCTCAATTCTATCACATGCAATATCTAGCATACCGGGGATACCCACTGAGCATGCATGCACGCAGGCTATCTATCGTGCACCCCAAATGATCAGGTGATACACACTTAGATCATGACGGCTGAAAGAGAACAATATATTGAATGCACAACAATATCCTGCATACAGGGGATACCCAATGAGTATGCGTGCACGCAAGCTATCTATCGTGCACCTCTAATGATCAGGTGATACACACTTAGATCATAACGGCTGAAAGAGAACAATATATTGAATACACAACAATATCCTGCATACAGGGGATACCCACTGAGTATGCGTGCACGCAAGCTATCTATCGTGCACCTCTAATGATCAGGTGATACACACTTAGATCATGACGGCTAAAAGAGAACAATATATTAAATACACAACCATATCCTGCATACCGGGGATTCCCACTTAGTATGTTTCTCTTCTCGCCTCACCTAATGCTCTTCTTCTCCTTTACTCTCTGGTCGGTCGGTCGGTCCGGTCTCGTCTGCTGTCGTGGCTGTCTGGTCTGTCGCTCTTGAGGAACTGCCCTCCTGGTCTGCAGTCCTCAGGCTTCTAGGCGGCTCTCCCCTCTCCGTCGGTAGCTCTCGGCTGGCTTCGGTGTCGGCTCGTCCTTGGTCTCGCTGGTCTGCTGCCTTCGCGTGTATAGCCGGCTGAGCGCACAAGCTATACTCATTTTCCGACTAGAGTCTAGCCATAGCACCAGTGCGAGAATATTGCGCCTGGTGCGCAGGTCGCTGGGCGCGAGAAACAGAAAATTTCGTTGCTTGCTCGCTCGCTCGCCAAGCGCGAGAAGCGAGGCGAGAAGGGTTGCGGCCGTGCGGCGCGGGGCAAATATTGGAGCGAAACAATAAAGATCATCATTGGAAAAAGAATACCCAATACCCTTAATTGGCGGCGAATCATGTATCACGGGAAGGAGATTTGTTGGTTGCCATTCGAACTGTTTCCAGAATATGTACTCATTTATCGTTTGACCTCCAAGTCTAGCGTTTCACACTTTAAAAATGCAATCGAACTGTTCCTTCTCAGGATATTATACGAATATTTTCTAGGAACGGTCTATGGATATTCAAAAAGGGCTGTTCTAGATATTCTGAGAATGTTACTGGTAGGTATATTTATAGTAATAAAATTTAAGAATGCTTGCTCCGGTGCGGGCTTGCGAACCTACATAGTTATTTACCTGTCACCTTAACCACTGAGCTACAGACCTTTTTAATGAATGATATGAATGGGAAGATCTCAACACTTAGTGGCATACAACCATTATAATAATGGGTTTGGTAAGGGGAACACTTTGTATATCAATACATGAATAATAACATCAATTTCATAATTTGATACGATTCTGTATATTCTCAGAATATTCGAAAAGAATATTCTTGTGTATCTATGTCAAATTGAATGTTCATAGAATATTCGTTACAGGATGAAAATATTTTATGATCATTTTGAGGACATTATGTTAGAATATTCTGAAATAAGTATATTTGAACATTGTCATTATAGAATATTCCATTTCAGAAGCTCATTGGAACATATTTTCAGAATATCATTAGTATATTCGCAAAGTATTCCATGAATGTTCACAATATTCTGAAAATATTATTTAATGAACATTCTGGAATATTATATCCCAGGAGCTTCTAGGAATGTACTTTCATGTAATACTATCAGAATATTCGCATGGAACATTCCATGAATATTCGCAACATACTGAGAACTTTCTATGCATATCACCCTGTAACATGGTATCAACTAGGAAAGCAGTTGTCTAATGTATCATTTCACAACAATGACTTATTTGTTTTTGTTTCGCTGCAATTTCTTGCGCCCAGCGAGCAGCGAGCGACGCGCAATATCATTTCACAATGACTTATTTATTTTTGTTTCGCTGCAATTTCTCGCGCCCAGCGACCTGCGCACCAGGCGCAATATTCTCGCACTGGTGCTATGGCTAGACTCTAGTATTTTCCGTATCACTATCTGAGCTACGGCGGCACGCGAGACGAGGTTCCACCACTCTACTTGAATAGTGGGGCGCGCACGCTATATACGTATACCTAGGCGGATATCGGTCTCAACTCCATTCGGCGCTTTATTAATTATCCACTCAAAATTATTATAATCAATCAAAACTGAATCACGGCTGTTGATATCTATGAATAATACTTCCGGTGTATTATTAATAGTATTCACGAAGAAGAATGGTGTTTCTAGCTGACTATTTACAAAAGTTCGTAATCATTATACCGTATGTCTCATGTAAAACTAAAAATTAAAAGTAACTTCGTTACAATAGGAATCAAGACGACCAACAAAAGAGTCTTCATGAATTGTTATTCAAATTTGCCTCTTTACTGGACAAAAATATTGGAAAAGTACCATTTTTGATGAATTTTTTCAAAGTCCCGATATTCATATTTCCTCAAATATCTCGAGAACGGCACTAAATATCGAAAATCTAAATCGAAATATACCCCAACACCATTGTCGACTTCCGCATAGGCCTACCACATGGAGAGAGCTCGAACACCGTATCTCGAAAAACAATAAAATCAGTACGACGTCATGACGCGACTTTTATAACTCGTCTAGAGTTTGGTTTTTTAAAAAAACATTTATTTTCGATACAGAGATATACACAAGTTGATTTGATGTGAACAGTACAAATATTCAGCCAAGACTGAGCTACGTGAGAAATGAATCATAAAAATGTGAAATAAAAGTTGCTGATTCAATTCCTGGAATCTGCCTCGCCTCTGGTGAGAACGCCTCGAAGTGCTGAGTTGCGGAATCGATGATGTAGCCTATTTCCCATGGGTTCCCTGGGAATATGGAATATAACTCCTTCCATCCCAGAAAGATCCATACAAGGGGTGGATCGATCATTCGTCGTCGTCTTCGGTACTTGGACAGGGTTGAAGTCTTCTGGCGGTTGGTCTTGGGTTTTCGGGTACCCTAGTTGCTGTCTCCTGGGGTGCCGCAGTCTCCGGTACCGAACGTCTCGTCCAGTATAGGTATATCAGGCCAATAATCGATATAGCTGCGAATAGGAGGTAGATGGGTGTGGCCCAAATATAGGATGCATCTTGTTTCGTGTTCTTCAGGGTGACCTGATGGATCTTCTGCTGTTCCTTTTGTATTTGATGTATTTGATCTAAGGGTATATCATGTAGGACGAATTCTTGTAGGTGCGTACTAGATGTCTTGGTGGGAATTCTTACGGAGGGTAGTAGTAAGGGTTGTCCCTTGATAGTGTCCTCGTTGTTCGTATAGGAGTCTCGTGACGTGTGGAAACTGCATCCAGATGGAACCTCGATGAAGTAGGGTCCTTTGAGAATTGTCAAATCGGTTTTGTGACATTCGGTCTTGATTTTCGTGTCGTCCCGAAATATGGCTATGTAGTGGGCGGTGTTAATTTGTTCGATGATTTCGCCTTCGATTAAGACTGGGACTGGCTCGCAGGAAGTCGGTTCTTTCGCTTTTAATTGTAGGAGTTGGTATATACAGTCCTTTTGATTGGAGTGCTGTTGAAGTATTCCAGTACTACAGTAATACATTGGATGTGTATTTCTGCATTCGGTGTCTTGATACTGATAGAAGTTTTCGTTCATTGCCACAAAAGTTTTGGTTGGGATCAGAATAGTATTGGTTTTGGTAGGAATTGAATATAGATGGAAGTATGAATAGGTCTCGGGAAACATTATAGGAAAGTGAATAATAAAGACTATTTTATCGTTTGATTGATATGATTCGATTTCCAAAATTTCGTAATATTTGTGTAAAGTAGTATTATCGTTTCCAAATAAGAGTTGATTCGGTTGATGATGGCGTAAGAGTGTTTGTATAATAAATTCCAAATCTTCGATTTTCAAGTTGCTAGCATGAACAATTTTCAATCTTGCAAAAGTGATAGAATTTTCCAAACCATTAAGTATTTGTAATAGGATGTTCAATATTGCTGCCAATTGATCTAAGGCAATCTTCGCAGAGATGTAACTATTGAAGTCAAATAACAATTTGTCTAGCTCTTTATCGAGTTCGTTAATTTTATCTGACATTTGCTGTTCGTTTTGTTTGATCAACGTCAAAGATTTCTCGTAATCATTCATGACCTTTTTTAGTTAATGAGATTTGTTTGTTCAAAGTTGTTGCAATATTTTCTTGATTAGTTTCGAGGGTGGCAATGGCTTCATCGTATCTTTTGCCATCATCGGCGTCCAAATTACCCGAAATACTTTTGAAGATAGTACCTAAACCGTCAATGAGTCCCCTCTTAACCCTCTTACTCGGATGTATGGAGTTAAATTTTTCTCTAGCAAGATTGAGATTGAAAAGAATGGCATTATCTATATTTATCAATTCGCTATAGTACAGTGGGTGTCGACTTTGAATAATTTGTTTTATTGTTTCATATTGCTTAGTTAATTTCAATAATTCGGTTTCGATAGGAATCAGGTCAAAGTAGTGGATGAACGTGTGATGGGTGGCTTTCAATTTGGCATCACCTAGTTTATAAGGTAGGATCCCGGGATTAGAATCAAGACTGGTTATCCTTATTTCTTGAGCACTGTTCGCTTTCAGCGCGAGAAGTATCCTGTAATGCGATAGTTTTTTGATTAGATAATGGCCTTTTCAGATTGTTTTTATGGTAGACTTTTGTTGCTCCGCTAGTCACTGAAGGTGTAGTGGATTTGTTTTTACGCAGTATTGTTGAAACATTGATTTTTTTATTCTTTGTGATATGGTGAGCTTTGAATCGGGGACTTGCTTCATTCCGAGCTCTAGTTTTATGATAAACTAGGGTGTTTGGTTGATAAGTCAACGGGTCGTGCCTATTTTGATTAACCTTTTCCAATACTTTTTCTTTTTGCTTTGTCATTTGTTGGTTGAGTTTTTTATAGATTTCTATGGTACGATCTTTATGTTCTTCAATATAATTGTTGTATAATTTTTCACTAATATTGATGTCAAAAGGACTATTTGAATCGAGATGTCCATTGATGATATCTATAGGACGTTGTTTGGTTACTGAGTGAATAGCATGGTTATAGCCAAGGATTGCATAAGGCATCTGATCTAGGATGTTCAAGTCCTTTTTTGTTTCTCCAATTATCCTGAGGTGTTCAATGATGGTCGAATGGAATCTCTCTATTGGGCTGTTCGAATTAGGGTTCAGAGCTGTGGTATAATGGATTTCAATTTTGTGTAGTGCGGCAAATTCTTTTATAATGGTATTTTTTAGTTCGGTTCCTTGGTCTAAAACAAGTAATTTAGGAGTACCGTGATGGGTCATAAACGTTATGAATGCTTTTGCGATATGGATTGCAGTTAATCCCGTGAGAGGATACGCTTGCGCATACTTCGAGAACTTATCTATTATAGTGAAGAATTTTTGACCTTTGATTGTGAAAACATCTCCATGGACTATTTCGAATGGTTTATTTGGTGTCGGTGTTAGTTCGAACTTTTGTTTAGGTGGATTTCTATCATACTTCATTTTTTGACACAATTCGCAATTATTAATATATTTTGTAACTGTACCTCTGATGTTGGGCCAATAAAAGTGTCTTTTTATTTGGGCTTCTGTTTCGATAATTCCTCGGTGGTTTGTTTTGCCCTCGTGACATAATTTTACAAATTCATCACGAGAATCCAATGAAAAAACGTCTTCTAGTACATTATTACATAAAACTAGGTTGAAAGCGGAGTTTCTGAAAGTGTCTTTTAATATTTGACAGAGTTTAGGGATCAATTCTTTTTTGTCTAAATTTATCGCAAAAGTTTTATCAATCGTAGTGAATTCTCTGAATGTTTTTATCACGTCTTCTTCAAAATTTTGTTTGGAAATTTATATAATAGTTCTCGTTTTGTTTTCGAATAATCGTTTAATTTTTGGGAGCTCTGGGGAGTGTAAAACGACTTTGAGGAATATTTGATTTTTGAAATTATTGATTGCGGTTTCGGAAATGGGAACTTCTAGTATAGGATTTTCGTGACTGGTGTGTGCAGTTTCGTTATCGTCTTCTTCGTGTATGTCATTAGAATTTGGGTTGACGTCATTCAAATTTGGGCTTTCATCAATATTGCCAGCTATTGATTCGGCGTCATTTTCGATGTTATTCTCATTATCGTTTGCTGTATTATTTTGTGAAGTAGATGGGTTAGTTGAAGACATTGTCTTGTTGAAATTTTCTACATAGGAGAATATGTCATTAGTGTTGGTATCGTTAATTTTTATACGCGACAGGGCATCGGCGTTTGAGTTCAACGAACCCTTTTTGTATTGGATGGTATAATCAAACTCATCGAGTTTGAGTCTCCATCTGGTGAGTCTTGCGCTTGGATCTTTTATTGAGAAAAGCCAGTGAAGGGGTTTGTGGTCACAAAATATTGTGAATTTCCGGCCATACAGATATGGGCGGAAATACTTTGTAGCCCACACAATCGCGAGAAGTTCTCTCTCGATCGTACTATAATTTTGTTCTGCTTGATTGAGTGTCCTGGATGCGTAAGCCACTGGTTTGTCTTGACCAACAGGTCCTTGTGACAATACGGCTCCAAGGGCATATTGACTTGCATCAGTACAAAGGTTGAAAGATTTCGAGAAATCGGGGTATTGAAGAATCGGATTATTCGTTAGGAGTTCCTTACACGTTTCGAAACATTGTATGTAGTCTGGGGTTAAGTCAATTTTTGCTCCTTTCTTCAAACGTGCTGTGAGAGGTTTCGTGATTTTAGAGAAGTCCGGTATAAATTTGCGGTAGTACCCTAGTAGACCTAAAAAGCTTTTTATTTCTTTCGTGGTCTTAGGCGTTGGGAATTTTTTAATGGCAATTATCTTATCTGGGTTCGGTTTTATTCCCTCAGTGGTGATCACATGACCTAGATAGGCGGTTTCCTTTTTTAAAAATTCAGACTTATCTAATTGAATTTTGAAATTGGTTTCGCGTAGACGATCGAATACTTTTTTCAGATTAACAATGTGCTCTTGAAGAGAGGCTGAATATATTATGATATCGTCAAGATAAACAAGGCAGATTTCATTTTGGAGGCCTCTCAAAATGTTGTCCATCACCCTTTGAAAGGTAGCGGGTGCATTTTTTAGGCCAAACGGCATTCTTAGGTATTCGTAATGTCCATTTTCGACGTTGAATGCCGTTTTCGGGATGTCTTCGGGGTTCATTTCGATTTGGTGAAACCCGCTAGCCAAATCCAAGGTCGAAAAATAATTACACTTGCCAAGTTTATCTTAAACGTCCGTTATATTGGGTATCGGGTACCTATCGTCGATTGTTTTTTCGTTGATCTTTCTATAGTCTACCACGATACGCCACTTCTTTTTGCTGGAAGCGTCGGCTTTTTTCGGAACCACCCAGATAGGGGAAGACCAGGGGGAATTGCTTGGTCTTATTATGTTTTGTTGAAGCATTTTTTGTATCTGTGAATTAACTTCGGTTTTATGCACAAACGGGTACCTATATGATTTAGTATGAACAGGGATTCCATCGGTTGTTTGAATTCTATGTTTTACTTGGTTCGTGAAAGTTAAGTTATTTTCATTCATGTGAAAAATATCTGCGTATTTTCTGCACAATGGAAGAATATGACTTTTTTCTTCTTCGTTCATATGATCTGTTCTGATTAAATTATCTATATCTTGTTTATTGTTGATTTCTGATAATGGTTGAATATTCATGTGATAAAACTCGAAATTATTCTGGACCGGGAAAGTTCTAATTGGATGTAAAATCGTGAAATTTGTGTCATTATTAGAGTTATTATGTATTTCTACGAGAGCCCAACCTTCTCTTGATATTGACAGGGTTTCTGGTATTATGCAATTTTGAATGGTTTGTTGCGGAATAATAATTTCGCCTGATTGTGTTGTAACAGGAATTCTGATTTTTGTCACTGTGTTTTTACGTAGGAATTTCTCGAAAAATACTGATGGATTTGCATCGAAGTATTTTATCGGAATGCATGCGCGAGGAGTAGAGAGTTTCAAATTAGCAAAGTCTAAATTGGCATTCAATGATTTCATAATGTCGATACCTAACAGACCATCGAATACGTTATGAAATTTGTATGCGTAGAATTTGAGGTGTTTGTTTTCGTTAAATTCTTGGAAAGCTGGTATTGTCGCAGAGATATTATGTTTCGAGGAAGCAAATGAAGTAGATACTATAAACGGGTCATTCACTTTGTGTTGAGAGAAATATTTGTTGACAATCATAGGATCCAGAAATGATTTCGTGGCTCCTGTATCGATAAGTAATTTCAAAGGTGGGTTTTTTATAGCAATATAGGGTAATTTTCGTTCGTCAAAAGATGTATGGAATTCAATTACGTCTCCGGATCGGGAGAGTTGTCCAGCTGAAAATCCTCGGATTCTTCGAAATAATCGGGATTTTCTGAATAGTCATAGTCATTATCGATTGGAATCTCTATCTGATTTTGTAACTGTTCGTCGGGATAGTCTAACTGTTCAGTATTATGCAATTGAGCTTGCGGTCTAGTGTTTGTAGTGTACTGTCTAGTGGTGGTACTCATGGGTGTTGGTTTTGGTTGGTTGGAATTTTGGGAGTTTGGGTTTGGTTTCCAAAAATTTTCTTTGGGGTCCAAAGACTTGATGGTTCGTGAAAAATTTCTGGGAATTATTAGGTTGTGGTTGAATATTTACAGGGCCTGTTGGGAAAGATGTTCTTGGTTGATTATGGAATGTTTGTGGATTAAAATTAGGGTTTTGAGGTCTTTGTTGGTAGACATTTTGACTAAAATTTTGGTTGAAATTTGGTCTCTGTCCCTGATATTGATTTGGTTGGGTAAAATATTGATTGGGATAGCCAGGGTTTTGTCTGCCAGGATTTCTTCGGGTTTGGGCTGGATTTGCATTTTGATTTGAGTGTGGAATCGAATTTTGTAGATATCTAATATTATCTTCTTTTCTGATGAAATTTATTGCCTCTAACATTGTTTTCGGTTCTTTGGTACGAACCATTATACCATAAGGATTTTTCAAGCCTGCTAGAAATACTTCGAGACCCTGCTGGTTATACATCTTTTGTTTAAAATTGCGTACATCTTGAACTGTTTCGTGAATCGCTAAATAATTCGAAATTGTGTTTAAAACTTTCCTAACTCTATCATGAAATTGGTACGGGGATTCATTGGCACCTTGTCTCAAGTTATTTAAATCTAAGGACAAACAAGTCTCATTTCTGTGGTCGCTGAAATTCGTGATTAAAACATTTCTGATATCAGGAATAGTTTTTACGCAGCTAATATTAACGACCTCACGAGCCGGCCCTTTCAATTTACTGATAATGGTGCGAAAAATTATCACATTTTGATAGTTAGCTATGTTTGCCACATCAAAGAAGTGGGTATAAATACTGTCGATACTTTCGAGAAAAAAATTCAATTCGTTCACGTCTCCGTTGAACTCGGGTATGGTTTCGGCGTGAACCTTCGAGAAATTTGGAATCGACATAATAATTGTTGCAGCACTATTTTCTATGATTGGATTGTCAGTTTCCAAAGTTATATTAGAATCTTGAAAATCAAACACTTCAAAATTATGAAATTCAGGCTTTGATAAAAACGAATGCCAGCAGTGACGAATTACAAAAAACTGTAGAGGAAAATGTGAAAAACTTGACGAAGTCAGATATTCTCCTGTTATGGCCTAAGAACACGAATGCAAATAATTTCAAAATATTACTAAATAAGATAACACACACAAATACCATTGTCATGACTGAACCTTACTGTTGCAGCAAGGGCAAAATCAATGAGATTTATGAACATAATTTATTTTTATCAAAAGCAATTCATAGCTTGCAGTCGCAAAAAACACATTTGTTTGAATGCAATAATCACCTAAGAAGATCGAACTTTTATAGTAATGGTTATAACCTGAAGAAAACCGGTATATTCTTTTTGAGCAGAGCAATAGAGAATTATATTAATACTACACTCAATATAACACTAAAGAAGAAAGTGCAGGAAGAAAAGACATCCAGTGAGAAACTGAATTCAGAACATTACCTCATATCAGAACAGCTACATAATGAGTCTACAATAGCAAAAAATGATACAAATAATGCCCCGCGGAATACTTTTTTGAATCAACAGCCTTCTCAGTTGG
Organism: Phaedon cochleariae; assembly: GCA_918026855.4. NCBI lineage: Eukaryota > Metazoa > Arthropoda > Insecta > Coleoptera > Chrysomelidae > Phaedon > Phaedon cochleariae. The sequence continues at coordinate 14,851,412 of OU896722.1, read as the reverse complement.
AGGAAAACCACAGTGAAACCAACCCACAAAATTTTCTATATCCCAGACTCTCCCAAATTCAATTTTAGCAAAAAATTCTCCGATTCTTCAACCCAAAAATATAAGTCTACTACATCAAAACATTCAGTGCCTAAGGACCAGTACGAACGAACTGGAAAGATTCTTGATGGACTATAAAATTAATTTCTTGTGCATTACCGAACATTGGTGCTGTGAAGAAGAATTAGAAGTAAATGGTATAAATAGTTATAAACTTATATCAAATTTTTGTCGTGAACGAGGTAGACACGGTGGTGCGGCGATTTACTGCAAAGAGAATATTGACGGTCAAGCGAGAAAAGACATTTGTGATTTATCAATAATAAACAACATTGAATGTGCAGGAGCCGAATTTCATCTGGACAATTCCGTATACATTATAGTATGTATATATCGCCCACCAAATGGCGATTTTCCGATATTTTTTGAGAAAATGTCTTCCATATTTTCCTTACTATTAAGAGGTAACGGCTTGTTTATCATAGCAGGCGATTTTAATTTGAATGTCAGAGCAGAAACAAAAGAGAAATCTGAATTCTTAGATCTCTTGAATTCCTTTGACGCTGTCCCGACTATCAATGAATACACTCGTGTGACCAACAGATCAAAAACTTGTATTGATAATATTATTATCAGAAAGGAACTAAAATATACTTCAAATGTTGTAGACTCATGCCTCTCAGACCATCGAGCCCAACACATAAGTATCGAACAGCCCATACTTACCAGAAAAAACAATCTTATATTTAAAAGAGTATTTTCAGATAAAACTATTGAAAATTTCATATCTGAAATTGGACGACTTACCTGGTATGAGGTGTTCAGTGACGTTGATACTAATTCAAAATGGAATATATTCTTGAGAACATTTTGTGATCTCTTCAATTCGTTCTTTCCCATAAAGAAAATCAAAAATAAGACAAAAAAAAACGAAAAGTGGATGTTAAATGAAGAAATACAAAGCATGAAAAAAAAAGTAAGCACCTTGCAGATAATGGCTCTTGGAAATGAACAATTTAAAAATATATACAATGAATACAGAGAATACTACAGATTGCTTCTGAATAAAACAAAAAGCGACTATTACAAAATTATGATTCAAGAAAGTGAAAATAAATCAAAAACCACTTGGAATGTAATTAATATTCTCAACAATAAGGCTGCAAACAGAAAAGCTGTTTTACCTGATATTCATGGGAACGGGATAAGTTTAGCAAATGATTTCAATGTTCACTTTGTGAATTCTGCACCCATTATAGATAATCTAGTATTAAATCCCAATGAAAAAATTACTTTTAATAGAATCAATCCCAACACAATATATCTATATCCAGTAAGTGAAGAGGAAATAATTCTAGCTAGCGGCAAACTGAAAAATAAAATGAGCAGTGGTGTAGATGATATACCACCAAAAATTTTAAAAATGTGTATCCCGTCCTTATTACCAGTTCTATGTCACATTTTCAATGACTGCCTAATATCCGGTACCTATCCAGATCAAATGAAGTTAGCTTTAGTGATACCCCTGTATAAAAAAGGTGAAAAAAATGACATGACAAACTACAGGCCAATAAGTTTTGTTGTCAGCTTTTTCCAAGTTATTTGAGATAATCATCTCTATGAGAATCATGAATTTTTTCGAAACACAAGGCTTGCTCAATGATTTTCAACATGGTTTTCTCAAAGGAAAAAGTACTGAAACAGCTTTGTTCAAATTTATAGATGAAATTCAACAGTTAATCGAACAAGACTCTTGCGCATGTGGTATTTTTCTCGATCTCAGTAAAGCGTTTGACTGTGTTGATCACTCCATTTTACTTCGAAAACTGTTCAATTATGGAATCAGAGGAAATGCCTTAAATCTCTTAAAATCTTACTTGAGTAACAGGAAACAAAAAGTTTGCATTAGGCAACTAAATACTGAGTTCTTCTCAGGTTTTACTGAGATCGAAAAAGGCGTACCACAGGGAAGTGTTCTGGGCCCTTTACTATTCATTGTATATGTAAATGATTTTTCAGAAATTTTTAAAAAATCAAGCACTACAGTTGTGAGCTATGCAGATGATTCCAATATCATTTTACCTATCAACAGGCAACTAAATCTGGAACAATCGATTTCAAACAACATCTCAACAGTATCCACATACTTTAGTACAAACAAATTATTACTAAACACCTCTAAAACAGACTGTATACTTTTTAAAACTGTTCACAAAAATATTGCTATTCCGGAATATGTCCAGCTCGAAAGCGATAGATTATCTTTTTCAACCAGTACAAAACTGTTAGGAATCTATATAGATGACAAACTAAATTATGAGACACATATTGAATATCTCGCAAAAAAACTAGCTAGTAAATGTTATGCAATTAGAGTTTTAAAAAGTCACTTAAATTTCGATGCACTGAAGACTGCATATTATGGGACTGTTTATCCGTTTCTGAAATATGGAATATTAGTATGGGGAGGGAGTACACAACTAGAACGTATTTTCATCATGCAGAAACGTATCTTGAAGACCATGTTGAATATGAAATATACAGATTCTTGTCGTGGTACCTTCAAATTCAACAAAATACTTACCGTATATGCCATTTACATATATGTTTGTGTACTCTTTGTATATGACAATAAATCAAATTTTGAAGAAGACACATACAGACATGAATATTCTACGAGACAGAAAACCAATTTTATTGTTCCTAAGCATAGACTCACAAATACGGAGAAAGGGCCACATTATGCCTCCATTAAATTTTATAACAATTTACCCTTGAATATTAAAGAACATCGCACAAGACAAAATTTTAAAAAACATGTTTTTGATCTGTTGTGTGGCATTGAGCCATATTCATTGAAAGAATTCCTGGACAAGTAATGTTATTTGTAGCTTCAATATAATTTTCTTTTACCAATGACTGAGATATATATATATATATTTTTAGACTTATTGTAATTAGGTATCTTAATTATATTAAGAGTCATTTTGTGTTTTTATTATCTATAATGTGAGGTAAATTATTGATGATTTTATATGACTTGAGTTTTTCAACTGTTTAAATTGAAAGCTTTAAATAAATCTATCTATCTATCTATCTATCTATCTATCTATTATTGAGCGTATTCGCAAGTGAACTTATTTCTAACTCTAGGAGATCTTTACTACCACTTGGGAAAGGAGAATCACTAGAGGAGTCTGGCATGAATCAAAAAACGACTTACAGCAAGAGTATCGTCTTCATCGAACTTCTGGGCTGCCAAGTTATCCTGGTTGCGTCTGCTTCTTTATCCTTGGTATCCTTAGTAACTATATTGTTCTCTGGTATCCACTTTTCGGCGATCGAACGAACGGACACGTAGGAACTTTTTTCGATTGTTACTCAACTATTAGAAAATAGAAAAGGTATCCGCGATGGATTCTTTGTAACAATCCTACCGACTGCGCCACTTTTATAACTCGTCTAGAGTTTGGTTTTTTAAAAAAACATTTATTTTCGATACAGAGATATACACAAGTTGATTTGATGTGAACAGTACAAATATTCAGCCAAGACTGAGCTACGTGAGAAATGAATTATAAAAATGTGAAATAAAAGTTGCTGATTCAATTCCTGGAATCTGCCTCGCCTCTGGTGAGAACGCCTCGAAGTGCTGAGTTGCGGAATCGATGATGTAGCCTATTTCCCATGGGTTCCCTGGGAATATGGAATATAACTCGCGAAATAATTCTAAGTTCATCGAAAAAAAGAAGTGAGGGACAAGTGTATGTTTTTTGCCCGAAATTCGATAGAAATCAAGACGACAAACGGAAAAGTACCTCTACATTATTACTCAAAATTGCCTCTTCACCAAAAAAAAAGATTGAAAATGTATCATTTTTGATGAATTTTTCTTTAATCCCGATATTCATAATTCCTCAAATATCTCGAGAACGGCACAAAATATCGAAAATCTGAATCGAAAAATACCCCAACGCTACTGTCGACTTCCGCAACGACCGACCACATGGAGAAAGTCCGAACTATATCACGAACAACAAAGAAAAATGTACGACGAATTAATTCTAACTTCATTTAAGAAAAAAAGGTGAGCGACAATTGTATGTTTCTTGCCCAAAATTCGATAGAAATCAAGACGATCAACGAAAAATTTTTTATTCATTTCTACTCAAAATCGCATCTTTTCTTGAAAGAAATTGGAGAAGTAATATTTTTGATGAGATTTTTTCAAATCCCGATATTCATATTTTCTGAAATATTTCGAGAACGGCACAAAACATCGAGAATATGAATCGAAAAATACTCCAACACCCTTGTCGACTTTCGCAAAGGCCTACTTTATGGAGAAAGTCTCAACACCGTATCACGAAAAACAAAAAAATTAGTACCACGTCATGATGCGACATAATTCAAAGTTCATTGAATAAAAAAGGTGAGAGACAAGTGTATGTTTTTTCGCCCAAAATTCGACAGAAATCAAGACGACCATCGAAAAAGTCCTCATAAATTGTTACTCAAAATTGCCTCCCCACTGGAAATTAAAATTGAAAAAGTATTATATTTGATGAAAAATAAAAAAATGTGAGCGACAATTGTATGTTTTATGGAAGAGAAAAATAGGAGAAGTATTATTTATGATGAAATTGTGTCAAGTCCGGATATTCATATTGGCTCAAATATCTCGAGAACGGCACAAAATATCAAAAATCTGAATCGAAAAATACCCCAACACTCCTGTCGACTGCCGCAACAACCTACCTCATGGAGAGAGTCCGAACATTATATCACGAAAAACAAAAGAAATGTACGACGTCATGACGCGAATTAATTCTAAGTTCATTGAAAAAAAAGAGGTGAGTGACAATTGTATGTTTTTTGCCCAAAATTCGATACAAATCAAGACGATCATCGAAAAATTCTCTATACATTGATACTCAAAATTGCCTATTCTCTGGAAAAAAGTTGGAAAAGTAATATTTTTGATCAGATTTTTTCAAGTCCCGGTATTCATATTTTCTGAAATATTTCGAGTACGGCACAAAACATCGAGAATATAATTCGAGAAATACTCCAACACCCTTATCGACTTCCGCAAAGGCCTACCACATGGAGAAAGTCCGAACACCGTATCACGAAAAACAAAAAAATTAGTACGACGTCATGACGCGAAATAATTCTAAGTTCATTTAAAAAAAAGGTAGTGAATAGTGTATATATTCCGCCCGAAATTCGATAAAAATCAAGACGCCCAACGAAAAAGTTTCTAAACATTGTTACTCAGAATTGCCTCATTACTGGGAGAAAAAAATTGGGAAAGTATTATATTTGATGAAATATTTTTTCGAGTCCTGATACTCATATTCTCTCAAATATCTCAAGAACGGCAATGAATATCGAGAATCTGAATCAAAAAATACCCCAACACCCGTGTCGACTCTCGCAACGGCCTACCACATGGAGAGAGTCCGAACATTGTATCACGAAGAACACAAAAATTAGTACGACGTCATGACGCGAAATAAATCTAAGTTCTTGAAAAGGAATATTCTCAGATAAATTATGAACATACAAAAATGGATATATATTTATATAAAGCAATACATTGAGAATTTGCATTCTCTATGTGATGAGAATATTTACTCTTTTCCAGTTAATTCAATAGAAAACAACTACTCTCCTGGCTTTATGCCACGACGAACATTGAATTATATCTATTGAACACACACGATAAGAGTTTGAAAATAAAATATAAAAATTTTCTGAAATTGAGAATTTGCATTCTCCTTCAGACAAAAATATGTATATACACACATCATTCTGAATATTCAACAGAAAACAACTACTTTCCTGGCTATTTGCCACGTCGAACATTGAATTATATCTGATGAACATTCAATAAAGTCATATAGTCATATAACCTGTGTGTGAGAGATAATATTTCCCATATCACTGATATGAATGATTATTTTTGGACATCAAGATCAGAGTTCATGCCAGTATACTTCTCCTATACATTCCAATTTTCATTTCAATGCTGAATATATTGGTAAGTCATATTTCTAGATCATTTTTCATCATATTATTCATCCGATTTGAAGAAGAATGTCAATTCTCAATTTCGGAGGATTTTATTCTTTATTTTTCATGTTCCCTTTCGAATGTTCATCAGATATAATTCAATGTTCGACGTGGCAAATAGCCAGGAAAGTAGTTGTTTTCTGTTGAATATTCAGAATGATGTGTGTATATACATATTTTTGTCTGAAGGAGAATGCAAATTCTCAATTTCAGAAAATTTTTATATTTTATTTTCAAACTCTTATCGTGTGTGTTCAATAGATATAATTCAATGTTCGTCGTGGCATATAGCCAGGAGAGTAGTTGTTTTCTATTGAATTAACTGAAAAAGAGTAAATATTCTCATCACATAGAGAATGCGAATTCTCAATGTATTGCTTTATATAAATATATATCCATTTTTGTATGTTCATAATTTATCTGAGAATATTCCTTTTCAACACTTTCATACCCAATCAGGGAGTTCAAACTTGAACGATGGAAACTTGTGATTTTTATAGACCTCTAATCGCAGATTCGTGATAGAGTCTCGATTCAGAATTCATTTCCACGCCCTGTATGATGAATGTCAATTTATCATATACCCAAAAGCAAATCTAAGTTCATTGAATAAGAAAAGGTGGGTGACAAGTGTATGTTATTCGCCCAAAATCGATAGACATCGAGACGACCAACGACAAAGTCTTCATAAATTGTTACTCAAAATTGCCTCTCAACTGAAAACAAAATCGGAAAAGTATTATTTTTGATGAAATTTTTCAAAGTCCCGATATTCATATTTTCTCGAACATCTCGAGAACGGCACAATATGGAAAATCTGAATCGAAAAATATTCCAACACTCCTGTCGACTTCCGCATCGACCTACCACATGGAGAAAGTCCGAACATTATATCACGAAAAACAAAATAAAAATGTACGACGTCATGCGGTCAATCGTGAAGAACGAACGATGAGTGAACGATAAGTGAACGCTCTGCAAAATTATACACAAAACAATGGTTTGAACTCACGTAGAATTTTGAAAATTGTTTCAGACTGTGTAGAATTCCAAAACCTATTTGTTAGTGCAAAAGTGAATTTTGAAATTTCATATATTGATCATACATTGATCGGATAACAGTTGTGTATTGTATTCTCCTCAAATTAAGGAACACATTGAAAAAGTGCTAATCCATACAGTGCCAAAAAACTTGAACTGATAAAACAAGTGAGTAATTAGCAATAGGTAAATGAATGCACCAGTGGCGTACTGAAATATAAGAATATGCCAGTTACTATGGAAACACTTCATGCGCTACTGATTGAAATGAATACAAAAATAGAACATATCGACGTTAAATTAGAGAATATATCTAAGAAACTAGGTGAAGATATCAAGATAGTGGAAAAGAAAGTAGAACGTCTAGAAGAGGAAAACGAACACTTGAAAAATAAAATAGAGAATACTGAGCGAATGCTGAAAGCAAACAATCTCATTTTCCAAGGATTAACAGAAGAAGAGGGAGAAAATACTACTGTATTAGTGGAAAATATCACTAAGATTATAAAAGAGAAACTAGAAGTTAAAATCAGCCAATTCGACATAACTAATATTTATCGCATTGGCAAAAATAAAGAAAGACCAAGACCAGTTCTAGTGACCATCAATTCTCAAATAGTGAAGAGAGAAATACTGTGGAATTGCAAAAAACTCAAAGGCAGCAACATTTTTGTGAACGAAGACTTGATAGAGAAAGACTTGATCGAGAAGAAAATACTGTTAAAACACCTGAAGGAAGCAAGGAAAGAAAATAAATCTGCTAAACTCAGGAGGAACAAATTAGAAATTGAAGGAGAACTGTATACTGCTAAGGAACTTGAAGAATCAGCTGGATACTATTCCCCACCTGCCCCTAGAAGAGCCACCAGTGAACCGTCTACACCCCTGGGAGAGGAACCAGAAACCGATAATTCAAGTGACCAAGATAAAAAGAATCAACGTGAATATTATAAGGAAAAATCAGGAAAAAATACTAAAATCAACCAACAAGGAACCTCCATCGCTAATAAACCAGTTGAAATTGTGAAAAATAAGATAGGAAGAAGCCAATCCATTGAGCTCACGCCGAAGAAAATCGTACCAGTTCGCAGTTCCAGCAGGAATATTAAGTAAATACAGTTTCTATTTGTTTAGATTAGTTTAGAAGATCCTATTACTAGCACACTAGCACTCATTTTAGAATATTTCGTGATGGATAACTACATAAGAAATTTTGAAATTAAACAAATTGAAACTAATATTATTACTGATTTACATGAATGTAACAACTTTTTAGGAAACGTGAAAATGAAGGAATTCTCATTCTGGCATAATAATATCAGAAGTCTTGCTAAGAATCTAGATGAACTCAGAGTAGTTCTAAGTGAAATAAAAAATGAATTTGAAGTAATAATTTTAACAGAAACTTTCCAGATAATTGATTCTAGTTTGCTCCAACTTGAAGGTTACAATATTATTTATAATAATGGAGATCTCAATCAGAACGATGGAACTGTGATTTATGTCAAAGATACTCTTAATTATAATTATGAAATCATAAATTTTAGTGCAATCAAAGTTATCAACATGGAAGTATCATATGGTCAAAAGAATATAAATATTATAGCTATATACCGTTCCCCATCCACATGTCCAGATACATTCATAAATGACCTCGATATATTTTTTGAAAAAAACAAAAAGAAAAAATACGACCTAAGCTGTATTATAGGCGATATTAACATAAACATACTTGGAGAAGATGATTCTGTGGAGAATTATCTAAATGTTCTTAGTGAGTGGGGTTATGTGTCGGCTATAAATCAGTACACGCGCATATACGGTGAAAGTAGAAGTTGCATTGATCATATATTTTTGAAAACACACCTTCCTGAAGACAGCTTCATTCCAATCATTTTGCAAACAAATATCACTGATCATTACTCTACTCTCATGATTGTATCTGGAAAGACAGAAAATTTAAGTGAAAAATGTAAACCAAACTTTAAAAAATTCATAAATTATAAGAAACTCTCAGAAAAATTGAGAGATGAGACATGGCATTTTCTGTTCCAAGAAACAAATGTAGAATGTGCGATGAATGCATTTATGGATTTCCTTAATGATAAAATAACACAATGTACATATAGTAAAAAATTGAACCGAAATGAGATTAAAAGGAACCAATGGATTACCTCAGGGCTGATCAGATCAATAAACATCAAGAATGAACTTTACAAAAAAGTTCAGGGCAATCCAAATAATCAAGTTTTTTTTGAAGATTATAGTAAATACCGTAATAAATTAAACTCATTAATAGAAGAAGCAAAGATAAACCATTATAAAGAACAACTAGAGAAAAACAAGAATTCATCTAATAAACTGTGGGAATGTGTGAATAATATTCAGGGTAAATGCAAGAAAAAGCTAGACTTGAAAGAAATAAAACTAAATAGCTGTGAGACAATTGATAATGACAAAGATATAGCTGAATACTTCAGTAAATACTACAGCGAAGTTGGTAGTAGTCTGGCTGAGAAAATAACAAAAATTTCAGGGTTGTACTTCAGAGAAACTACTTATGCTAATTCGATATATCTTTCCGAAACGGACGAAGGTGAAGTGAAAAATATAATCAAGGATCTGAAGACAGGAAAGGCTCCTGGGCTAGATGGTTTAAAAGCAGAAACATTACAACAAATCGTAGACCTTATAGCAACACCTATTACGTATTTAATAAACTTGTCAATGAGAACAGGGATATTCCCTAGTACTCTCAAAAAAGCGGTTATTAAACCAATATATTAAACTGGGGACAAAAAAGTAGCTTCAAATTACAGACCAATATCATTAATGAGCACTATCTCTAAAATCTTTGAAAAAATATTAAAAAAGCGTTTGGTTGACTACTTAGACAGATATAATATCTTATCACCCCATCAGTTCGGATTCAAAAAATCAGTTTCAACGGAAGATGCCATGGCTAGATTAACATCAATTGTATATGACTATGTGGATAAAGATGAAAAGTGTTTATGTATATTTGTCGACCTGGCCAAGGCGTTCGACACCGTGAGTCATGAAAAATTGTTGAGGGCATTAAATAACATCGGAATACGAGGCATAGCACTTGAATTAATGACAAGCTATCTCAGTAATCGCAAACATTGTGTAGAAATAGGTAATCAATTGAGTTCTGAGAATGCTGTAAATTATGGAGTACCGCAGGGTACGGTACTGGGTCCCATACTTTTCAATATATACCTCAATGATCTGTTTATACAGGATGAAAACTGCGAAATTGTTTGCTTTGCGGACGATGGTGCAATGATATATAAAGATAAAAACTGGGACGACCTCAAGCGGAAAGTTGAATCTTCATTTTCTAATATTATTAAATGGTTCAACAATAAATTACTAAGTATCAATTTCGATAAAACAGTTTTTATACCTTTCGGCTGCTACATCGATTCCCTACCAACCTATGATGAACTCAATTTCAATATTAATAATACAATTATCTCCTTAAAATCAGCCTCTCATATTAAATATTTAGGTATTATCATAGATTCGAACCTGAAATGGGATAAGCACATATTTTATGTTATTGAAAAAATCCGCTGTATGCTGAGCAAATTCAAATTTATGAGAAAAATCTTCAATATCTCCCAGATGAAAATACTGTATTATTCACTCGTTCAATCACACCTTAACTATGGAATGTTGGCTTGGGGTGGAGTAATGAAGACATACCTGGAGAAATTGAATAATATTCAAAAATGGATATTGAAAATAATTTTCAATAAAAAAATCACTTACCCCACCGAGGCACTTTTTGATGAATCAAAAATATATGATGTGAGACAATTATTTTTTTATAAACTCGCTCTTCGACAAATACAGCGTAAAAATGAAAATTGCCCACTGGCACACAAATATAGTACTCGGCAGAAAGCTAAAGCACTAAGAATTCCTAAAATGAACAAAACAACTGGACAGCGCTGCCATACGTATCTCGGACCAAAGATATTTCCGGAAATACCAGAATACTTAAAATGTATAAACTCTAATATTCTTCTTAAGAGTAGGATGAAAATATGGATACGCGATTTACCACGCATTAAAATACACAGACTCATCGATTGTAAGAATTCTTAGATTAGGTATTTGAGAAATAATAATTAAGTGTTAACCAAATATTAAATCGATGCATAAGACACGAGAACACCTTCACAAACTTGCACTTTGTTCATTTGTTATTTTGTTTTTTCATCATTATTGTATTTGTATCATTTCCTTCTACACCAATTCCATAAATAAATTATTGAATAAATTATTATCTGAAATGTTCCATAAATTATTCAACAACTATTATATTTATATATCTATATATCTGTTTGTTTTGTAATATGATATGATAATTATTTTTTTGTATATTTTTATATTATTCATTGAATTTTACCATCTTATATGATCTATTATCGTTCAACATCACGTAAATTCAAACTGTATACATTGTGAATCATTGTCTACCCACGCTCAAGGGAATCCTTTTAGTGGGTTTGTCATTATTTACCTGTACAAAATGAATTTTAAATGATGTATGTATGTATATACTAATGAATGTTTCTTTTTTTTGGTAAATAAATTATTAAAAATTATTATTAAAAAATGACGCAAATCAATTCTAAGTTCATTGAGAGAAAAAGGTGAGTGACAATTGTATGTTTTTTGCCCAAAATTCGATAGAGATCGGGACGATCATAGAAAAATTTCCTATACATTTCCACTCAAAATTGCCTCTTTTCTGAAAAAAAGTTGGAAAACTTTTCCTGATATTCATATTCCCTCAAATATCTTGAGAACGGCTCTTAATATCAAAAATCTGAATCGGAAAATACCCCAACACTCCTGTTGACTTCCGCAACGACCTACCACATGGAGAAAGTCCGATCATTATATCACGAAAAACAAAAAAAATGTACGACGTCATGACGCGAAATAATCCAAAGTTCATTGAATGAAAAAGGTGAGTGACAAGTGTATGTTTTGTTGCCCAAAATTCGATAGAAATCAAGACGACCAACGGAAAAGTCTCAATGAATTGTTACTCAAAATTGTCTCTTCACTGGAAAAAAATTGAAAGAGTATCATTTTTGATGAAATTTTTCAACGTCTAGATATTTTCTCAAATATCTCGAGAACGGCACTAAATATCGAAAATCTGAATCGGAATATACCCCAACACCATCGTTGAATTCCGCATAGGCCTACCACATGGAGAAAGTACGAACACCGTTTCACGAAAAACTAAAAAATTAGTACGACGTCATGACGCGAAAAAATTCTTAGTTCATTGAAAAAAAAAAGGTGAGTGACAATTGTAAGTTTTTCGCCCAGAATTCTATAGAAATCAACACAACCAACGAAACAGTCTTCATAGATTGTTACTCAAAATTGCCTCTTTACTGGAAAAAAAATTGGAAAAGTATTATTTTTGATGAAATTCTTCAAAGTCCTGATATTCATATTTTCTCAAATATTTCGAGAACGGCACTAAATATCGAGAATCTAAATCGAAATATACCCCAACACCATTGTCGACTCTCGCATAGGCCTACTACATGGAGAAAGTCCAAACACCGTATCAGAAATAACAAAAAAATCAGTACGACGTCATGACGCAAAATAATTCTAAGTTCATTGAAAGAAAGAAGTGAGGGACAAGTGTATGTTCTTTGCCCGAAATTCGATAGAGATCAAGACGACCAACGAAAAAGTCTTAATAAATTGTTACATTATCACTCAAAATTGCCTCTTTGCTGGAAGAAGAAATTGGAAGAGTATCATTTTTCATGATTTTTTTTTAATCCCGATATTCATGATCCCTCAAATATCTCGACAACGCCACAAAATATCGAAAATCTGAATCGAAAAATACCCCAACACTCCTGTCGACTTTTTCAACGACCCACCACATGGAGAAAGTCCGGACTATATCAAGAAACAACAAAGAAAAATGTACGAATTCATGACGCGAATCAATTCTAACTTCATTATAAAAATATGGTGAGCGACAATTGTATGTTTTTTGCCCGAAACTCGATAGAAATCAAGACGATCAACGAAAAATGTCTTCATACATCTCTACTCAAAATTGCATCTTTCCTGGAAAAAAATTGGTAAAGTAATATATTTGATGAGATTTTTTCAAATTCCGATATTCATATTCTCTGAAATATTTCGAGATCGGCACAAAACATCGAGAATATAAATCGAAAAATACTCCAACACCCTTGTCGACTTTCGCAAAGGCCTACTACATGAAGAAAGTCTTCACACCCTATCACGAAAAACAAAAAAATTAGTACGACGTCATGACGCGAAATAATTCAAAGTTCATTAAATAAAAGAGGTGAGAGACAAGTGTATGTTTTTTCGCCCAAAATTCGATAGAAATTGAGACGACCATCAATATAGTCCCCATAAATTGTTACTCAGAATTGCCTCTTTACTGGAAATAAAAATTGGAAAAGTATTATTTTTGATGAAATTTCTCAAAGTCCCGATATTCATATTTTCTCAAATATCTCGAGAACGACACTGAATATGGAAAATTCAAATCGAAATATACCTCAACACCATTTTCGACTTCCGCATAGGCCTACCACATGGAAAAAGTCTGAACACCGTTTCACGAAAAACAAAAAAATTAGTACGACGTCATGACGAGAAATAATAAATAAAGTTCATTGAAAAAAAAAGGTGAGTGACAATTGCAAGTTTTTTGCCCAAAATTCGATAGAAATCAAGACGACTTACGAAGAAGTCTTCATTATTTGTTACTCAAAATTGCCTCTTTACTGGAAAAAAAATTGGAAAAGTATTATTTGCTCAAATCTTTAGGTGAGAACATCAAACTCTCTCGTCTTCATTTCCCATTTCTCACCACGAAATACAGTCCACTCAATCTCACGCGAATAGATCCGTCAATTTTTATGATTCTGGATATTCGCACAACATTTTGATCCTCTTCGAGCCGGATTTGGTGAAATCATGATAACATTCTCGAATCAAAATATGGAATTCAGTATTGCATTTTATCAATTTGGTTCGCTTGAATGTAGCTGAAAGTCAAATATATCATAATTTTTCATATACAAGTACGTGAAGTTGGCAGTCTCAAGTTTATACGACCGACGTGTTTTAATTTCATGCGGAACAGATAATAAAATCAAAAACACATTCGATCGCCGAAACCCATATTACTTTAACTCCGGTGAATAAATCTATATAGTATACGTACTGTTATTTCACTACTCCAATTCAGTGGCATGAATTCACCTCAATTAGTTTGTTATTCTGTGGCCATCCATTATATTCCATATATACACATTATCTCCAGAAGTTACAGGGTGATTCTGTTGGCAGTACCTAAGACCCTGTACAACATTGGATGTAGAATAGTTTATATCAACTGTTGACATAGCAAACAGTTGAATGGGAGATAATAAATAATTTGAATTATATAGTTTTCATGTTTCATGAAATATAATCTAGTTTTTTCTCGAGAGTTCTTTAAGTTCATTGAGCATCATAAAAGTGGCGACGAGAATCATCGAAAGAACCCAACAGAGTTGATAAACATGTCAGAACAGTTCCAGAAAACTATTACTGAATTTATCAAGGCTCAACAAGCACAGGCGCAACTTCAACAGGACCAATTGATGAAAAATCAGCAAGAATTCCTATTACTTCTGTCTCAGAACTTCAAGTCTGATAATGTTCATATCAGAACTGGCGAGGTTAGTGAAGAATTCCGTATGGAAACTCTAGGTAATCGAATAACTGAATTCCATTATGAACCAGACAACAATATAACTTTCGAATCATGGTACAAACGCTACGAGAGTTTATTCACAGAGGATGCTCAAAAACTATCAGAACCGGCCAAAGTGAGACTATTGCTAAGGAAATTGGACACACAGGTTCATCAACAATATATCGATCTGATTTTGCCCAAACAACCCAAAGAAATCGATTTCAAAGATACAGTTGCCAAACTCACTGTAATATATTGATTTCATCATGTAATGTAAGCCCCAGTATAATAATAATTAGATACCAAATACGAAACTGAACGGTGTCTCAATCTGAACATATATTCAAATACAAAGTTAAGTTAATCGAAAACATTGGTCCTTCGACTATAATTTGAACCAGAAACCTGAATAATGTCTGTAAATGAAGAGAATTTAAGATCATTAAGATCTGGAAAGAAAATTCTTTCGAAAAATTTTGAAGAAAATGTGACAGAAGATGACAAATCCAAAAAATCTATCAAAAGTCAACATACTGAGAGGTCGAAAAAAAGTATCGAAAGCAAAAGCAGAGTTTCTACAATAAGAAGACAAAAATTGGAACTAGAACTTGAAGCTTTGAAGAAGATGGATGAAATTCAGCAGGAGGAAGAAGAATATGAGAGACGAAAAATGAAACAACTACAAGACGAACTACAGAAGCAAGATGAACTGCATGTGAAGAAAATGGAAATCAAGCGAAAGCAAGTAAGATTAGAATTAGAATTGAAGAAAAGCGAAACTAATGAAGATTCGGAATACACTGAAGAAGATTCCTACATTTCTAAGAAGGAAAATACCAGAAGATGGATCAGTGAACTACCAAATGAGGTGATGAAAGAAAATGAGGTTATTACTAGTGATAGCAGAAATATTGAGCAGGCAAAGCAAATGACAAGTACAAATTCTCTTGAAAATGAAGTAAGTAGGGCTAGATTAGATAATGATCAATCCAAAACGCAATATTTCGAAAAACTTATAACAAGACAGTCATTGAATAAGGATTTGCCGCAGTTTTCAGGAGATCCACTTGAGTGGCCGAATTTCATTTCTCAATACAAAGAAACGACAGAACTATGCAGATTCAGTAATCGTGAGAATGCTGGCCGGCTACAGAAGTGTTTGATGGGAAAGGCGAGAGAGTCAGTTCAGGTACTTTTGAATTTTCCTGACAAAATTGATGAGGTTATCCAAATATTGGAGAGACGATATGGAAAAACTGAGGATATTGTCGATAAGGTATTTAGTCAACTCAAATATTTACGTCCAGTGAGGGAAGATACTTTAGAAAATCTCATAGAATTGTCAAATGGGGTACAGAATATGACTATAATCTTAGAAAGTATGGAATGTTCTCAATATCTGATAAACCCACAGGTAATGAGAGAATTAGTTGATAAGCTACCTTTGAATTTGAAACTAGCTTGGAGTAAATATGCTAATAATTTACGGAAGAAAAGTATCACAATAAAAGAATTTTCGAATTGGTTGAATGAATTTACTGATGAATGTGGCTACATAACGTCATTTTTAGACAAAAGAGAAAGAAAACAGAGAACTTTTTTAGCCGTTAAGGATAGTAAAAAACTCAATTGTTTATTTTGCAATCGGAGTGAACATTTTCAATTGGCTAAATGCGATGATTTCTTGAAGCTAGGCGTTCCAGAAAGATGGAAATTCATTGTAGAGAAAAGATTATGCTTCTGTTGTTTAGCACCATTTCACCAGTCTACCAGATGTAGAAGGAAAGTACATTGTGGTATGCATAATTGTAAAAGGTACCATAATAAATTGCTTCACAGAGACAGTGATACACCTGTTGCTGCAGAATATGTTGACCATCGTAGTAATGAGCCAGTTGCTTCAACTTCTTCAGGTGGTCGAACTATTCTTCATGCCAGCCAAATTGATGAAAACCAAGTTCTTCTGAAAATTTTACCAGTAAGTTTGGAAGGCCCTGGAGGAAGAGTTGAAACATTTTGCTTATTGGATGAAGCATCAACTGTAACCATCATCGAAGAACAAGTTGCAGAAAAGTTGAAATGTGAAGGGGAAGTAGAACCACTTGAGATAAAATGGACGAATGACTCCACCAAGTTGGAAAGAGAATCGAGGAAAATATCGGTAAGAATTGAAGGAAACGGTACAGGTAAAAGTTTTGTTATAAGAAATGCTAGAACAATGAAAAATTTGGAATTACCTACCCAGTCAATAAATATAGATAATCTCAAGAAGAATTACAGATTCATGTCTAACATCAATATTGAGAACTTGAGATATGCAAAACCTACCATACTCATAGGTCAAGACAATTGGCCTTTGATTGTGGGAAGAGAAATAATTGCAGATTCTTGGAATGGTCCAGCTATCTCTAGAACCTGGCTTGGATGGGTAGTTCACGGAAATGTTCCAATGGAAAACAGAGTAGATGATTTCACATTCAATATAAATCAGATTCAAAAAGGACATTTGGATAGTGATTCATATCTACAAGAATTAGTAAAAGAAACATTTTCGTTAGAAGCACTAGGTATTAAAAATATTGAAAATAAAAATTATGTCGAAAATTCGTTAGTTGATGAAATCTTGAAAAATACAACAAGAAAAATAACTGAAAATAGATGGGAGACAGGATTACTTTGGAAGAGTAAAAATATTAGTTTGCCACAAAGTAAATTCAGTGCTCTGAGAAGATTGAAATACATTGAAAGGAGAATGGACAGTGATGAGAAATTCAGCGAGGCGTACATTGAGAAGATGAATTCATACGTTAGCAAAGGTTATGCTAGGAAATTGACGCTTGAAGAAGGAAAAATCTGGACCCCAAATACATGGTATTTACCACATTTTGGTGTTTACAATGTGAATAAACCTGGTAAACTGCGAGTTGTGTTTGATGCAGCAGCCAAAAGCAATGGCACTAGTTTGAACGAAAATTTGGTTGCAGGACCAGATATGTTCAATAATTTGATCGGTATATTGATGAAATTCAGAGAAAAGAAAATCGCATTCGCAGGTGACATCAAGGAAATGTTTTTACAGATTAAAATTATAGAGGAAGACAGATCATCACAAAGATACTTATGGCGAGGAAGGGATAGAACAAGAGAACCTGAAATCTTCGAAATGACTTCAATGATATTTGGAGCCACTTGTTCACCCTGTTCTGCTCAATTTGTGAGGAACAAGAATGCAGAAGAGTTTTTGAATGTATATGAGGATGCAGAGGCAGCTAGAGGAATAATTGAAAAACACTATATGGATGACTATCTAGATAGTGCAGATGAAGTTGAAGAAAGTATAGACAGAATTAAGAGGGTTATAAAAATTCATGAAAAAGGAGGATTCCAAATATGCAATTGGGTTAGTAATAATGATGATGTGTTAAGAAGCATTCATCCAGATTTGAGACTATCTACATCAAAAAACTTGAATAATTCCACAGTTGAAAGACTTCTTGGTGTATGGTGGGATTGCTGCGAAGATGGTTTCAAATTTGAATTTCAGCTAAGAAAATTGGATCAGAGTTTACTGAATGGTGAAAAAAATCCGACAAAAAGAGAAATCTTGAGACTATCCATGTCAATATTTGATCCTCTGGGATTCGTTATGAATATAATGATTCAAGTAAGAATATTGA
Organism: Phaedon cochleariae; assembly: GCA_918026855.4. NCBI lineage: Eukaryota > Metazoa > Arthropoda > Insecta > Coleoptera > Chrysomelidae > Phaedon > Phaedon cochleariae. The sequence continues at coordinate 14,832,776 of OU896722.1, read as the reverse complement.
TGCAGAATATTTGGAGACAAAAATTGAATTGGGACGAAAAGATATCAGATAAAAATCACCTTGACGATTGGAAGAATTGGATAGCAACACTCAACAATATGAAATATGTGAATATCCCAAGATGGTACTTCAAATCCAAAATATCTTCAGTAGATCTTCACATATTTTGTGACAGCAGCGAGAATGCTTTTGGAGCTGTGGGATATTTTAGATTTTTTGAAGAAAATTGTTGGAAATTATCATTCGTTACGGCAAAAGCAAGAGTAGCTCCTTTAAAATCTTTGAGTATCCCAAGAATGGAATTGCTTGCAGCTTTGCTGGCTGCCAGATTGAAAACAATGATAATCAAGGAACATAGTTTGGAAATTAAAGAAACCTTTTTCTGGAGTGATTCAAAAACAGTACTCTTATGGCTATGGTCATCAGATACTAGAAATTACAATAAATTTGTTTCACTGAGGATAGAAGAAATATTGGAAAAAACTGATAGAGAAAACTGGCACTGGGTAGATACAAAACAAAATATAGCTGACAAATTGACCAAGAAAAACAAGAATTACAATGATGAAAGTTGGTTCACTGGACCCGAATTTCTAAAATTGGGTAAGGAATTCTGGCCTAAAGCTAATTTTTCGACATCAGAATGTCTTATTGAACTGAAATCAAAAAGAAAATATGTTTGTTTGATTCAAGAAATTAAAGGTGCTTTACCAGACGTTCATAGATTCTCGAATTGGATGAAAGTGATACGAACCACGGCTTGGATATTGAGGTTCATTAGGAATTGCAAGAAAACTGAAAAAATCGAAACAGAACTCTATCCGGAAGAAATTTGGAATGCTGAAAAACTTTTGACTAAAATGACGCAACAAGAAATGTTTGGAAGTGAATATGAAGATTTGAAATCTGGCATAGAAATTTCGAGAAATAGTAACATTTACCAACTCATGCCCTATCTTGATGAAGACGAACTTTTGAGAATCAGAGGAAGATTGAAACATGCTCCAAATTTGGAAGATGATAGAAAAAACCCAATTTTATTGAAGCGAAAACATAAATATACAGAACTTCTTTTGGACTACTATCACAGAAAATTTAATCATCAGGGACTAGAATTAGTAATAAATGAAGTCAGAGGAAAATATTGGATTCCACAATTAAGACAAGCAGTAAAATCAATTTTTTCGAAATGTTTGTTTTGTAAGAACAGAAAATCTTTACCACATGTTCCAGATATGGGAGACTTACCCGCATCAAGACTTACCGGATTCTTACAACCATTTACGAACTGCGGTGTCGACTATTTTGGACCCATGATGGTAAAAATTGGAAGGAGGAGAGAGAAAAGATACGGAGTATTATTCACTTGTCTAGCAACAAGAGCTGTTCATATTGAGATTGCATCCACTCTTGAAACGGACTCTACAATTATGGCTGTGAAGAGAATGGCAGCAAGAAGGGGATGTCCAGCAAATATGTTCTCAGATAACGGAACGAACCTGAAGGGAGCAGAGAAAGAGATAAAACAAGCATTAGACAATTTAGATCAGAAGAAAATCATTCGTGAGATGTCTCTAACAAATTTGAAGTGGCACTTTATACCGCCAGCTGCGCCCAATTTCGGTGGATGTTGGGAAAGGATGATTCGAATAGTGAAGAACAACTTGAAAATAATTTTGAAAGAAGCAGTTCCAAAAGAAGAGACGTTGAATACCCTATTATGTGAAATTGAACACATTATTAATTGTCGACCACTAACTTATGCATCAACTGATCCCACGGATTTAGAATGTTTGACCCCAAATCATTTCCTCATTGGTAGTTCATCTGGTTCACCTTCGTTAGGATGTGAAGAAAAGAAGAATTTGAGAAAGCAATGGCAAATCGCTCAAACGATGGCCGACCAGTTCTGGAGAAGATGGGTACGTGAGTACATACCAACACTGAACAGAAGAGGGAAGAGACAGTACAAGAAAGAAAATTTGGAAGTAGACGATCTAGTATTGATTGTTGACAATAATGGACCGAGGAACTGTTGGAATAGAGGCAGAGTTGTAGCAGTGTACCCAGGAGAAGATGGAACGGTCCGAGTTGTTGATATCAAAACAATCAATGGAGTTATCAGAAGACCAGTCAGCAAGTTATGCAAATTGTATGCAGAGAATTAGTTATATTTATATTTATGTATTTTGATATCGGGTGGAAGAATGTAATATATTGATTTCATCATGTAATGTAAGCCCCAGTATAATAATAATTAGATACCAAATACGAAACTGAACGGTGTCTCAATCTGAACATATATTCAAATACAAAGTTAAGTTAATCGAAAACACTCACAAACATGTTCGGAAAGAAATCTTCAATTTTCAATACGCGCTACCAGTGCATGAAACTCACCAAAAGCAGTACAGAAGATTTTGTTGCATACACAGCAAAAGTCAACAAATTCTGCGAAGACTTCGACATCAGGAAAATTACAGCTGATCAATTCAAATGCCTTATTTTCGTGTGTGGTCTTCAATCTGTTGGTGATTCCGATGTGAGAACAAAATTATTATCAAGAATCGATGGCAAAGATTCAGAATCTCTCAATCTTCAAGATTTAGCTTCAGTGTGTCAGCGTATTCTGAATTTGAAACAAGATACTGCAATGATAGAACATTCCAGCACTCCAGTGGTTAATGCAATTTCTCAGAAAAAGAAATATTCATCAGGGCGCAAAACTAATGAATTCAGCAGAAATCATCAAGATTCAAACAAGAATTCAAAGCAAGTTGTTCCAAAAACAGCCTTTTGGTATTGTGGTCGAATGCATTTTGCCAGAAACTGTACTTATCAGAATCACACATGCCAAAACTGCAAGAAGATTGGACACAAAGAAGGATACTGTGGCAATATTAAGAAGAAAACATTCAAGCGTTTCACTAGAAGCAATATTATTTCTCAAGTGAATTCAATAACAGAACGCAAGTACCTTCAAGTTATCATCAATGGTATACCAGTCGATCTTCAAGTTGACACAGCGTCTGATATAACCATTATATCAGAAGAGAAATGGAGCAAGCTAGGAAGACCCCAGTGTACCGCAACAGAAAACATTGTCAAGAATGCCAGCGGTCAACAACTTCCACTCATTTCCGAGTTCAAATGTAGGACAGTTTTCAACAATCGAGCGTATCCAGCAAAATGCTATGTAACACCAATAAAACAGCTAAATTTATTGGGTATCGATTGGATTACGAAATTTGGCTTGTGGGACATTCCACTGAATTCAATTTGTAATGTCATGTCACTGACACAAAATGTCATGTCAGTGCCAGATTCAAAAGGAGACATACAAAGTGTTCTGCAGTTTCAGAAGAAATTTCCAGATATTCTCGATGATTCACTAGGACACTGTTACAAAATGAAGGTGGAATTACATGTTCCTCAAGAAAGCAAGCCAGTCTTTCGTCCAAAACGACCAGTAGTTTATGCTGTACTAACACAAGTTGAAGAAGAACTGAATCGACTCAAAAGTTTGAATATAATTTCCCCAGTAGATTATTCTGAATGGGCTGCACCCAAAGTAGTTACGAGAAAAGCCAATGGAAATATACGAATTCGTGGAAATTATTCAACAGGATTGAATGAGGCGCTTCAACCCCACAGATTTCCACTTCCTACTCCAGAAGACATTTTCTTCAGGTTAGCAAATTCGAAAATATTCAGTGTCATCGACCTGTCTGATGCATTTCTACAAGTTGAGGTTGAGGAGAATTCAAGAAAATACCTCAGAATCAATACGCATAGAGGGTTATTTTCTTACAATCGACTTCCATTTGGAATCAAAGTAGCTCCTACAATATTTCAACAAATAATGGAAAATATGATATCAGGCCTGGAAGGAACAGCAGCATACATCGATGACATAATTGTTTCGGGAAGAACTACAGAAGAACATCAACAGAATCTAATGAATGTTTTGCAAAGGATTCGAGAATTTGGATTTCATCTCAAGATTCAGAAATGTAAGTTCCACCTTCGCGAAATCGAGTATCTAGGAAGTATCATCAGTGAACATGGGATACAACCTGATCCAGCAAGAATTGAGGTCATCACACATATGCCTCCTCCACATGATATTCCTACACTTCGATCATATTTGGGAGCGATCAATTATTATGGAAAATTTGTCAGGAATATGCATGAACTCAGAAAACCTTTTGATCAGTTACTGAGAAAAAATGCAAAATGGGAATGGAGCAGTGAATGTCAGGAATATTTCGACAAATTCAAGGAAATATCACAATCAAAACTCCTACTGACTCACTATAATCCGAAATTACCTATAGTAGTTGCAGCAGATGCCTCCAATAGTGGTATTGGTTCCTGCATCTACGATAGATTCGGAGATGGATCCATGAAAGCAATCTATCACGCTTCTCGTTCACTCACAGAGACAGAGAGAAAGTATAGCCAGATAGAAAAAGAAGCTCTCGCCCTCATATTTGCAGCTAAGAAGTTCCACCGTATGATATATGGACGCCCTGTAATTTTTCAAAGTGATCATAAACAACTTATAGCTATTTTCGGCTCAAAAAAAGGTATTCCTGTTCATACAGCTAATCGATTGCAGAGGTATGCACTTATACTGAAGACATACGATTTTCAAATCGAGTATATTAAAACAGAAGATTTTGGACATGCCGATATACTATCAAGATTAATCAACCCAGATGCAGTTCATGATGAAGAATATGTCATCTCTTCAATACGAGTTGAATCCGAGATTCTTAAAGTTTTGAACACTGCCATCGATCCACTTCCAGTCACATACAGGATGATTCAACAAGCAACATCAAAATGCAAGACTCTCCAAGAAATCATCGAATATGTTGAAAACGATACATGGCCAAGCAAGTTGAAATTGAATGCAGAATTCAAATCTTACTACAACAGGAAGGAGAATTCCTTAGTTGTAGATGGATGTTTGATGTTCGCAGAACGTGTTGTGATTCCAGAAATCTTTCAACGTCGCATTCTGAACCAGTTACACAGAGGTCATCCTGGGAAAGAAAGGATGAAATCCATTGCAAGAAGCTATGTATACTGGAAGAACATTGATGCAGATATTGAAGATTTCGTCAGGAAATGTTCGAGTTGTGCAGAAGCAGCAAAATCACCACCGAAGATTCCATTTTCACCTTGGATTCCACCCAAAGGACCCTGGAAGCGACTACATATGGACTTTGCGGGGCCCATTGGGGTTGATTTCTTCTTCATTGTTGTTGATGCATACTCGAAATGGCCAGAAATAGTGAGCACGAGGAATACAACAACTGCCTTCATCATCAGAACTTTGGAAGAGATTTTCGCCAGATTCGGGAATCCACAGACTCATGTTTCTGACAATGCCAGTCAATTCTGTAGCGAAAATTTCCAGATATTTTGTAAAAGAAATGGCATTGAACATATGAGGACGCCACCTTACCACCCACAATCGAATGGACAAGTGGAAAGGTTTGTCGATACATTTAAAAGAGCATTGAAAAAAATTGGCAAAGGAGGACAGCCATTAAAACAACAAATACAGACTTTTTTGGCAACTTACCAAACCACTCCTAGCCATTGTAAATCTTAATCGGAAGTAAAGTGAGAACCACTCTGGATCTGATATTGCCATATCGAGGAACAGTTCAACAACAAGATGGTGATACTGCAGTTACCAAATCATTCGAAGTTGGTGATATGGTATATTGCAAGGTATATCATAACAATGGGTTCCACTGGAAACCTGGGAAGATTACTGGCAAGATTGGTAACGTTATGTTTGAAGTTTCACTTGGAAACTCCCGGAAAACATCAAGAGTACATGCGAACCAGTTGAAAAAAGATATACCGAGTGTGATATAGGAGAGAATCTTTAACCATTAGATATTTTGATGAAATCTTTCGATATACCAAGAGTTCCAAATGAAGAGTCATCTACAACTCCTCCGGTTCAGGTGAATCCTGAAGTCATTCAAGATATTGTTCCTGAAACTTATCCTGATCTAGAAGAAGAATCGTCCAATATATCACCAGAACCTGAATGTCCAGCAAGGCCTAGTAGAACAAGACGAATTCCAGAATATCTCAAGGATTTCGAATTAAAGAAGGGAGATGTTGGCAGTACCTAAGACCCTGTACAACATTGGATGTAGAACAGTTCATATCAACTGTTGACATAGCAAACAGTTGAATGGGAGATAATAAATAATTTGAATTATATAGTTTTCATGTTTTATGAAATATGATCTGGTTTTTCCTCGAGAGTTCTTTAAGTTCTTTGAGCATCATAAAAGATTCCAAATAAAAATTTATAATTAATTACAAGTTAACATTGAATCAATTCTCGCAATTTGAATTCCTTGTTACATCTACCGCTGTTAAGACACTATTACATACTATGGATAAAATAAAAAAATATCGAATTCTCAGACAAACGGAAATAAATCGTATGAAGGAAACTCATGAAATCGCTGTCGATTCTGAAGGTGATGCTGTTATTTCTATTATTTCTGACGAAGCATTTGATACTGACGATGCAATCAGGCGTAATTTTGAGGAGGTCTATTATGCAATCAAAAATATTTTCCATAATTTGTTCAACATAAGTCAACAAGAAAATTCGAATTCACCAATAATCCCAAAGAAAAATATCATATATTCAATTAAGTGATATAGAAAAGTTTAATTATCTCATTTCCTACCTTCGAGGAGCTCCTTTGTCACTTGTTCAGAAATTACCCATGACTTCTGGAAATTACTCTATTGCCTACAAAACATTAGTGAATCGTTACAAAAATGATCGGTTGATTGCTGCAGCTCATTGGTCAGCTATCGACAATACCTCCAAACTATCATCTGATTACCCACAAGATTCACGGAATCTTTTGGATATTTTTTCTGATAATTTATCAGCTCTCAAACTGTTGAACTTACCAGTTGACTCCTGAGACTTTATACTGGTGCAAATGTTATTGAAGCGTATAGACATTTCAATTGCAACTAAATTTGAACTTCAACACGGTTCGTCCGCTATTCCCACCTACTCTCAACTCATAGACTTCCTCAATAAACATTGCAGTGCAATGGATAATGTTGATTTAACAAGAAAAATAAAACCCATAAAAAAAGTGGAGAGTTTTCAGCAACCTAGTTCTTCACATTATCGCCCCAGCACTACTTCAGTTACAAATACAACTTCAACGAGTTGTATCATTTGCCAAGGTGATCATTCGATTTATAAATGTCCTGATTTTTTTACGAAGTCTCCCAATGATCGCTATCGCATTGTATAGAATGAAAGCTTGTGTTCAAACTGTCTTGCCAATTCTCATACTGTAAAATATTGTTTATCAACTTATTCATGCCATGAATGCCAACAGAAACATCACACCATGCTTCATTTCGAAACAAATGCTACCCCCTCCCGACCGATCAATTCAAGGCCAATATCTAATATGTCTCCAACGTGCTCTCCAACTATAGAAGGAGAAAGTATTCCTCCTGCCGCCTCTCATTAACTCACAGGTATAATACCGCGTTCCTCCAATGTTTTATTGCCTACAGCCTACGTGGAAATTCTAGACAGTCGAGGAAACTATCAACGAGTCCGGTCTCTCTTAGATTTAGGCTCCCAATGTAATTTCATTCCTCAAAAATGTTCCAATCGTCTAGGCCTCTCTGGATACCAGTTGAATTTCTCCATTCAAGGTATCGGACAGACACACACACTCACCAGTTCTACAGGAATATCCTGCCACATCAAACCAATTGGTAAATCTGCCCCCAGCTACAATATAAAAACTATTATCATCCCAAAAATCTGCGGCGATCTGCCCAATTCGCCTATCTCATCATCGTCTCATTCTCATCTCCATAATTTACGTCTAGCAGATCCTAGATTCAACCTCCCAGGCTCTATTGATCTTTTAATAGGTGCCAATTTATTTCCACATATTCTCCAAACTGGTCGTTGTGAGGGTAACTCTGAGGATCCTGTAGCCTTGAATACTATTTTTAGGTTTATCCTAATGGGTGAAACCGCTTCAAATACCCTAATCACTTCTCAATCATTTCCTTGTTTCGATAATACGTTAGAAAATATTCTAGGAAGATTTCGGGAGGTAGAGAATGTCCCAAGTAGTACTAGTTTATCTCCTGAAGACCTGCTTTGCGAAGTAACATTCAATGATACCTTTGATAGAAATGAGACAGGGAGATTTATACTTTCACTCCCTTTTCGTAATGGCAAGCCTTCTTTTCCAGGTTCTAGACATATTGCCATGTCTCACTTCCTCAGCTCAGAATGACGTCTTCTCAAAAATCCCTCTCTATATCATGACTACTCTAAGTTCATGCGAGAATACCTCGACCTTGGATATATGGAATGTCTCGAGAATTCTTCTAGTTCTGATAGGAGTTTGTATGTTTCCCATCATGCCGTTCTCGAGCCCTTCATTACTACAAATAAACTCCGAGTAGTTTTCAATGCCTCCTCCAAAGATCCAGGACAGCCTTCACTTAATGATTGCCTTTTGACGGGTCTTAAACCTCAGCGAGACCTCGTTACCATTTTGCTCAATTTTCGTTTATATCCGTATGTTTTCACTGCCGATATCAAACTAATGTATCGACAGATTCTCATCAATCTCGAACACACCGATTATCAATGCATTCTATGGCGTTTCTCCTCTTTCGAACCTATAAAAGATTATAGGCTCCTCACTGTAACCTACGATTTCTTGTGTGCTCTATACTTCTGTATAAAAACCTTATTAACCTTAGTCGATCAAGAGATTGATGAGTTTCCTAAAGCAGCTCGGGTTATTCGAACCCGAACCTATATAGATGATATTGTAACCGGTGCCTCTACTTTGGAATCTGCTAAGAAGTTTCAATCTCAACTTATAACCTTACTGAAAAAGGGCGAATTCGAGCTGCGGAAATGGGCAGCAAACGATTCCCACCTTTTGGAAAATTTTCCAGCCTCCCATCTGTTTGATGAATCACACTCATTGAATTTTGAGGCCGACAACTCCCTCTCTATATCAAGACTACTCTGAGTTCATGCGAGAATACCTCGACCTTGGATATATGGAATGTCTCGAGAATTCTTCTAGTTCTGATAGGAGTTTTTATGTTTCCCATCATGCCGTTCTCGAGCCCTTCAGTACTGCAAATAAACTCCGAGTAGTTTTCAATGCCTCCTCCAAGGATCCAGGACAGCGAGACCTCGTTACCATTTCGCTCAATTTTCGTTTATATCCGTATGTTTCCACTGCCGATATCAAACAAATGTATCGACAGATTCTCATCAATCCCGAACACACTGATTATCAATGCATTCTATGGCGTTTCTCCCCTTTCGAGCCTATAAAAGATTATAGGCTCCTCACTGTAACCTACGGTTTCTTGTGTGCTCCATACTTCTGTATAAAAACCTCATTAACCTTAGTCGATCAAGAGATCGATGAGTTTCCTAAAGCAGCTCAGGTTATTCGAACCCGAACCTATATAGATGATATTGTAACCGGTGCCTCTACTTTGGAATCTGCTAAGAAGTTACAATCTCAACTTATAACCTTACTGAAAAAAGGCGAATTTGAGCTGCGGAAATGGGCAGCAAACGATTCCCACCTTTTGGAAAATTTTCCAGCCTTCCATCTGTTTGATGAATCACACTCATTGAATTTTGAGGCCGACAACCCACTAAAAATTCTCGGCCTTCACTGGAACCCATCTTCAGATTGTTTTACTTTGTCCGTACAGTCTGTGGATTATACTTGCACAAAGCGTAGTCTTTTATCCAATCTTGCCCGCATTTTCGATCCATTGGGGCTGGCGTCTCCATTTACCTTCTTTGTTAAATTTCTGATACAAAGGCTATGGACCATGAACCTGGGCTGGGATGCCTCCCAACCCAATGACATAAAACGCATCTGAGAACAACTCACACAAGAACTTCCTTCTTTGGCTCGTTGTAAAATTCCCTTGCTCTTATTGCCTAACCCTACTAGTAACTTTGAGCTGCATGGGCTTTGTGATAGCTCTGAAAGGGGGTATTTGCAGTTATTTATCTCATTCATGCTACTGGAAAAAAAATAATTTTCCACTAATTTCGTTTGTGCCAAATCAAAGGTTGCCCCCCTCAAGACCATCTCCATTCCAATATTGGAATTATGTGCTGCTGTTCATTCTCCTCCGTATTAGCCACTTATCGTCCGAAACTCACATTTCACAGAATCTGTGCATGGTCAAATTCTACTATTGTCCTTTGTTCGTTGAATCCATCTCCCCATAGACGGAAAACGTTCGTGAGCAATCGGGTAACACACATTCAGGAGAAAATTGCTGCAGAACATTGGTTTCATGTTTCATCTGCGGAAAATCCTGCAGATATGGGTTCTCGAGGCCTTTCCCCCTCTGCATTACTCGATAGTTCTCTATGGTGGGCAGGTCCACCCTTTTCACTCTCTCCAAACCGTAATTGGTCTCATCTTCCCCCCAGTTCGTATCCCGCTGAAGCATTGAATGAAGAACGAAATTTCACTTCAATCGCCACTACTGATTCCCACCTTTTGGATGCTCTCCTTGATAAGTTTCCCGCTCTCGAACGTTTGAGGCGCATTGTCGCTTACGTTCGTCGATTCATTTATAATTGCCGTCATCCTTCCAAAAAACGACGTGGTTATCTTATGTCTGTAGAACTACACCAATCACTGAATGTATTTATTGAACACATATAGGCTCAGCATTTCGATGGAGATATATCTCGGATTAGACAAGGTAAACAGCCCTCTAAGCCTCTTAGAAAATTAAACCCCTTTATCGATGAAGATGGCACTCTTCGTGTAGGCGGGCGATTGGCTCATGCTCCGATTTCCTACGAACGACGATTTCCCGCTCTCCTACCCAGCCTTAATCGCTTCACTTCACTGATCATTGAAAATGTTCACGTAAAATATTTTCACGCTAGTATCCAGCAAGTTCACTATCTGGTTATCCAACAATTCTGGATATGCTCAGCTGAACGTGTAATTTGCCGCATGATTTCGAAATGCCTCAGATGTTGGCGATCCAATCCCACTTCTGTTCAACCTCCCATGGGCAACCTACCCTCTACCCGTATCTCACAAGCTAAACCCTTTCTTCACGTTAGCGTTGATTACGCTGGGCCATTTACAATCACTTTATCAAAAACTCGTGGTGCCAAAGTCCTGAAGGCATATCTGTGCCTATTTGTGTGTTTGGTCACAAAAGCTTTGCACCTCGAGCTTGCCTCTGATATGTCTACAGAGGCTTTTCTTGCGGCCCTGCGCCGATTTATAGCACGTAGAGGTGGCTGTCAGCACCTCTACAGTGATTGTGGGAGTGATTTTATTGGTGCTCATAAACACCTCAATAACGTTCTTCAGACTGCCGCTTCTCAAGAATCCATTGATGGGAGTTTTTTTCCTCTTTCTGCCCCCCATTTTGGCAGTTTGTGGGAGGCCAGGGTGGAGTCTGTCGAAACTCACCTGACTAGAGTCATTGGCGAACAAATTTTATTCTATGCAGAGTTGAATACAGTCATAATCAAAATTGAGTCTCTCTTGAATTCCCGTCCTCTTAGTGATGACCCTCAGGACCTCACTGCCCTCACTCCAGGTCATTTTCTCACCATGGAACCTCTGAACGCGCCTCCCGAATCTGATCTGACCAATATCCCTCAAAATCGTCTCACTTGTTGGCAGTTGTTGCAGCGTATGCACCAAGATTTCTGGAATCGATGGTCCCAGGAATACCTGCATACGTTGCATCAACGTACTAAGTGGACAAAAGCTATTCGTTCCATTACTCCAGGTACTTCAGTTCTAATTAAGCATAATCATACTCCTCCCATGTTCTGGTCAATGGGTCGTATTATAGCAGTACATCCGGGAAGTTATGGTGTAATACGCGTTGTAACCGTAAAAACGGCTGGTGGCACATTCAAGCGACCACTAGTAAAAATATGCCCACTCCCTATAGATTCTTAAGAATGCATTTATGCATTTTGGTGCGCAAGATGTTCTGTCCCTATAACTGAAGTATATTGATTTTTTTTCCTTTATTATTGTATTTTCTCACGTTTCAATATTCCATATAAACTAACATAAGTAACTTCAAATAATAATCACCCAGTATACGAGAGTTTAATGTTTGCGCCGCTTACTACGGCGACACCTTCCACGAGGAGAAGAAAAAGGACAGAGAGCTCAACACCAGGTTTTTTGAGCATTGATAGACTATCTCCAAGTGTCTCCACTTGCATGCCATATTTGGTACAATCACGCGATTTCTCAGTGCGGGTTCACCGCATTATCCTCATTATTCTCATCAGTTACTAAAAGTGATCGAGTGATCGGTTACTAGTGTGGAATCAATTTTCATGTTATGGTAAAAGACTTCAACATTTGAACAACCTGTGGCACAGTTGTGTAACAGCTTCGCGCCGGCCGGCTGCAGACTCATCGCTGGATTACATCAGCAGCTTCTAGCGTAGCGGTTTCGTTCATGGGTCGCCTAAGCTCAAGGTAGGAACATCAAACTCTCTCGTCTTCATTTCCCATTTCTCACCACGAAATACAGTCCACTCAATCTCACGCGAAAAAATCCGTCAATTTTTTATGATTCTGGATATTCGCACAACAGATGTGCTCGATCGAAGAAGATCCAGAGTTCATGCAAGACATATTTACTCGATTGGAACTTCAAATTCGCTCTAACACATGATATAGATTTACTCATTTCAAGATTATATTTTGTCGTGCATATATGACACTTTTATTCCCTCCATTCAAATAAATTTTGCTTGATTCAACAATTCCTTCTTTTTCGTGAAAGAATCAAGTAAAATGACTAAACCACCTCCTCGATTAACATACAGACAGTATTTAATATTATTTCATCATCAGTAAATCCTGACGGATGAATCGTATTTATCTAGATTCAACATTTAGAAATAATGCTCCTCTTTGCACCGTATAGAACGTTTGATGTAGCTTCCTTTGCAGTATCTATGTCATCCTATGTATATATTTTTCAACATTCTATATTGCTACCGGCCCCAAAGGGCACCGGCTCATCGGGCGAACGCCCGAACGCCCGGCCCCCCAGTCCACCTCTGATATGTTCGCAACGATCATATAAGACGACTTCGAAGCAAGTATAACGCATACAACAGGCAGAACAAGAAACTTCGACTTCGACTATTTAAACACTGTAACTTAGCATTCCAGCATCTGACATGCTTGAAGCTATAGGAGATACGATCGTACTGACCAAATAAGACGACTTCGAAAGACATATAACGAGAACAATAGGCAAGTGGAGATAGTTTCACAACATCAGTCTGCACACTGTATCTCTGTATTGCATCATCCCACATAAATACCTCTGTAGCATATATGTTCGCAACGATTATATAACGCACATAACAGGCAGAACAAGAAACTTCGTTTTCGACTATGTATACAATGTAACTTTCCATTCTAGCATCTGACATGCCTACAGGTACAGCAGATTCGATCGCACTAACTATTCAGGACGACTTCGAAGGACATATAACAAGAACAAAAGGCAAGTGAGATATTTCGACAACATCAGTCTGCACACTGTGTCTCTGTATTCTCTCATCTCACATAGATACCTCTGAAGCATATATGTTCGCAACGATCATATGAGACATCATATAAGACGACATCGAAGCGGGTATAACGCACACAACAGGCAGAACAAGGAACCTCGACTCCGACTATGTTTACACTGTAACTCCGCATTTTTGCATCTGACAGCAATAGCAGGTACGATCGCACTGACCATATGAGACGAATTCGAAGGACATATAACGAGAACAATAGGCAAGTCAAGATACTTTGACAACATCAGTCTGCACACTGTATCTCTGTATTCTATCATCTCACATGGATACCTTTGGAGCATGATGATTTGCAACGATCATATGAGTTGACATCGAATCGGGTATAACGCACACAACAGACAGAACAAGCAACCATGACTTCGACTATGTTCACTCTGTAACTTTGCATTCCAGCATCTGACGATCGCACTGACCATATAAGACAACTTCGTAGGACATATAACGAGAACAATAGGCAAGTGAAGATACTTTGACAACATCAGTCTGCACACTGTATCTCTGTATTCTATCATCTCACATATGTATATACCTCTGGAGCATATAATTTCACAACGATCATATGAGACGACATCGAAGCGGTTATAACGCACACAACAAGCAGAACAAGAAACATCGACTTCGACAATGTTTACTTTGTAACTTTGCATTCTGGCATCTTGAATGCCCATTCAGGAAGTATATATGATAGCTCATTATATGCGAGTGGAGTACTACTTCGATTCCAACAATCAAGAGTCGGTAAACCGGCGTGTTCGCCAAAACTTCGAATTTATCAATCTTGCTAATAAGTCGGTTATACATCCTAAAGATAGACATTGTCTAGTGTTCCCTGAATCAAAATAACGCTTACAACAGGCAGATCACGAAATTCCGACTTCGACTATATTTATACTGTAACCTCGCATTCAAGCATCTGACTTGCCTACAGTTATAGCAGATACGATCGCACTGACCATTTAGGACGACTTCAGAAAACATATAACTAAAACAATAGGCAAGTGAAGATACTTCGACAACATCAGTCTGCACACTGTTTCTCTGTGTTGTCTCATCTCACATAGATACCTTTGTAGCAAATATGTTCGCAACAATCATATAAGACGACATCGAAGCAAGTATAACGCACACAACAGGCAGAACAAGAAACTTCGACTCCGACTATGTTTACACTGTAACTTAACATTCTAGAATCTGACATGCCTATAGCTATAGTAGATACGATCGCACTAACCATATAAGATGACTTTGATGGACAAATAACGAGTACAATAGGCAAGTGAAGATACTTCGAGAACATCAGTCTGGACACTGTATCTCTGTATTCTATCAACTCCCATGGATTCCTCTGGAGCATATCAGTTCGCATCGATCATATGAGACGACATCAAAACGGGTATAACGCACACAACAGGCAGAACAAGAAACTTCGACTTCGACTACGTATACACTGTAACTTTGCATTCTAACATCTGACATGCCTACAGTAATAGCAGATTCGATCGCACTGACTATTTAGGACGACTTCGAGGGACATATTACGAGAACAATAGGCTAGTGAGATACTCCGACAAAATCAGTCTGCACGCTGTATCTCTGTATTCTTTCATCTCACATAGATACCTCTGAAGCATATATGTTCGCAACGATCATATAAGACGACATCATATAAGACGACATCGAAGCGGGTATAACGCACACAACAGGCATAACAAAAAACTTCGACTCCGATTATGATTACACTGTAACTCCGCATTTTTGCATCTGACAGCAATAGCAGGTACAATCGCACTGACCATATAAGACGACTTCGAAGGATATATAACGAGATTAATAGGCAAGTGAAGAAACTTTGATAACATCGGTCTGCACACTGTATCTCTGTATTCTATCATCTCACATGGATACCTTTGGAGCATGGTAGTTCGCAACGATCATATGAGTTGACATCGAATCGGGTATAACGCACACAACAGGCAAAACAAGAAACTCTGACTTAGACTATGTTTACTCTGTAACTTTGCGTTTCAGCATCTGATGATCGCACTGACCTTATAAGACGACTTCGAAGGACATATAACAAGAACAATAGGCAAAAGAAGATACTTTTACAACATCAGTCTGCACACTGTATCTCTGTATTTTATCATCTCACATAGACACCTGTGGAGCAAATAAATTCGCAACGATCATATGAGACGACATCGAAGCGGTTATAACGCACACAACAGGCAGAACAAGAAACTCCGACTTCGACTATGTTTACTTTATAACTTTGCATACTAGCATATCGAATGCCCATTCGAGAAGTATATTATATGAAAGCTCGTTATATGCGAGTGGAGTACTATACTTTTTCATATCCACCAAAAACTTCGATTCCAACAATCAAGAGTCGGTGAACCGGCGTGTTCGCCAAAACTTCGGAGTTATCAATCTTGCTAATAAGTCGGTTATACATCTTATAGATAGACATTGTCTAGTGTTTCCTGAATCAAAATAATGCTCACAACAGCGAGATCAAGAATCTTCGACTACATTCACACTGTAACTTCGCATTCTAGCATCTGGCTTGCCTACAGTTATAGCAGATACGGTCGCACTGACCATAAAGGACGACCTCAGAGGACATATAACGAGAACAATAGGCAAGTAAGGATACTTCGACAACATCAGTCCGCACACTGTATCTCTGTATGTATAATCTCACATAGATACCGCCGTAGCATATATTTTCGCAACGATCATATAGGTCGACATCGAAGCGGGTATAACGTACACAACAGGCAGAACAAGAAACTTCGACTCCGACTATGTTCACACTGTAACTTAGCTTTCCAGCATCTGACATGCCTGAAGCTATAGCAGATACGATCGCACTGACCAAATGAGACGGCTTCGAAGGACATATAACGAGAACGATAGACAAGTGGAGATAGATCGACAACATCAGTCTGCACACTGTATCTCTGTATTCTATCATCTCACATGTATACCTTCGAAGCATGGTTGTTCGCAACGATCATATGGGTTGACATCGAATCGAGTATAACGCACACAACAGGCAGAACAAGAAACTTTGACTTCGACTATGTTTACTCTGTAACTCAGCATTCTAGCATCTGACGATCGCACTGACCATATAAGACGACTTTGAAAGACTTATAACGAGAACAATAGGTAAGTTGAGATATTTCGACAACATCAGTCTGCAACCTGTTTCTCTGTATTCTATCATCTCACATGGATACCTCTGGGACATATCAGTTCGCAAAGATTATATGAGACAACATCGAAACGGGTATAACGAATACAACAGGGAGTACAAGAAACTTCGACTTCGACTATGTTCACACTGTAATTCTGCAGTCCAGCATCTGACATGCATACAGTTAATGCAGGAGAGATTGCAGTGACCGTATAAGACGACTTCGAAGTGATTATAACGGCTACAATAGGCAAATGAAGAAAACTCGACTTCATCGTTGTGCACACTATAGAGTAAACATAGTCGAAGTCAGAGTTTTTTGTTCTGCCTGTTGTGTGCGTTATACCCGATTCGATGTCAACTCATATGATCATTGCGAACTACCATGCTTCGGAGGTATACATGTGAGATGATAGAATACAGAGATACAGTGTGCAGACTGATGTTGTCGATCTATCTCCACTTGTCTATCGTTCTCGTTATATGTCCTTCGAAGCCGTCTTATTTGGTCAGTGTGATCGTATCTGCTATAGAGAGAAAGAGAGAGAGAGAGAGAATATGCTTTATTGTCTAAAGATGTAAAATCTCATTGACAAAGTAAGTAAAAAAAATAACCTTGAAATAAATATCAAGACTAAAACAAAAGGAAATCGCTACTATAACAATACAACATTTTAAAATCTATTTGAACACTTAGCTAGTTCATAAGGGACACATTACAACATATTAAAATATTCCTAATAAAAATGGTTTTATAGTTAAAATGTATCATCAAAAAACTCTTGTAAACTATAATAGGGTTTATCCGAAAAGAGTGCTTATATTCTATGCTTGAATTTTTTATTGGATCCAACTTCCTTGGTGTCTTTTGGCAAATGATTGAACATCTTACAGCCTACATAAATTATTGAATCTTCAACTAGAGCCGATGATGGAATTGGTAATTTAATGTTACCTGCTTGTCGGGTGGCATGGTGTGCAGAGGTAGTGTCAAATTTTCCTAGATGTTTTTCAATTAGGAACACCGTTTCCATGATAAAGATCGCATATACTGTTAAAATTTTGTGGTTAATAAAAAGAGGTTTGCAGGGGTCACGAATTTTTGTTTGCACATATATCTTACTGCGCGTTTTTGCAATATAAAAACTGAGTTTATGAGATGATCATTACACACCGCCCAGAATGGAATTCCATACCTTAAATGAGATTCAACTAAGGAGTGGTAAACAACCTTAGAAGGAGAAAATCCTAATTCATTTGATGTTAGTCTCACCGCATAACATCCAGAAGGCAATTTTTTGTTCAAAATTTTAACATGTTCGTCAAATTTTAATCTGAAGTCTATTTGAATGCCTAGAAATTTGGTATTATTGGTGTTTTCTATGACGTCATCACCCATGACTAGCTCGTTTAATTCACCTTTGAATGACATCATATTAGTTTTTGTCAGATTCATCACCAACTGATTTGAATCACACCATTTTTTAACCTCAGACATGTCCTCCTTGATAATATCGGGAAGTGTTTCGGCATTTTTATTATGCCAGAAAATACTTGTATCATCCGCGAACAGCGTTATTTTTCCTGATATGTTAGCTCTGGCCAAGTCATTTATGTAGAGTAAAAAAAGCGTTGGTCCAAGTATAGAACCCTGAGGCACACCACATTCTACAGTCGACTCATTGGAGTATGTTGTCGTTCTCACAATTTGGCTTCGACCTGACAGATATGACTCTATCCATTTCTGAGAGACACCCCTGAATCCATAAGGGTAAAGCTTTCGCAACAGTATTCCGTGGTTCACACAGTCGAACGCCTTAGATAAGTCACAGAATACTGCTGCAGTAACTTCTCCTCGATTTATCTGTGTGTAAACGTCAAACAAAAAAGAGAAAATTGCATCATTTGTATCTTTTCCAGCTTGAAAACCGAACTGAGCATTAGTGATGATCTTATTTTTAACTAAGAAAGCCGATAATCTGATCTTAACTAATCTCTCAATAATTTTCGCTAATGTAGGAATAAGAGAGATAGGTCTATAGTTTGATGGATTATTAAGGTCACCACCTTTGTGCAGAGGAATAACTACCGATATTTTCAGGAAATCGGGAAATGTACCTTCTTGGAAAGTTTTGTTTATTAGATTTACCATGATATTGACTGCATTTTCTGGAAGATTTTGAAATATCCGTATAGATATATCATCAATGCCTGAGCTTGATTTATTTTTAAAAGAATTTATAACATTTCTCACTTCATAAATGTCAGTATCATAGAGTACAAGAGAATCATTTATGAAAGGACCTTGAAAATGAGCTAATGGGTCGACTGGTGAATTTATATTTTCCGTTATTTTTTTGGCAATAGAGCAATTGAATTGTTTAAAATATTTGGTGATAATGATGTATCTACTTTCCTTATATTTTTGCCTCTGAGGTCGTTTATCACCCGCCAGCTCTCTTTAGATTTATTGTGAGCATTTTCTATTTTTGTCCAATAGAAGTTTTCTTTCGCTTGCTTGATAACACTTCTATAGATTTTTCGATAACTCTGGTAGTAGGTGTGAAAAAAGTATGTATCTGTAAATTTCCTCATATAATGCAAGGCACGCATGTTTTTAGAGGATATTTTGATCCCCTGGGTAAGCCAATGTTTTTTTTGTTTGATTCTGATTTTTTTCACAGGAAAGTTGATATTAAATATATCTCTGATTTTGTGGTAGAAGTCTGGGAATGGATTATTCGAGTTCAACAAGTGTTGCCAATTTGTTTCCAAGCATGCTGAATAAAAGCTATTATAGTTTTTTCTAGAAAAAATTCTGCCATATCTAAATTTATCGGACTTCAAGTTAACATTCACATCAAGTTTACAAGAGATTGCTTCATGGTCCGACAAACCTGCATGAACTACTGTACAAGAAACATACTGCTCGTCTACATTACTACATACATAATCAATTGTAGTTGCAGAGTGATTGGTAATACGAGTGGCTGTATTTACATGCATTTTCAAATTAAAAGAGCTCAGCAGATTTATCAGTGAGTCTGTATTGACAGAGTATTTATCTCCAAAATCAATATTGAGATCTCCAGTAAGTAATATCATTGAATTCGTTGCCAATGTATTCAGGAGTGATTCCAAATTTGTGAGAAATGAGTTTATATCAGAAGTCGGTGGTCTATAAATGCAAATTATATGAAAATTTACTTCTTTACAATGAACTAATGAGAATCCAAATTGATACTCTACCAAACAGTTATTGAATGTTTCTACATTTACAAATTGATACCCTCCAAGGAGAGAGTTTTTCATCATTATCATTGTTCCTCCATGAATTGAATTGGTTCTTGAATATTTGGAGATAGTGGTATAGCTTGGCAAGTGAAATGGTTCATTGAATTTGAGCCAGTGCTCTGTAATCAAAATCAAATCTGGATAATTGAGACTGTCAATGAAAGTGTAAAGTTCATTCGATTTGTTTCTAACTGACTGAATGTTTAACAGCACTAACTTGATGGAGTTATCACTTGGTACCTGTTCACACCTGAAAAATGGTTCTGAGCTTGTTGATCATTGTGATTGTTCGATGATTTGTTTGATGAGTTCATTGGGTGATCGTTGTGGTATGTCTTGTCAATAATATTTATTCCCTCATCAATTTTCCTTCCCTCATCAATAGATGCTCCATGTACTATTCGCGTAGATTTTCCATGATCTACATTACTGATGAGACTTGCGATGTATTTGGTCAAATGCCATTTAGCAATCCTCTTCAATATGTACCCATTTCTGGTATAGTTGTTTCTTCTGAAGATGTTGTTGCAATCAATGAATAACGATGATATTGTGTCAAGTGAATGCATCCTTTTCGAAATGCTCAAGTTATTTTCATATATTTTTTGGTTTATGTTGATGTCAAATCTGTATGGTTCTGAAATTATGAAAGTTTGAACATGTACTGTCTGGCTAAGAAATCTATCTAATAGTTGTAAGTTCAATTTATTTGGCCAAAACAAAAGGATATCATTTTTAGTAAACTCCTTGGTGTTTTCTATAGCAGTCTGTGTTAATTCATCATCATGGGCATGGGGTTTTATGATGGCTTGGACCGAGTACAACACTGTTTGTTGCGATATGTACTGTGCCATGTTCCTTCCATTCAGTCCAGAGATGAATAGGAGCTTATTTTTTACGTTTGGTGTTTGAGTTACACTAGGGACCGCCCCAAAGACTGCACAAGAAGCTACCTTTTCTGTAGAATCTATAGTATGTAGATTTGTTTTGTGGGTATTATTTTTGAGTATAAAATTATTATATTTCAAATTCTTCAATTCCTCCAGATAGTGTTCATTTTCCTCAGTTAAAGTTCTAATGCTTGAGATCATATCTGAATGTATTGCATTCAGCTCGGCCAAGTTTTTTTCGTACCTTTTTATATTGCTCGTATTATCTTCAAGTTCTCTTTTCAAGACACTGTTCATCTCTATAGTTTCCAAGATATTCTTGTTCAATCCAGAGATTACCCTTTTTTGTTCATCTAGTTTCTTTAAGTAAGATTCTTCTGCATTTTCTACTTCATCCTCGAAGTCTTTTGATGTCTGCTTCAGTTTTTTGATGAAATTGTTTTTTTCTAGATTAGGTATCTTTTTGCAGCTCCCTAATTTCACTGAGCAGTTCTTCTTCTCTCAGTTCATATTCTCCCTCTATTCTCCCTAGCTTGGTATCTTTCTCCTCTATAGTCGTCATCATTTTATTGAGTTTTTCTGCTACTCTAAGCAATTCGTCCTCGTCATTTTTCTTCTTATTTGCACATTCTCTGGAACATAATACTTTATGTGCTTCTATAAACTGTATATTTTTCTTTCTATCCAAGCAGCTAAAGTGAAAGATGTTAAAACACTGAATACAACACACATTTGAACAGTCTTTTTTTCTGCAGCATTTGAACGTGGCATCCATTCTATTCAAAATTATTCAAAATTAATCAAAATTCAATTTGTCTTTTTTTTCACTTAGTCCTTTATAAGTAGAATGCTTTCACTCTCGACTTATTCATAGGATCCTCTTGAAACAGTTTTCCCGTGTTGACTCAAAATTATCCACGCCACTGGATTGCTTGATGAACCAGCGAAACTCAAGTTCAACTTTTTCGTCTGCACACTCTTATCACTTTGTTTTTGCGATTTTAATTGTTAAATGTTCTTGTGTATCGTTTTTATCCACTATGTTTTCGAATTACACTTCAAATTAATGCAAATTGCAGTCTAATCAAGATAATATTATGACTCAGAAAACGGCTTTCTGAAATCAGCATACAATTCTGCACTTTTTGATATAAGGTTTCTATTTAATTTCACAGATTAAACTACCGAAAATGTATTTTTATTAATCTCAATGCTCAGCAATGTAGTGTCGCGTGTATGTTTTCTTCTTGAAGGAACAAATATAGCTTCAGGCATGTCAGATGCTGGAAAGCTAAGTTACAGTGTGAACATAGTCGGAGTCGAAGTTTCTTGTTCTGCATGTTGTGTACGTTATACCCGCTTCGATGTCGTCTTATATGATCGTTGCGAAAATATATGCTACGGCGGTATCTATGTGAGATTATACATACAGAGAAACAGTGTGCGGACTGATGTTGTCGAAGTATCTTTACTTGCCCATTGTTCTCGTTATATTCTTTTTATTGCTTGGAGCAAACGAAAGGGAATTCAAAGAACATTGTGCGTACCTAGGGAGGATAGGGACAGGAGGTAGGTATTGGAATTTTTTTTGAAATTTTGGAGATTATATGTTGTTGGGAATACTTCCACAGGCGATGAATTCCAGAGCCTAGCGTTCTATGGATGAAGGAGTCTTGACAAAGTGCTGTTCGACATCTTAGGAGCTTGACAACGAAAGGATGTGCTGACTGGGCTTGTCTAGTTCGTCTGATTGGTATTGCTAGTGAAGGGATGATAGCAGAGATTTCCGAAGAACATTTCCCGTGGAAGTATCGATAGAAAAGTGAAAGGTCGCCTACCTTTCTACGGTGTTCCAATGAGGTCAAAGAGTGAGTGAGTGTGGCGTCACTCACCAGGCGAATGGCTCTTCTCTGGATGGAATCTAAGAGCATTGGCGTATGTTTCGGTGCTGAACCCCATATGTGGAAACAGTATTCTGAAGTCGTCCTATATGGTCAGTCCGATCGTATCAGCTATAACTGTTGGCAAGTCAGATGCTAGAATGCGAAGTTGCAGTGTAAATTTAGTCGAAGTCGAAGTTTCTTGTTCTGCCTGTTGTCAGCGTTATTTTGATTCACACTAGACAATGTCTATCTATAAGATGTATAACCGACTCATCATCAAGATTGCTAAATTCAAAGTTTTGGCGAACACGCCGGTTTACCGACTCTTGATTGTTGGAATCGAAGTTTTTGGTGGATATGAAAATGTATAGTACTCCACTCGCATATAATGAGATGTTATATATACTTCTTGAAGGGGCATTCAAGATGCTACAATGCGAAGTAACGATGTAAACATAGTCGAAGTCGAAGTTTCTTGTTCTGCCTGTTGTGTGCGTTATATCCGCTTCGATGTCGTCTCATATGATCGTTGCGAACTTATATGCTCCACAGGTATCTATGTGAGATGATAGAATACAGAGATGCAGGGTGCAGACTGATGTTGTCGAAGTGTCTCACTTGCCTATTGTTCTCGTTATATGTCCTTCTAGGTCATTCCATATGGTCAGTGCGATCGTATTCACTATAGTTATAGGCATTGCAGATTCTAGAATGTGAAGTTACAGTGTGAACATATTCGAAGTCGAAGTTTCTTGTTCTGCCTCTTGTGTGAGTAATAACCGCTTCGATGTCGTCTCATATGATCGTTGCGAACTGATATGCCCCAAAGGTATCCATGTAAGATGATAGAACACAGAGATACAGTGTGCGGACTGAAGTTTTCGAAGTATCTTCACTTGCTTTTCGTTCTAATCATGAGTCCTTCCAAGTCGTCTTATATGGTCAGTGCGATCGTATTTGCTATAAATGTAGGCATGTCAGATGCTAGAATGCAAAGTTACAGTATAAACATAGTCGAAGTCGAAGTTTCTTGTTCTGCCTGTTGTGTGCGTTATACCCGCTTCGATGTCGTCTCATATGCTCCAGAGGTATCCATGTGAAATGATAAAATACAGAGATACGGTGTGCGAACTGATGTTGTCGAAGTATATCCACTTGCCTATTGGTCTCGTTATATGTCCTTCGAAGTCGTCCTATATGGTCAGTGCGATCGTATCTGCAATTATTGTAGGCATGTCAGATGCTAGAATGCGAAGTTACGGTGTGAACATAGTCGATGTCGAAGTTTCTTGATCTTTCTGTTGTAAGCATTATTTTAAATCAGGAAACACTAGACAATGTCTACCTATGAGATGTATAACCGACTTATTATAAAGATTGATAAATTCGAAGTTTTGGCGGACACGCTGGTTCGCCGACTCTTGATTGTTGGAATCAAAGTTGTTAGTAGATATGAAAAAGTAAAGGACTCCACTCGCATATAATGAGCTGTCATATATACTCCTTGGGCATTTAAGATGCTAGAATGCAAAGTTACACAGTAAACATAGTCGAAAACGAAGTTTCTCGTTCTGCCTGTTGTGTGCGTTATACCCGCTTCGATGTCGTCTCATATGATCGTTGAGAACTTATATGCTCCAGAGGTATCTATGTGAGATGATAGAATACAGAGATACAGTGTGCAGACTGATGTTGTCGAAGTATCTTCACTTGCCTATTGTTCTCGTTATAAGTCCTTCAGAGTCGTCTCATATGGTCAGTGCGATCGTCAGATTCTAGAATGCAATGTTACAGAGTGAACATGGTCGAAATCAAGGTTTCTTGTGTTGCCTGTTGTGTGCTTTATACCCGATTCGATATCAACTCATATGATCTTTGCGAACTACCATGCCCCAAAGGTATCCATGTGAGTTGATAGAATACAGAGATACGTGTGCAGACTGATGTTGTCAAAGTATCTTCACTCATGGGGTCAAGGGGTCGGCTACATGGCCACCGACCCCAGGGGAATAGCAGAGGAGGTCGGGCAAACCTCTCGAGGAAGCTATGACCAAGACCATCTGTGCGCGATGTAGAATCGCATCCTGCCCGAGGTGACCCTGCATAAACTAAACACAGCGGATCTAGACGAGGTAGGTCGAAAAATTCCCCCAAGTCAAGGTGTGAGATTTCCGTGCCGAGGACTGGATGGTAGCAGGGAGTGCTATCAATAACGGAGCCTCTGGGACACAGGGTCGAATCCCAGAGTACAAAGACCTTACTACGGCATGCGGGGCTCTGTCGTAGCGGAACAAAACTTCCCTGGCTATTCGTGGGATCTGAATGGATTCAAAAAATAGAAACAAAAAACCTGTGAAAAGGGCGGAGGTGATCACACCCAGCCCAAGACAGAAGGCGGGCACGTCTGGTGCTAAGGCCACAAAAGGGCAAGCATCAAAAGCCAAAAACAAGGTAGTAGTATCTTCCCTAGAGGAACTAGAGCTACTATCAGACGATGAGGTGAAAATAGCACACCTCGGAGGAGCTTCGAGGTTGAGGCTTAAGGCCCACCTAGAAAAGGGCCTTGATTACATTTCAGCCAAGAGGCTGGTAATCAAGGAGAACTTTTTAAAAAGCAAGGAACCCGCAAAGTCCTTGAGGTTGGGACCTGTAGCAACAACGTCGAGGAAGGCCGGTGAAGGCACGAAAGCGACGAAACGACCACGGTCAACCAGTGCGACACCGCCACAGACCAGCCAGCTGAGGAAGAAACCAAGGCACGAAGGAGTATCCTTCAAAGATGCCCTTACCTCAGTAAAGGTTGCTGTGGTACACACGGGCTTCCCGGAGGTGAAAATGAGTACTGAAAGGCTCACAGAAGTCCAGGACTCAATCTCCGAGGCTCTAGATCAAATCCCCATAGAGGGACCCCAAGTGCGATTCGCAAAATGCACTCATAAACCGGGATACTTGGTTATGATGTGCGTGGATCGCACTAGTGCAGACTGGTTGAAGGAGGTCATCCCAACCATAAAACCCTGGGAGGGAGCTACCCTAACAGTGTTGGAGGAGGATGACTTACCTGAAACCTACGCCTGCACTACCTTCATCCCTGATGAAAGAGGGCAAAAGCCGGAGGCGGAAAAAATTCTGCACCGGCTCAAAGTCGCAAATCATGGGCTAAACACGCACCTTTGGATGGTTTGGGGCAAAACTCCTGCGGCCAAAGGTCAAACTTGGGTCTTCTCCATGGACAAACAGTCACTGGAAGAACTAGTGAAACTTGACATGTCTCCCTACTTCAATCTAGGGAGAATTAAGTTCAGACAGAAGGGGAAACATGTCAAGGAACAAGAAGAACACGCCGAGCCGATTCCGGAGGCCCAAGAGGCACAAGAAGAGGACGAGACAGAGTCCTCCCAAAGTGGGAGTAGCCCTCTCAAGAGGCAAATAGCACATGAGAGCGCAACACCCATGGAGGAGGGAGATGCCTCGAAGAAGGCAGAAGAAGGGTTCAGTTCACAGAACTGAACCGTAGGATCAGGGTTCTGCAGTTGAATCTCCATCATGCCAAGGCGTCCAGCGCTATGGTATGTAGGAGATTTGACAAAGAGGGTCTCGACCTGGCCCTCTTGCAAGAACCCTGATTACATGGAGGGAGGGTAGCTGGCTTGAAACCCAACCAAGGTAAAGTACTATACGTAGAAGGTAACAATAAACCTCGCGCATGCATAGTATATAGCGATAGAGTAAAATGCACACTAATACCGGTGCTCTGCACCGGTGATGTTGTCACAGGACTCCTAACCACGCCGACAGAGGAAGGTACCAGAAGCTGGATAGTGAGCTCCGCGTATTTCCCAGGCGAGGAGGTTTGCCCACCACCGATACTAGGCGAAGTAATCGCATATGCGGCAACGGCAAACCTCTAACTCATCATAGGATGCGACGCAAATGCACACCATACTGTATGGGGAAGCACAGACGTCAACATAAGAGGTGAGTCACTTTTGCAATTCATACTAACAGAAAGGTTATTAATAGCTAATGTAGGATGCGAACCAACATTTGTCACGGCAGCAAAGAAAGAAGTTCTAGATATAACTCTCTCGTCAGAAAAAGCATGTGATAATATCGTCAACTGGCATGTGTCAGATGAACCTTCGTGTTCTGACCATAGACGAATAAGATTTGATATAATTACCCCACCTCGTACCTTAACAAAGTACAGAAACCCCAGAGAGACCAACTGGGAAGGATACGCAACATCACTCAGAGAATCTCTACAAAGGACCACGGCTGACATAAGGGACAGCCACAGTCTTGAGAGGTCAGTAGACCAAGTAAGCAAGGCAATAGTTGCCGCCTACGAAGGTAACTGCCCGGAAAAAACAAGACAACAAAGCAATAAAACAATCTGGTGGAACAAGCATCTCGAAACCCTACGAGGGGAGGTGCGAAGGCTATTCAACAAAGCAAAACTCGACCAGAATTGGACCACATATAAGGTTGAACTCACGCAGTACAACAAAGAGATTAGGAAATCGAAAAGGCAATCGTGGAAAAAGTTCTGTGAGGAGGTCACACAAAGTGCTAGCCAAAGAAGGTACTGTAAACCAAGTAGGTTTTCTGAAGAAGAATGACAATACCTACACAGCAACTTTTGAGGAGAGTCTGAAAATGCTCACTGAAGCACACTTTCCGGCCTCAGTAATTCTAAATGAGCCGATAGTGGCAGACAGCACCATTGGCAGGCCGAATAGGCCAACTGCCATAGAATGGAGGCTAGCTACAGAGATATCGAGGCCAAACAGAATTAGGTGGGCTATTAATGAATTTAAACCTTATAAATCCCCTGGAGTAGATGGAATATACCCCATCCTGCTTCAAAAGGGGCAGGAAATACTAATTCCACATTTGTGTCGTATATTCAAGGCTTGTATAGCAATACGATATATACCCATAGTATGGCAGAAGGTGACAGTCATCTACCTTCCCAAAGTGGGAAAGGTGGGTGACAAAACGCCAAAATCATACCGCCCAATAAGTCTAATGTCGTTCCTGCTCAAAACGCTGGAAAGACTGATAGACAGATACATAAGAGACGAGGTATTACAAAGAAACCCGCTCAACGAACGCCAATATGCGTATCAGCCAGGCAAGTCAACTGACTTAGCACTGGATGATCTGAACAGGCTACTCGCAAAGTCGATAGAGGACAAAGAAATAGCTATAACAACATTCGTAGACATAGAAGGTGCTTTCAATAACGCATCAACAAATTCTATAATTAATGCCCTAGCAAGGAAAGGAGTACCGCTACTCCTGTGCCAGTGGATGAATGTCAATTTGAAAAATAGGGTTATCATATCTGACAGCTAGAGCAGATAGGGGATGCCCACAGGGAGGAGTATTATCGCCCCTACTATGGGCCATTCTAATGGACGAACTGATCAAAAGGCTAACATCCAAAGGGTATTATTGCTTAGGATATGCCGACGACCTGGCGGTTATCGCTATAGGTAGATTCGCAAGTACGGTCTCGGAGCTCACACAAATCGCTCTAAACATAATTGACAATTGGTGTAAAGAGGAGGAACTCACCGTGAACCCTCATAAAACCACTATAGTGAATTTCACGAAAAAGAGAGTACTGGAAGGATTAAAGTCACCAGTACTCAACGGGGTAGAAATTCCGTTCGCCCTAGAGGCAAAATACTTAGGAGTCATCTTTGACCATAAGTAAACGTGGAATCAACACATAAAAAAAATGTTCAAAAAAGTACAGTAGCCTTCAATCTGTGCAGACGAATGTGCGGAAAAATTGTGGACTGCAACCAAAAATGACCACATGGCTCTATGCCAGCGTCATCAGGCCTATGATAGCATATGGGTCAGTAGTTTGGTGGCCAAAGACACAACAGGCTGGAGTGATTCGAAGGCTCAGTGCTATTCAAAGGCAAGCTTGCCTGAGTGCCACTGGTGCAATGAAAACCACTCCAACAGCCGCTTTAGAGGTCCTCTTGAACCTACCACCACTACAAATATATATTCAAGGCGAAGCCAGAGCAGTCGTGAGTAGATTGTCAAGGGGTCAAGCACCCATAAGCAACGCGCACGGTAAAGACTATAGAAAGCTATATAAAGAGTTGGAAAGCGACCCCATCATGGGAATGCCAACGGATGGCATAATTCCAAAATATAGCTTTGAAAAAACTTTTAAAATGAGTATAACGGACAGAGAGGCATGGAAGGAAGGACCTCCTATCAATGCAGACATTGCTGTCTATACGGACGGCTCCAAAACTGAGTTTGGATCAGGAGCTGGTATATATGGGGCCAAGCCAAAGACAAGAATCTCACTGAGCTTAGGTAAATACGCGACGGTGTTTCAGGCAGAAATTATTGCAATACATCATTGCGTGAAAGAATTGATAAGGCAAGAGTTTAAAGGCAAAACCATTGCAATCTATTCAGATAGCCAGGCGGCAATCAAAGCAGTCAACTCTATGCAAGTTAACTCAAAACTAGTATGGGACTGCTTAGAAACCCTAAATGCACTGGGCAGTCAGAACAGACTGACTCTAGCATGGGTACCAGCACATACAGGGTACGAGGGCAATGAAGAGGCAGACTCACTTGCCCGAGCAGGAGCAAACAAAGCTCTGAATGGCCCAGAACCCTTCTGTGGTATTGCGAAAGCTATACAAAAGACTAGTATCAAATCATGGATGCAAACCAAATCTCAAGAATGGTGGAAGAAATCGCCAGGAATGAGACAGGCAAAAGAGTTTATTAAAAAACCATCGCCAACATTCACAGAATATCTACTAAGCCAGAAACGGAGTTCAACTAGAATACTAGTGGGACTTCTTACAGGGCATTGTAGGCTCAACAAACGCATGAGTACGATAGGTCTGACTGAAGAACTGCTGTGCAGGTTCTGTCAGGAAGAGGAGGAAACAGCAGTACACATACTTTGCCACTGTGAGGGCTTGTCAAGACTAAGGTTCCTTACGCTGGGTGAGGAAAAACCAGAAGCCCAGAGATACACAGGGGATCTGAAAGCTAGCCTATGGAGTCTCATAGAGAAGACGGGGCTAGCCGAAGAACTCTAATCGATTCTGAGGGCAGACACAATAGATCTGAAAAGGTCGCGGTGTGGAGGCAGATAGCCCGAAGGCCTCATTCTAAATCTAATCTAATCTAATCTTCACTCGCCTATTGTTCTTTTGTTATATGTCCTTCGAAGTCGTCATATATGGTCAGTGCGATCGTACCTGCTATTGTTGTAGGCATGTCAGTTGTGATAATGCGGAGTTACAGTGTAAACATAGTCGGAGTCGAAGTTTCTTGTTCTCCCTGTTGTAAGCGTTAACCTGATTCAGGATACACTAGACAATGTCTACCTATGAGATGTATAACCGATTTATTATCAAGATTGATAAATTCGAAGTTTTGGCGAACACGCCGGTTTACCGACTCTTGATTGTTGGTATCGAAGTTTCTAGTAGATATGAAAAAGTAAAGTACCCCACTCGCATATAATGAGCTGTCATATATACTCCTAGAATGGGCATTTGAAATGCTAGAATGCAATGTGACAAAGTAAACATAGTCGAAGTCGAAGTTTCTCGTTCTGCCTGTTATGTGCGTTATACCTGCTTCGATGTCGTCTCATATGATCGTTGCGAATTTTTATGCTCCACAGGTATCTATGTGAGATGATAGAATACAGAGATACAGTGTGCAGACTGATGTCAAAGTATCTCACTTACCTATTGTTCTCGTCATATGTCCTTCGAAGTCGTCCTATATGGTCAGTAGGGGTAGCGAGAGTATAGTCCAGCCCCTCCCCTCCAATTTTCTCCAAACCACGTGACTCGGCCGACCAATCACAGGCCGGCCTGACTCGGCTAGCTACTCGCGGCCCAGCGAACGGGTCGTCATCATCGGCTGGACTGTGATAGATCCGTTCTAGAGATAACGGCGCGCATTTCATTCCATTTTTTCACTTAACAACGGCTATATACAGGGTGTTTGAGTTGAGTAATAGTTTGGAAAAAAATATAGGGTGAACCCAAAAGGCATTATACCTTTCCGAAGAGTAGACTACCTACATATAAAGGCTACCCGCTATAACATGATATATACAGGGCGTCAACGGCTATATACAGGGTGTTTGAGTTGGGTAATAGTTTGGAAAAAAAAATATAGGGTGAACCCAAAAGGCGTTATACCTCTCCGAAGAGTAGACTACCTACATATAAAGGCTACCCGCTATAACATGATATATACAGGGCGTTTGAGTTGGATAGCAATTAAAGAAAAAATATACTGGACGCCTCACCCACTTTTGCGGGATTAGACAGCTGGCGTATTACATAAGACATTTGACAGTTAACAAAGAATTGATGACACGACGTGATGACCTGCAAGTAGACTACCCGCTACCTAATAATTTAATATACTGGATGTTTGAGTTAGCAATAGCGATAAGAAATAGGGCGTCTCATAGGTACACTCAGCAAAACATACGTATGATAGAGTATCCGTTTGATATACAGCAATAATAGCAATACAAACTCACATAGGGCACTCACGACCTGACGTATGACGTATGACAGATGACAACCAATTTTAATCAAAAGGGCTATTGAAACAAAATGGCGATCGATTCAAAATAGCACAGATATCACGCGAAACTTTTGGTCTATGATT
The DNA here is from genome assembly GCA_918026855.4 of Phaedon cochleariae. NCBI lineage: Eukaryota > Metazoa > Arthropoda > Insecta > Coleoptera > Chrysomelidae > Phaedon > Phaedon cochleariae. The sequence continues at coordinate 14,801,090 of OU896722.1, read as the reverse complement.
CATCGCTTCACCGGTAAATTTCAAGTCCTTTTTTCCCTAGACTCTACTGAAATTACACGATGCACGGCGGAAAGCCCCATAAGAGCCCATGTAGAGTAGATCAGATTATTCCCTAGATCTAGAGGTACTTTTTTGAATGTGAATAACAAAATGCGTCAATAACAGGGTCGATATGTAGGGTGTTTGAGTTATAGATACAGGAGGACTCGCGGGTAGACTTTCCATACAGCTGGAATGGTGTAAAGATATTGCAAGAAATACCTAGTTGAAGCCGAGGTTGAAGTTGAAGCCTATAGCGAAATACCGCGAACATACCAATACTAGACAAAGCTCTTTGAGGTTATGTCACGCTTCAGAAATCCGGTATAAAGCTATTATACAGGGTATTACACATTCTATATTAATGGCAAACAAAAAAAATACCTTGTATAACAACGAAATCTCATCAACAAAAATACACCTGTATAACAACCAAATCTCGTCGCGAAGATGGTACAACTCGTACAGCATATATAATCATATATACCAATGATCTCACGATATCTACCATGTTAATATGTTAATGTCTGCATATCTTTCGATAATCGATCAAACACTTCTAGGAATATCATATACATAGAAGAGCCTCAGAAAAAACGGAAACAAGATATTTCTCGTTGAGCCACCTTGTATAACATTGATATTTTTAGTTCAGAGTAGATTAGAATAATAAAAAAAAAAGCGTTCATTTATTAAATAGTTTAACAGGCAATGGAGCCTGAGATTACGATTTCCTGTTTCTCGCTATCATCATATTTCCTGTGTGATTAACGTTCGAATAACAATATTTCTTTCTATCATAAGAGTAAAGAGTATTATTTCAATTTTCATTCGTGTAGGACATATGTTCTAGTGTGTTTTGCCAAAATTTGTGTCGTTTGTGTGAATAGTGTATGGGAAACTAGATAATGGAGCAACCCTCACTGTATAGATGGATGCTACTCGTTCATTTCTGGATATAGCTGTTTTTCAATGAAATTGGTAAGTTGCTTAGTTTTCTGCTTATCAACCGAAAAAGGCGTCAGTCTTGGATAGTTCGGTATTATTTGAATAGACACGAAAAACTATAGTTATTTAAACCCATTGTTTCTTAGCAACGATTTCATTTGATTCTCAAAAATTATTGTGCTTAGGTACATGTCTGAGAAAAATTATCAAATTGAACTGAGTTGGGCACTTTTTAAAATACTTACCTTGAATTTTGGGGACAACAAGAGAACAGTTTACATCAACAATAATAAGCGAAACATTTTGAAAACTGTGTATAATAATAACTTGATGTACAGGACGTTTTCGTGAAACATTTGGAATTTATTTTTTATATTTTCTAAAATTCCGCTTATAACAGAAATTGAATTTTATTCGAATACAAGGTATTCCGTAGAGCATTATAGGATTTCTTATATCTTGTTAGATTCCAGCTGACGAAGCAAGTATAAATCTGAAATAGAATTCTATTCAAATACAGGGTTCCGTGAAACATTGAGATTTTTTCAGTTCAATATTTTGCTAGATTTTCAGCAAACAACGGAAATCGAATTTTATTCAAATACAGGGTGTGTCATAAAATATTAGGATTTTTTAAAATATTTTCCTAGATTTCAGCTAACGAAACAGTATAAAAATCTGAATTAGGATTTTATTCAAATACATGGTGTTTCGTAAAACATTTGGATTTTCAGTTTTATATTTCGGTATAATTCAGCTTACGAAAAAAAAAGTATAACTCTGAAATATAATTTTATTTAAATACAGGGTGTTTCGTGCAACATTGAGATTTTTCAGTTTAATATTTTGCCTGATTCTCAGCTAATAACAGAAATTGAATTTTATTTGAATACAGGGTGTTTCGTAAAACATAAGGTCTTCCTTTCTTTCATATTATGCTAGATTTCAGCTAATAAAATAAGTTGGAATTTTATTTTTCATTCGAAATGTCCATGTAGTTGATGGTATATACAGGGTGCTTTTGGTCATCTAGGTTTGAAAAATATAGTCATTCAGAAAATGTTTTTCGTTTTTAAATTAGTATACTGGATGTTATCAGTTGTCTGGGTTTGGCAAATATATAGAGAGTCCATAGAAAAAAGTTCTATAAAGTATACATAATGTGAAGATTTTCTCAAAGATGCATTTATTTTGGAACTTTCTATTTTATGTCTTGATTTTGATCTGAACTGCCTACATATTTTAGTAAAGTAATGGGTGTAATGGGGTCAATAAAAGATAAGGATACCTATCAAATATTTTATTGACAAATGAGATAATCACAATCTATATCATTTCATATTTTTTTCTTGAAACAATCTTCACACCATGCTGTGAAAATGTGGGCGCCTATCCATTTTCTATCAGTGGTGTAGTCTTCGATCACATGACGAACCCCCTCTTTGCGGCAGAAAGAGCAGAAACTAGGTTTGCAGTCAGTAGTTAAAACTAAGAGAGCACGACTACCAGCATAGGGAAATACATGCTTTAATCTTAACTGGAACGCGGCCTGTGTTCTAGCGGGGAAGCGGGGTAGCGGGAGCGCGATGGCGTGACATCATCAGTGACAGGGTGTTTGAGTTGAATAAAAATTGAAAATTATATATACAGGGTGTCCCACGGTTAGACCACCCCACTTTAGGGGTAAATATTGAAGGATTGGGGAGTGTGGGTACTCTGAGAGAAGGATTTTTCGCGAACATTCCAAAAATGGCAACTTACCTATATGCAAAGTCTCAAGGTTTACAAGATATCGCTCTAAATGCGTTGGAAATATCATATGAAATAGTCTCTTTGGATATGACATAGTAGAGCTAGTTTCGATTTTTTTCCCAGCGTCAAAAGAAAATATGAATAAGTATTGAAGTTGAATTGAAACAAATAACAGGAAATTACTGATAAGAAGATATTATAATAGAAAAACAAGTTTATCATTTGAAAGAAAAAACAAATTTTACAAGAAATGGGAAAAAACAATCTCTTATCAGAAGACAACATATTATGTGAGAAACATTATGTTTTCATTCTACCACCTTGATATATAACAGCGGAGCGCTCTGACAAAATTCAGTCAACGTTCGACATCCACATTAATCAACACCTATAGCCACATCTGATAGCAATCCTGTGTAGTGCCAAAACTGCCGATATCTAAGAAAGTAAGTTTTTTTTTCTTAATATTCACTAAAGCTTGATCCTGATGTTTGATGCAATTTCCGTAATTCACTTTTTTTTGTTTTTATTTCTAAAAGTGAATACTATTGCTTGATATCTTCATTTTTTGTGTGTACATTTCATAATTCATTTCAATGTTTTTTCATATTGAAAAGTGAATGCCATTGCGCGTTTTCATCGATTCATTTTTTCGTGTACACATCATAATTCAACCATTTGAAATGAAAAGACCAGTTCCACAATCTTTTCTTTTTAGATGGATTTGAATGCAATCAATAATGTTGGGCTGTCATGCAACAGGAAAGTGTTGAGGAAACTGAGCCAACTGCCCCTAGATGTGCCACACCCCATTGTCGGAGTGCAAATTAAACTGGGAAAATACGGAGAAGCACCACTCGTTGAGTTGGATGATTGTAAGGTGTTTCTACCAGGCAGAGCGACCCAAGCAATCAAACCTGCGGTGGAGCAGTTTATCCAAAACAAGTACGCCCTCATCTACAAGGGGCGAAAAAACTGCGGCCAACTCCATCCCATCGAGCAGTTTGAAATTGTGGAAACAGCACCTCAATCACCAACATCATAAGCTATTGAGAATCAGAGTGTGAGTCATTTTACTTTGTCACTTTTCACAAGATACATTTGTAAAGATGAATATCGCTAAACAATCAGATAACTTAGTGATAGCCATTAGGAAACTAAAGAAAATTTTGTTTGATAATTTCACTGATAGGGATGAAAAAATTTGGTTAAATCGCTTAAAGAGGTACATAAGATTATGTAACAATGAAATTAATAAGAATAAGATGTCCATAGGCTTGATGAGAAAGTTTCAAACGAATGTTGGTCATTTTAAGCATTTTCGCAATTTAATTCGAAATAGACATCGAGACAGTAGAGGGCTTGAGTTGAAAAATAGGGTTCAATGGAGAGATGTGGCATCAGGTTTTTCAAGTAGAATCAGAACGGGAATAATCATCAATATAACACATAAGGACTTGGAGCAATTTTTTATAGATGCATTCATTTTATTCAAAAATAAAATCAAAAATATATTGAAGGGATTTCCAATTATTAAAGTGAACGCTAATTTCTGTGGAGAATTCATAAAGAAATCAGATGATGCAGAAATTATTGAATTGAAATATTTCAACACTAAAAATGCCATTGTGGACGTAGGAACGGATTTACAACATTGGTACTATGATAATGTTCAGGACAAAATTTTGAATAAATTAAGCGAATTTCAAGAACGTGACTCTGGGTGGGCTTTGCATAAAATAATATCAATGGAAGTTAATATTAACAAACTTGAAATGGGAAATGGTTCATCCTTTATTAGACTGCCAGAACAAATTTCTAAAAAGCAAGCATGTTTGAATATAAAAAATACTGACTCGGCATGTTTCTATTGGTCAATCATAAGTGCCTTCTACCCAGCGAAAACACATAGGGAACGGACTTCTTCATATCCATATTACACTACAGTTCTGAAAACAGTAGATTTAGATGCACCCATGTCTCTACGTCAAATTCCAAAATTTGAAAAAGACAATAACATTTCCGTGAATGTATACACATTAGAGTTGAATTTAGTCAAGGAAAAATCATATTATACTGTGGTGCCAGCCAGACTTACAAAAAATAAATTAGAAAGGCACGTTAATCTATTGCTAATTCAAAACAAATATTATCCAAAATTAAATGATTATGAGGCTCCTCCGATTGATGAAGAAGATTCTGACATCAAATACCATTACTGTTTGATTCAAGATATGTCTAGATTAATATCAAGCCAAGTGAATAAACATAATGGTAAAAAATTTATTTGTGAAAGATGCATGAATTATTTTCAATGTGAACAAAAATTGATTGATCATCAAATGCTGTGTTCTGAATTGAACCAATGCAAAGTTTCATTTCCAAAATATGATCACATAGAATTCAAAAATTTCACCTACCAACAAACCACCCCCTTTATAATTTATGCAGACTTTGAATGTCAATTAGAACATGTGGATGATATGGTTTCATCAAAAACAAGCAAATATCAGAAACATGTGGCTCATAGTGCAGGCTATTATTTTAAATGTGATTTCGATGATTCCTTGTCGTTTTTCAATAGCCATAGGGGTGAAGATTGTATGGATTGGTTTGCGAATGAAATGTCGAAGATAGCTGAAATGGTGCAATCTAAAATCAAAACAATCGTGCCAATGACTGTTAGTCCTGACAAATGCAAAGCAAAAATCTGTCATATTTGTGAGAAACCATTCAGGGAGAAAGACATTATCGTATCTGATCATAATCACTTTTCAGGCGAGTTCAGGGGGTGGGCGCATCAAGCACCCTGTAACATAAATTTCAAGAAACTCTTTGTTGTTCCAATTGCATTTCACAACCTGATAGGATATGATTCACATTTCATGATCAGTCAATTGAGTAAAAAGGGTCGTATGAGCATACTTCCAATAAACATGGAAAAGTACATATCTTTCACTTTACATGATGACAATACAGGCATCAAATTCCGATTTATTGACTCTTTTCGCTTCATGGGTACATCCTTAGATAAATTATCTTCAATCATGGATAGAAAAGATTTTGAAATTTTGAAAAAAGAATTCAGTCATTTGAATGACGATACATTCAACCTCCTCACCAAGAAGGGTGTCTTTCCCTACGATTACATTAGTTGTTTGGAAAAATTGAATGATACTGAATTACCTACAAAGAAATATTTTTATAATAAATTGAATGATGAACACATTAGCGATGAGCAGTACGCCCATGCTCAAAAGGTATGGTCATCATTCAAAATTCAAAATTTAGGGGAATATTCTGACTTATATTTAAAAACAGACGTTATGTTGTTGACCGCTGTTTTCGAGAAATTCCGGCAGAAATGTAGGACAACTTATGGGTTAGATCCAGCATGGTACTATACCATGCCTGGATATACATGGGATGCCATGTTAAAGTACACCAAATGCAAACTGGAATTATTGAATGACGTTGATAAAATCATGTTCATCGAGAAGGCATTACGTGGTGGTATTTCTGTTTGTAGTGGTAGGTATTCAGAAGCTAATAACAAGTATATGTCTGAATATGATTCCAATAAACCTTCAAAATATCTCATGTATTTAGATGTAAATAATTTGTATGGTTGGGCAATGTCAGAGTCTTTACCATTCGGAGATTTCTCATGGATGGAAAACGTTGAAAATTTCAACGTAATGAATATTGCTGATGATGCTCTTGAAGGATATATTTTACAAGTAGACTTAGAATATCCTCGCGACTTGCATAACAATCACAAAGACTTTCCATTTGCTGCTGAACATCGCATACCACCCGGCTCAAAATTACCAAAATTAATGACAACACTTTACGACAAAAAAGATTATATTTTACACTATAGAAATTTAAAACAATGTTTAGCAAACGGACTGAAACTGACGAAAATCCACAAAATTTTGAAATTCAGGCAATCTTTTTGGCTCAAATCATATATAGATCTGAATACTTCTTTGAGGACTGCCGCAACAAATGAATTTGAGAAAAATCTCTATAAACTAATGAATAATGCAGTTTTCGGTAAGACGATGGAAAACATACGAAAGCATAGATTAGTGAAACTAGTAAGATCATGGCAGGGACGTTATGGAGCCAGAAATCTCATAGCTAGTCCACGATTCCGTGGTAGAACAATTTTTGAAGAAAACTTGATTGCCATAGAGATGCAGAAAACCGAAATAATTTTTAATAAACCTCTATACGTAGGAATGGCCATTTTAGATTTATCAAAATTGTGTATGTACAAATTTCACTATGAGTATATGATTCCGAAAATGGGTATTGAAAGGTGTAAATTGTTATATATGGATACAGACAGCTTCATATATGAATTGAAATGTGATGATGCATATGA